>JASJYW010000027.1:48079160-48646948 GCA_030386875.1 Morinoia aosen | reverse complement strand
TCTAGAACGTACAAAGGAGTACACGAGGTATCTCTACAGCGTACAAAGGAGTACAGAAGGTATCTCTACAGCGCACAAAGGGGTACAGAAGGTATCTCTACAGCGTACAAAGGAGTACAGAAGGTATCTCTACAGCGCACAAAGGAGTACAGAAGGTGTCTCTACAGCGCACAAAAAAGTACAGAAGGTATCTATACAGCGCACAAAGGAGTACAGGAAATATCTCTAGAACGTACAAAGGAGTACACGAGGTATCTCTACAGCGTACAAAGGAGTACAGAAGGTATCTCTACAGCGTACAAAGGAGTACAGAAGGTATCTCTACAGCGCACAAAGGGGTACAGAAGGTATCTCTACAGCGCACAAAGGAGTACAGAAGGTATCTCTACAGCGCACAAAGGAGTACAGGAAATATCTCTAGAACGTACAAAGGAGTACACGAGGTATCTCTACAGCGTACAAAGGAGTACAGAAGGTATCTCTACAGCGTACAAAGGAGTACACGAGGTATCTCTACAGCGCACAAAGAAGTACAGAAGGTATCTCTACAGCGCACAAAGGAGAACAGAAGGTATCTCTACAGCGCACAAAGGAGTACAGAAGGTATCTCTACAGCGCACAAAGGAGTACAGAAGGTATCTCTACAGCGCACAAAGGAGTACAGAAGGTATCTCTACAGCGCACAAAGGAGTACAGAAGGTATCTCTACAGCGTACAAAGGAGTACACGAGGTATCTCTACAGCGCAGAAAGGAGTACAGAAGGTATCTCTACAGCGCACAAAGGGGTACAGAAGGTATCTCTACAGCGCACAAAGGAGTACAGAAGGTATCTCTACAGCGCACAAAGGAGTACAGGAAATATCTCTAGAACGTACAAAAGAGTACACGAGGTATCTCTACAGCGTACAATGGAGTACAGAAGGTATCTCTACAGCGTACAAAGGAGTACACGAGGTATCTCTACAGCGCACAAAGGAGTACAGAAGGTATCTCTACAGCGCACAAAGGAGTACAGAAGGTATCTCTACAGCGCACAAAGGAGTACAGAAGGTATCTCTACAGCGCACAAAGGAGTACAGAAGGCATCTCTACAGCGCACAAAGGAGTACAGAAGGTATCTCTACAGCGCACAAAGGAGTACAGAGGGTATCTCTACAACGCACAAAGGAGTACAGAAGGTATCTCTACAGCGAACAAAGGAGTACAGAAGGTATCTCTACAGCGCACGAAGGAGTACAGGAAATATCTCTAGAACGTACAAAGGAGTACACGAGGTATCTCTACAGCGTACAAAGGAGTACAGAAGGTATCTCTACAGCGCACAAAGGAGTACACGAGGTATCTCTACAGCGTACAAAGGAGTACAGAAGGTATCCCTACAGCGTACAAAGGAGTACACGAGGTATCTCTACAGCGTACAAAGGAGTACAGAAGGTATCTCTACAGCGCACAAAGGAGTACACGAGGTATCTCTACAGCGTACAAAGGAGTACAGAAGGTATCTCTACAGCGTACAAAGGAGTACACGAGGTATCTCTACAGCGCACAAAGGAGTACAGAAGGTATCTCTACAGCGTACAAAGGAGTACAGAAGGTATCTCTACAGCGCACAAAGGAGTACAGAAGGTATCTCTACAGCGCAAAAGGAGTACAGAAGGTATCTCTACAGCGCACAAAGGAGTACAGGAAATATCTCTAGAACGTACATAGGAGTACACGAGGTATCTCTACAGCGTACAAAGGAGTACAGAAGGTATCTCTACAGCGCACAAAGGAGTACAGAAGGTATCTCTACAGCGTACAAAGGAGTACAGAAGGTATCTCTACAGCGTACAAAGGAGTACAGAAGGTATCTCTACAGCGCACAAAGGAGTACAGAAGGTATCTCTACAGCGCAAAAGGAGTACAGAAGGTATCTCTACAGCGCACAAAGGAGTACAGGAAATATCTCTAGAACGTACATAGGAGTACACGAGGTATCTCTACAGCGTACAAAGGAGTACAGAAGGTATCTCTACAGCGCACAAAGGAGTACAGAAGGTATCTCTACAGCGTACAAAGGAGTACAGAAGGTATCTATACAGCGCACAAAGGAGTACAGAAGGTATCTCTACAGCGCACAAAGGAGTACAGAAGGTATCTCTACAGCGCACAAAGGAGTACAGAAAATATCTCTAGAACGTACAAAGGAGTACACGAGGTATCTCTACAGCGTACAAAGGAGTACAGAAGGTATCTCTACAGCGCACAAAGGAGTACAGAAGGTATCTCTACAGCGCACAAAGGAGTACAGAAGGTATCTCTACAGCGCACAAAGGAGTACAGGAAATATCTCTAGAACGTACAAGGGAGTACACGAGGTATCTCTACAGCGTACAAAGGAGTACAGAAGGTATCTCTACAGCGCACAAAGGAGTACAGAAGGTATCTCTACAGCGCACAAAGGAGTACAGAAGGTATCTCTACAGCGCACAAAGGAGTACAGGAGGTATCTCTACAGCGCACAAAGGAGTACAGAAGGTATCTCTACAGCGCACAAAGGAGTACAGGAAATATCTCTAGAACGAACAAAGGAGTACACGAGGTATCTCTACAGCGTACAAAGGAGTACAGAAGGTATCTCTACAGCGCACAAAGGAGTACAGAAGGTATCTCTACAGCGCACAAAGGAGTACAGAAGGTATCTCTACAGCGCACAAAGGAGTACAGAAGGTATCTCTACAGCGCACAAAGGAGTACAGAAGGTATCTCTACAGCGCACAAAGGAGTACAGGAAATATCTCTAGAACGTACATAGAAGTACACGAGGTATCTCTACAGCGTACAAAGGAGTACAGAAGGTATCTCTACAGCGCACAAAGGAGTACAGAAGGTATCTCTACAGCGCACAAAGGAGTACAGAAGGTATCTCTACAGCGCACACAGGAGTACAGGAAATATCTCTAGAACGTACAAAGGAGTACACGAGGTATCTCTACAGCGTACGAAGGAGTACAGAAGGTATCTCTACAGCGCACAAAGGATTACAGAAGGTATCTCTACAGCGCACAAAGGAGTACAGGAAATATCTCTAGAACGTATAAAGGAGTACACGAGGTATCTCTACAGCGCACAAAGGAGTACAGAAGGTATCTCTACAGCGCACAAAGGAGTACAGAAGGTCTCTCTACAGCGCACAAAGGAGTACAGGAAATATCTCTAGAACGTACAAAGGAGTACACGAGGTATCTCTACAGCGTACAAAGGAGTACAGAAGGTATCTCTACAGCGCACAAAGGAGTACAGAAGGTATCTCTACAGCGTACAAAGGAGTACAGAAGGTAACTCTACAGCGCACAAAGGAGTACAGAAGGTATCTCTACAGCGCACAAAGGAGTACAGAAGGTATCTCTACAGCGCACAAAGGAGTACAGGAAATATCTCTAGAACGTACAAAGGAGTACACGAGGTATCTCTAGAGCGTACAAAGGAGTACAGAAGGTATCTCTACAGCGCACAAAGGAGTACAGAAGGTATCTCTACAGCGCACAAAGGAGTACAGAAGGTATCTCCACAGCGCACAAAGGAGTACAGGAAATATCTCTAGAACGTACAAAGGAGTACACGAGGTATTTCTACAGCGTACAAAGGAGAACAGAAGGTATCTCTACAGCGCACAAAGGAGTACAGAAGGTATCTCTACAGCGCACAAAGGAGTACAGAAGGTATCTCTACAGCGCACAAAGGAGTACAGAAGGTATCTCTACAGCGCACAAAGGAGTACAGGAAATATCTCTAGAACGTACAAAGGAGTACAGAAGGTATCTCTACAGCGTACAAAGGAGTACACGAGGTATCTCTACAGCGCACAAAGGAGTACAGAAGGTATCTCTACAGCGCACAAAGGAGTACAGAAGGTATCTCTACAGCGCACAAAGGAGTACAGAAGGTATCTCTACAGCACACAAAGAAGTACATAAGGTATCTCTACAGCGCACAAAGGAGTACAGAAGGTATCTCTACAGCGCACAAAGGAGTACAGAAGATATCTCTACAGCGCACAAAGGAGTACAGAAGGTATCTCTACAGCGCACAAAGGAGTACAGAAGGTATCTCTACAGCGCACAAAGGAGTACAGGAAATATCTCTAGAACGTACAAAGGAGTACACGAGGTATCTCTACAGCGTACAAAGGAGTACAGAAGGTATCTCTACAGCGCACAAAGGAGTACACGAGGTATCTCTAGAACGTACAAAGGAGTACACGAGGTATCTCTACAGCGTACAAAGGAGTACAGAAGGTATCTCTACAGCGTACAAAGGAGTACAGAAGGTATCTCTACAGCGCACAAAGGAGTACAGAAGGTATCTCTACAGCGCACAAAGGAGTACAGAAGGTATCTCTACAGCGCACAAAGGAGTACAGGAAATATCTCTAGAACGTACAAAGGAGTACACGAGGTATCTCTACAGCGTACAAAGGAGTACAGAAGGTATCTCTACAGCGTACAAAGGAGTACACGAGGTATCTCTACAGCGCACAAAGAAGTACAGAAGGTATCTCTACAGCGCACAAAGGAGAACAGAAGGTATCTCTACAGCGCACAAAGGAGTACAGAAGGTATCTCTACAGCGCACAAAGGAGTACAGAAGGTATCTCTACAGCGCACAAAGGGGTACAGAAGGTATCTCTACAGCGCACAAAGGAGTACAGAAGGTATCTCTACAGCGTACAAAGGAGTACACGAGGTATCTCTACAGCGCAGAAAGGAGTACAGAAGGTATCTCTACAGCGCACAAAGGGGTACAGAAGGTATCTCTACAGCGCACAAAGGAGTACAGAAGGTATCTCTACAGCACACAAAGGAGTACAGGAAATATCTCTAGAACGTACAAAAGAGTACACGAGGTATCTCTACAGCGTACAATGGAGTACAGAAGGTATCTCTACAGCGTACAAAGGAGTACACGAGGTATCTCTACAGCGCACAAAGGAGTACAGAAGGTATCTCTACAGCGCACAAAGGAGTACAGAAGGTATCTCTACAGCGCACAAAGGAGTACAGAAGGTATCTCTACAGCGCACAAAGGAGTACAGAAGGCATCTCTACAGCGCACAAAGGAGTACAGAAGGTATCTCTACAGCGCACAAAGGAGTACAGAGGGTATCTCTACAACGCACAAAGGAGTACAGAAGGTATCTCTACAGCGAACAAAGGAGTACAGAAGGTATCTCTACAGCGCACGAAGGAGTACAGGAAATATCTCTAGAACGTACAAAGGAGTACACGAGGTATCTCTACAGCGTACAAAGGAGTACAGAAGGTATCTCTACAGCGCACAAAGGAGTACACGAGGTATCTCTACAGCGTACAAAGGAGTACAGAAGGTATCCCTACAGCGTACAAAGGAGTACACGAGGTATCTCTACAGCGTACAAAGGAGTACAGAAGGTATCTCTACAGCGCACAAAGGAGTACACGAGGTATCTCTACAGCGTACAAAGGAGTACAGAAGGTATCTCTACAGCGTACAAAGGAGTACACGAGGTATCTCTACAGCGCACAAAGGAGTACAGAAGGTATCTCTACAGCGTACAAAGGAGTACAGAAGGTATCTCTACAGCGCACAAAGGAGTACAGAAGGTATCTCTACAGCGCAAAAGGAGTACAGAAGGTATCTCTACAGCGCACAAAGGAGTACAGGAAATATCTCTAGAACGTACATAGGAGTACACGAGGTATCTCTACAGCGTACAAAGGAGTACAGAAGGTATCTCTACAGCGCACAAAGGAGTACAGAAGGTTTCTCTACAGCGTACAAAGGAGTACAGAAGGTATCTCTACAGCGTACAAAGGAGTACAGAAGGTATCTCTACAGCGCACAAAGGAGTACAGAAGGTATCTCTACAGCGCAAAAGGAGTACAGAAGGTATCTCTACAGCGCACAAAGGAGTACAGGAAATATCTCTAGAACGTACATAGGAGTACACGAGGTATCTCTACAGCGTACAAAGGAGTACAGAAGGTATCTCTACAGCGCACAAAGGAGTACAGAAGGTATCTCTACAGCGTACAAAGGAGTACAGAAGGTATCTATACAGCGCACAAAGGAGTACAGAAGGTATCTCTACAGCGCACAAAGGAGTACAGAAGGTATCTCTACAGCGCACAAAGGAGTACAGAAAATATCTCTAGAACGTACAAAGGAGTACACGAGGTATCTCTACAGCGTACAAAGGAGTACAGAAGGTATCTCTACAGCGCACAAAGGAGTACAGAAGGTATCTCTACAGCGCACAAAGGAGTACAGGAAATATCTCTAGAACGTACAAGGGAGTACACGAGGTATCTCTACAGCGTACAAAGGAGTACAGAAGGTATCTCTACAGCGCACAAAGGAGTACAGGAAATATCTCTAGAACGTACAGAGGAGTACAGAAGGTATCTCTACAGCGCACAAAGGAGTACAGAAGGTATCTCTACAGCGCACAAAGGAGTAGAGGAAATATCTCTAGAACGTACAAAGGAGTACACGAGGTATCTCTACAGCGTACAAAGGAGTACAGAAGGTATCTCTACAGCGCACAAAGGAGTACAGAAGGTATCTCTACAGCGCACAAAGGGGTACAGGAAATATCTCTAGAACGTACAAAGGAGTACACGAGGTATCTCTACAGCGCACAAAGGAGTACAGAAGGTATCTCTACAGCGCACAAAGGAGTACAGAAGGTATCTCTACAGCGTACAAAGGAGTACAGAAGGTATCTCTACAGCGCACAAAGGAGTACAGGAAATATCTCTAGAACGTACAAAGGAGTACACGAGGTATCTCTTCAGCGTACAAAGGAGTACACGAGGTATCTCTACAGCGCACAAAGGAGTACAGAAGGTATCTCTACAGCGCACAAAGGAGTACAGAAGGTATCTCTACAGTGCACAAAGGAGTACAGAAGGTATCTCTACAGCGCACAAAGGAGTACAGGAAATATCTCTAGAACGTACAAAGGAGTACACGAGGTATCTCTACAGCGTACAAAGGAGTACAGAAGGTATCTCTACAGCGCACAAAGGAGTACAGAAGGTATCTCTACAGCGTACAAAGGAGTACAGAAGGTATCTCTTCAGCGCACAAAGGAGTACTGAAGGTATCTCTACAGCGCACAAAGGAGTACAGAAGGTATCTCTACAGCGCACAAAGGAGTACAGGAAACATCTCTAGAACGTACAAAGGAGTACACGAGGTATCTCTACAGCGTACAAAGGAGTACAGAAGGTATCTCTACAGCGCACAAAGGAGTACAGAAGGTATCTCTACAGCGCACAAAGGAGTACAGAAGGTATCTCTACAGCGCACAAAGGAGTACAGAAGGTATCTCTACAGCGCACAAAGGAGTACAGAAGGTATCTCTACAGCGCACAAAGGAGTACACGAGGTATCTCTACAGCGCACAAAGGAGTACAGAAGGTATCTCTACAGCGCACAAAGGAGTACAAAAGGTATCTCTACAGCGCACAAAGGAGTACAGAAGGTATCTCTACAGCGCAAAAAGAAGTACAGAAGGTATCTCTACAGCGCACAAAGTGGTACAGATGGTATCTCTACAGCGCACAAAGGAGTACAGGAAATATCTCTAGAACGTACTAAGGAGTACACGAGGTATCTCTACAGCGTACAAAGGAGTACAGAAGGTATCTCTACAGCGCACAAAGGGGTACAGAAGGTATCTCTACAGCGTACAAAGGAGTACAGAAGGTATCTCTACAGCGCACAAAGGAGTACAGAAGGTGTCTCTACAGCGCACAAAGGAGTACAGAAGGTATCTATACAGCGCACAAAGGAGTACAGGAAATATCTCTAGAACGTACAAAGGAGTACACGAGGTATCTCTACAGCGTACAAAGGAGTACAGAAGGTATCTCTACAGCGTACAAAGGAGTACACGAGGTATCTCTACAGCGCACAAAGAAGTACAGAAGGTATCTCTACAGCGCACAAAGGAGAACAGAAGGTATCTCTACAGCGCACAAAGGAGTACAGAAGGTATCTCTACAGCGCACAAAGGAGTACAGAAGGTATCTCTACAGCGCACAAAGGAGTACAGAAGGTATCTCTACAGCGCACAAAGGAGTACAGAAGGTATCTCTACAGCGTACAAAGGAGTACACGAGGTATCTCTACAGCGCAGAAAGGAGTACAGAAGGTATCTCTACAGCGCACAAAGGGGTACAGAAGGTATCTCTACAGCGCACAAAGGAGTACAGAAGGTATCTCTACAGCGCACAAAGGAGTACAGGAAATATCTCTAGAACGTACAAAAGAGTACACGAGGTATCTCTACAGCGTACAATGGAGTACAGAAGGTATCTCTACAGCGTACAAAGGAGTACACGAGGTATCTCTACAGCGCACAAAGGAGTACAGAAGGTATCTCTACAGCGCACAAAGGAGTACAGAAGGTATCTCTACAGCGCACAAAGGAGTACAGAAGGTATCTCTACAGCGCACAAAGGAGTACAGAAGGCATCTCTACAGCGCACAAAGGAGTACAGAAGGTATCTCTACAGCGCACAAAGGAGTACAGAGGGTATCTCTACAACGCACAAAGGAGTACAGAAGGTATCTCTACAGCGAACAAAGGAGTACAGAAGGTATCTCTACAGCGCACGAAGGAGTACAGGAAATATCTCTAGAACGTACAAAGGAGTACACGAGGTATCTCTACAGCGTACAAAGGAGTACAGAAGGTATCTCTACAGCGCACAAAGGAGTACACGAGGTATCTCTACAGCGTACAAAGGAGTACAGAAGGTATCCCTACAGCGTACAAAGGAGTACACGAGGTATCTCTACAGCGTACAAAGGAGTACAGAAGGTATCTCTACAGCGCACAAAGGAGTACACGAGGTATCTCTACAGCGTACAAAGGAGTACAGAAGGTATCTCTACAGCGTACAAAGGAGTACACGAGGTATCTCTACAGCGCACAAAGGAGTACAGAAGGTATCTCTACAGCGTACAAAGGAGTACAGAAGGTATCTCTACAGCGCACAAAGGAGTACAGAAGGTATCTCTACAGCGCAAAAGGAGTACAGAAGGTATCTCTACAGCGCACAAAGGAGTACAGGAAATATCTCTAGAACGTACATAGGAGTACACGAGGTATCTCTACAGCGTACAAAGGAGTACAGAAGGTATCTCTACAGCGCACAAAGGAGTACAGAAGGTATCTCTACAGCGTACAAAGGAGTACAGAAGGTATCTCTACAGCGTACAAAGGAGTACAGAAGGTATCTCTACAGCGCACAAAGGAGTACAGAAGGTATCTCTACAGCGCAAAAGGAGTACAGAAGGTATCTCTACAGCGCACAAAGGAGTACAGGAAATATCTCTAGAACGTACATAGGAGTACACGAGGTATCTCTACAGCGTACAAAGGAGTACAGAAGGTATCTCTACAGCGCACAAAGGAGTACAGAAGGTATCTCTACAGCGTACAAAGGAGTACAGAAGGTATCTATACAGCGCACAAAGGAGTACAGAAGGTATCTCTACAGCGCACAAAGGAGTACAGAAGGTATCTCTACAGCGCACAAAGGAGTACAGAAAATATCTCTAGAACGTACAAAGGAGTACACGAGGTATCTCTACAGCGTACAAAGGAGTACAGAAGGTATCTCTACAGCGCACAAAGGAGTACAGAAGGTATCTCTACAGCGCACAAAGGAGTACAGAAGGTATCTCTACAGCGCACAAAGGAGTACAGGAAATATCTCTAGAACGTACAAGGGAGTACACGAGGTATCTCTACAGCGTACAAAGGAGTACAGAAGGTATCTCTACAGCGCACAAAGGAGTACAGGAAATATCTCTAGAACGTACAGAGGAGTACAGAAGGTATCTCTACAGCGCACAAAGGAGTACAGAAGGTATCTCTACAGCGCACAAAGGAGTAGAGGAAATATCTCTAGAACGTACAAAGGAGTACACGAGGTATCTCTACAGCGTACAAAGGAGTACAGAAGGTATCCCTACAGCGCACAAAGGAGTACAGAAGGTATCTCTACAGCGCACAAAGGAGTACAGGAAATATCTCTAGAACGTACAAAGGAGTACACGAGGTATCTCTACAGCGCACAAAGGAGTACAGAAGGTATCTCTACAGCGCACAAAGGAGTACAGAAGGTCTCTCTACAGCGCACAAAGGAGTACAGGAAATATCTCTAGAACGTACAAAGGAGTACACGAGGTATCTCTACAGCGTACAAAGGAGTACAGAAGGTATCTCTACAGCGCACAAAGGAGTACACGAGGTATCTCTACAGCGTACAAAGGAGTACAGAAGGTATCTCTACAGCGCAAAAAGGAGTACAAAAGGTATCTCTACAGCGCACAAAGGAGTACAGAAGGTATCTCTACAGCGCAAAAAGGAGTACAGAAGGTATCTCTACAGCGCACAAAGTGGTACAGAAGGTATCTCTACAGCGCACAAAGGAGTACAGGAAATATCTCTAGAACGTACAAAGGAGTACACGAGGTATCTCTACAGCGTACAAAGGAGTACAGAAGGTATCTCTACAGCGCACAAAGGGGTACAGAAGGTATCTCTACAGCGTACAAAGGAGTACAGAAGGTATCTCTACAGCGCACAAAGGAGTACAGAAGGTGTCTCTACAGCGCACAAAGGAGTACAGAAGGTATCTATACAGCGCACAAAGGAGTACAGGAAATATCTCTAGAACGTACAAAGGAGTACACGAGGTATCTCTACAGCGTACAAAGGAGTACAGAAGGTATCTCTACAGCGTACAAAGGAGTACAGAAGGTATCTCTACAGCGCACAAAGGAGTACAGAAGGTATCTCTACAGCGCACAAAGGAGTACAGAAGGTATCTCTACAGCGCACAAAGGAGTACAGGAAATATCTCTAGAACGTACAAAGGAGTACACGAGGTATCTCTACAGCGTACAAAGGAGTACAGAAGGTATCTCTACAGCGTACAAAGGAGTACACGAGGTATCTCTACAGCGCACAAAGAAGTACAGAAGGTATCTCTACAGCGCACAAAGGAGAACAGAAGGTATCTCTACAGCGCACAAAGGAGTACAGAAGGTATCTCTACAGCGCACAAAGGAGTACAGAAGGTATCTCTACAGCGCACAAAGGAGTACAGAAGGTATCTATACAGCGCACAAAGGAGTACAGAAGGTATCTCTACAGCGTACAAAGGAGTACACGAGGTATCTCTACAGCGCAGAAAGGAGTACAGAAGGTATCTCTACAGCGCACAAAGGGGTACAGAAGGTATCTCTACAGCGCACAAAGGAGTACAGAAGGTATCTCTACAGCGCACAAAGGAGTACAGGAAATATCTCTAGAACGTACAAAAGAGTACACGAGGTATCTCTACAGCGTACAATGGAGTACAGAAGGTATCTCTACAGCGTACAAAGGAGTACACGAGGTATCTCTACAGCGCACAAAGGAGTACAGAAGGTATCTCTACAGCGCACAAAGGAGTACAGAAGGTATCTCTACAGCGCACAAAGGAGTACAGAAGGTATCTCTACAGCGCACAAAGGAGTACAGAAGGCATCTCTACAGCGCACAAAGGAGTACAGAAGGTATCTCTACAGCGCACAAAGGAGTACAGAGGGTATCTCTACAACGCACAAAGGAGTACAGAAGGTATCTCTACAGCGAACAAAGGAGTACAGAAGGTATCTCTACAGCGCACGAAGGAGTACAGGAAATATCTCTAGAACGTACAAAGGAGTACACGAGGTATCTCTACAGCGTACAAAGGAGTACAGAAGGTATCTCTACAGCGCACAAAGGAGTACACGAGGTATCTCTACAGCGTACAAAGGAGTACAGAAGGTATCCCTACAGCGTACAAAGGAGTACACGAGGTATCTCTACAGCGTACAAAGGAGTACAGAAGGTATCTCTACAGCGCACAAAAGAGTACACGAGGTATCTCTACAGCGTACAAAGGAGTACAGAAGGTATCTCTACAGCGTACAAAGGAGTACACGAGGTATCTCTACAGCGCACAAAGGAGTACAGAAGGTATCTCTACAGCGTACAAAGGAGTACAGAAGGTATCTCTACAGCACAAAGGAGTACAGAAGGTATCTCTACAGCGCAAAAGGAGTACAGAAGGTATCTCTACAGCGCACAAAGGAGTACAGGAAATATCTCTAGAACGTACATAGGAGTACACGAGGTATCTCTACAGCGTACAAAGGAGTACAGAAGGTATCTCTACAGCGCACAAAGGAGTACAGAAGGTATCTCTACAGCGTACAAAGGAGTACAGAAGGTATCTCTACAGCGTACAAAGGAGTACAGAAGGTATCTCTACAGCGCACAAAGGAGTACAGAAGGTATCTCTACAGCGCAAAAGGAGTACAGAAGGTATCTCTACAGCGCACAAAGGAGTACAGGAAATATCTCTAGAACGTACATAGGAGTACTCGAGGTATCTCTACAGCGTACAAAGGAGTACAGAAGGTATCTCTACAGCGCACAAAGGAGTACAGAAGGTATCTCTACAGCGTACAAAGGAGTACAGAAGGTATCTATACAGCGCACAAAGGAGTACAGAAGGTATCTCTACAGCGCACAAAGGAGTACAGAAGGTATCTCTACAGCGCACAAAGGAGTACAGAAAATATCTCTAGAACGTACAAAGGAGTACACGAGGTATCTCTACAGCGTACAAAGGAGTACAGAAGGTATCTCTACAGCGCACAAAGGAGTACAGAAGGTATCTCTACAGCGCACAAAGGAGTACAGAAGGTATCTCTACAGCGCACAAAGGAGTACAGGAAATATCTCTAGAACGTACAAGGGAGTACACGAGGTATCTCTACAGCGTACAAAGGAGTACAGAAGGTATCTCTACAGCGCACAAAGGAGTACAGGAAATATCTCTAGAACGTACAGAGGAGTACAGAAGGTATCTCTACAGCGCACAAAGGAGTACAGAAGGTATCTCTACAGCGCACAAAGGAGTAGAGGAAATATCTCTAGAACGTACAAAGGAGTACACGAGGTATCTCTACAGCGTACAAAGGAGTACAGAAGGTATCTCTACAGCGCACAAAGGAGTACAGAAGGTATCTCTACAGCGCACAAAGGAGTACAGGAAATATCTCTAGAACGTACAAAGGAGTACACGAGGTATCTCTACAGCGCACAAAGGAGTACAGAAGGTATCTCTACAGCGCACAAAGGAGTACAGAAGGTCTCTCTACAGCGCACAAAGGAGTACAGGAAATATCTCTAGAACGTACAAAGGAGTACACGAGGTATCTCTACAGCGTACAAAGGAGTACAGAAGGTATCTCTACAGCGCACAAAGGAGTACACGAGGTATCTCTACAGCGTACAAAGGAGTACAGAAGGTATCTCTACAGCGTACAAAGGAGTACACGAGGTATCTCTACAGCGTACAAAGGAGTACAGAAGGTATCTCTACAGCGCACAAAGGAGTACAGAAGGTATCTCTACAGCGCACAAAGGAGTACAGGAAATATCTCTAGAACGTACATAGGAGTACACGAGGTATCTCTACAGCGTACAAAGGAGTACAGAAGGTATCTCTACAGCGCACAAAGGAGTACAGAAGGTATCTCTACAGCGTACAAAGGAGTACAGAAGGTATCTATACAGCGCACAAAGGAGTACAGAAGGTATCTCTACAGCGCACAAAGGAGTACAGAAGGTATCTCTACAGCGCACAAAGGAGTACAGAAAATATCTCTAGAACGTACAAAGGAGTACACGAGGTATCTCTACAGCGTACAAAGGAGTACAGAAGGTATCTCTACAGCGCACAAAGGAGTACAGAAGGTATCTCTACAGCGCACAAAGGAGTACAGAAGGTATCTCTACAGCGCACAAAGGAGTACAGGAAATATCTCTAGAACGTACAAAGGAGTACACGAGGTATCTCTACAGCGTACAAAGGAGTACAGAAGGTATCTCTACAGCGCACAAAGGAGTACAGGAAATATCTCTAGAACGTACAGAGGAGTACAGAAGGTATCTCTACAGCGCACAAAGGAGTACAGAAGGTATCTCTACAGCGCACAAAGGAGTACAGAAGGTATCTCTACAGCGCACAAAGGAGTACAGAAGGTATGTCTACAGCGCACAAAGGAGTAGAGGAAATATCTCTAGAACGTACAAAGGAGTACACGAGGTATCTCTACAGCGTACAAAGGAGTACAGAAGGTATCTCTACAGCGCACAAAGGAGTACAGAAGGTATCTCTACAGCGCACAAAGGAGTACAGGAAATATCTCTAGAACGTACAAAGGAGTACACGAGGTATCTCTACAGCGCACAAAGGAGTACAGAAGGTATCTCTACAGCGCACAAAGGAGTACAGAAGGTCTCTCTACAGCGCACAAAGGAGTACAGGAAATATCTCTAGAACGTACAAAGGAGTACACGAGGTATCTCTACAGCGTACAAAGGAGTACAGAAGGTATCTCTACAGCGCACAAAGGAGTACAGAAGGTATCTCTACAACGTACAAAGGAGTACAGAAGGTAACTCTACAGCGCACAAAGGAGTACAGAAGGTATCTCTACAGCGCACAAAGGAGTACAGAAGGTATCTCTACAGCGCACAAAGGAGTACAGGAAATATCTCTAGAACGTACAAAGGAGTACACGAGGTATCTCTAGAGCGTACAAAGGAGTACAGAAGGTATCTCTACAGCGCACAAAGGAGTACAGAAGGTATCTCTACAGCGCACAAAGGAGTACAGAAGGTATCTCCACAGCGCACAAAGGAGTACAGGAAATATCTCTAGAACGTACAAAGGAGTACACGAGGTATTTCTACAGCGTACAAAGGAGTACAGAAGGTATCTCTACAGCACACAAAGGAGTACAGAAGGTATCTCTACAGCGCACAAAGGAGTACAGAAGGTATCTCTACAGCGCACAAAGGAGTACAGAAGGTATCTCTACAGCGCACAAAGGAGTACAGGAAATATCTCTAGAACGTACAAAGGAGTACAGAAGGTATCTCTACAGCAAACAAAGGAGTACAGAAGGTATCTCTACAGCGCACAAAGGAGTACAGAAGGTATCTCTACAGCGCACAAAGGAGTACAGAAGGTATCTCTACAGCGCACCAAGGAGTACAGAAGGTATCTCTACAGCGCACAAAGGAGTACAGAAGGTATCTCTACAGCGCACAAAGGAGTACAGGAAATATCTCTAGAACGTACAAAGGAGTACACGAGGTATCTCTACAGCGTACAAAGGAGTACAGAAGGTATCTCTACAGCGCAAAAAGGAGTACACGAGGTATCTCTACAGCGTACAAAGGAGTACAGAAGGTATCTCTACAGCGTACAAAGGAGTACACGAGGTATCTCTACAGCGCACAAAGTAGTACAGAAGGTATCTCTACAGCGCACAAAGGAGTACTGAAGGTATCTCTACAGCGCACAAAGGAGTACAGAAGGTATCTCTACAGCGCACAAAGGAGTACAGAAGGTATCTCTACAGCGCACAAAGGAGTACAGAAGGTATCTCTACAGCGCACAAAGGAGTACAGGAAATATCTCTAGAACGTACAAAGGAGTACACGAGGTATCTCTACAGCGTACAAAGGAGTACAGAAGGTATCTCTACAGCGCACAAAGGAGTACAGAAGGTATCTCTACAGCGTACAAAGGAGTACAGAAGGTATCTCTAAAGCGCACAAAGGAGTACAGAAGGTATCTCTACAGCGCACAAAGGAGTACAGAAGGTATCTCTACAGCGCACAAAGGAGTACAGGAAATATCTCTAGAACGTACAAAGGAGTACATGAGGTATCTCTACAGCGTACAAAGGAGTACAGAAGGTATCTCTACAGCGCACAAAGGAGTACAGAAGGTATCTCTACAGCGCACAAAGGAGTACAGGAAATATCTCTAGAACGTACAAAGGAGTACACGAGGTATCTCTACAGCGCACAAAGGAGTACAGAAGGTATCTCTACAGCGCACAAAGGAGTACAGAAAATATCTCTAGAACGTACAAAGGAGTACACGAGGTATCTCTACAGCGTACAAAGGCGTACAGAAGGTATCTCTACAGCGCACAAAGGAGTACAGAAGGTATCTCTACAGCGCACAAAGGAGTACAGAAGGTATCTCTACAGCGCACAAAGGAGTACAGGAAATATCTCTAGAACGTACAAAGGAGTACACGAGGTATCTCTACAGCGTACAAAGGAGTACAGAAGGTATCTCTACAGCGCACAAAGGAGTACAGAAGGTATCTCTACAGCGCACAAAGGAGTACAGAAGGTATCTCTACAGCGCACAAAGGAGTACAGAAGGTATCTCTACAGCGCACAAAGGAGTACAGGAAATATCTCTAGAACGTACAAAGGAGTACACGAGGTTTCTCTACAGCGTACAAAGGAGTACAGAAGGTATCTCTACAGCGCACAAAGGAGTACAGAAGGTATCTCTACAGCGCACAAAGGAGTACAGGAAATATCTCTAGAACGTACAAAGGAGTACACGAGGTATATCTACAGCGCACAAAGGAGTACAGAAGGTATCTCTACAGCGCACAAAGGAGTACAGAAGGTCTCTCTACAGCGCACAAAGGAGTACAGGAAATATCTCTAACCCGTACAAAGGAGTACACGAGGTATCTCTACAGCGTACAAAGGAGTACAGAAGGTATCTCTACAGCGCACAAAGGAGTACAGAAGGTATCTCTACAGCGTACAAAGGAGTACAGAAGGTAACTCTACAGCGCACAAAGGAGTACAGAAGGTATCTCTACAGCGCACAAAGGAGTACAGAAGGTATCTCTACAGCGCACAAAGGAGTACAGGAAATATCTCTAGAACGTACAAAGGAGTACACGAGGTATCTCTAGAGCGTACAAAGGAGTACAGAAGGTATCTCTACAGCGCACAAAGGAGTACAGAAGGTATCTCTACAGCGCACAAAGGAGTACAGAAGGTATCTCCACAGCGCACAAAGGAGTACAGGAAATATCTCTAGAACGTACAAAGGAGTACACGAGGTATTTCTACAGCGTACAAAGGAGTACAGAAGGTATCTCTACAGCGCACAAAGGAGTACAGAAGGTATCTCTACAGCGCACAAAGGAGTACAGAAGGTATCTCTACAGCGCACAAAGGAGTACAGAAGGTATCTCTACAGCGCACAAAGGAGTACAGGAAATATCTCTAGAACGTACAAAGGAGTACAGAAGGTATCTCTACAGCGTACAAAGGAGTACACGAGGTATCTCTACAGCGCACAAAGGAGTACAGAAGGTATCTCTACAGCGCACAAAGGAGTACAGAAGGTATCTCTACAGCGCACAAAGGAGTACAGAAGGTATCTCTACAGCGCACAAATAAGTACAGAAGGTATCTCTACAGCGCACAAAGGAGTACAGAAGGTATCTCTACAGCGCACAAAGGAGTACAAAAGGTATCTCTACAGCGCACAAAGGAGTACAGAAGGTATCTCTACAGCGCACAAAGGAGTACAGAAGGTATCTCTACAGCGCACAAAGGAGTACAGGAAATATCTCTAGAACGTACAAAGGAGTACACGAGGTATCTCTACAGCGTACAAAGGAATACAGAAGGTATCTCTACAGCGCACAAAGGAGTACAGAAGGTATCTCTACAGCGCACAAAGGAGTACAGAAGGTATCTCTACAGCGCACAAAGGAGTACAGAAGGTATCTCTACAGCGCACAAAGGAGTACAGAAGGTATCTCTACAGCGCACAAAGTGGTACAGAAGGTATCTCTACAGCGCACAAAGGAGTACAGGAAATATCTCTAGAACGTACAAAGGAGTACACGAGGTATCTCTACAGCGTACAAAGGAGTACAGAAGGTATCTCTACAGCGCACAAAGGGGTACAGAAGGTATCTCTACAGCGTACAAAGGAGTACAGAAGGTATCTCTACAGCGCACAAAGGAGTACAGAAGGTGTCTCTACAGCGCACAAAGGAGTACAGAAGGTATCTATACAGCGCACAAAGGAGTACAGGAAATATCTCTAGAACGTACAAAGGAGTACACGAGGTATCTCTACAGCGTACAAAGGAGTACAGAAGGTATCTCTACAGCGTACAAAGGAGTACAGAAGGTATCTCTACAGCGCACAAAGGAGTACAGAAGGTATCTCTACAGCGCACAAAGGAGTACAGAAGGTATCTCTACAGCGCACAAAGGAGTACAGGAAATATCTCTAGAACGTACAAAGGAGTACACGAGGTATCTCTACAGCGCACAAAGGAGTACAGAAAGTATCTCTACAGCGCACAAAGGAGTACAGAAGGTATCTCTACAGCGTACAAAGGAGTACACGAGGTATCTCTACAGCGCAGAAAGGAGTACAGAAGGTATCTCTACAGCGCACAAAGGAGTACAGAAGGTATCTCTACAGCGCACAAAGGAGTACAGAAGGTATCTCTACAGCGCACAAAGGAGTACAGGAAATATCTCTAGAACGTACAAAGCAGTACACGAGGTATCTCTACAGCGTACAAAGGAGTACAGAAGGTATCTCTACAGCGCACAAAGGAGTACAGAAGGTATCTCTACAGCGTACAAAGGAGTACAGAAGGTATCTCTACAGCGCACAAAGGAGTACAGAAGGTATCTCTACAGCGCACAAAGGAGTACAGAAGGTATCTCTACAGCGCACAAAGGAGTACAGGAAATATCTCTAGAACGTACAAAGGAGTACACGAGGTATCTCTACAGCGTACAAAGGAGTACAGAAGGTATCTCTACAGCGCACAAAGGAGTACAGAAGGTATCTCTACAGCGTACAAAGGAGTACAGAAGGTATCTCTACAGCGCACAAAGGAGTACAGAAGGTATCTCTACAGCGCACAAAGGAGTACAGAAGGTATCTCTACAGCGCACAAAGGAGTACAGAAAATATCTCTAGAACGTACAAAGGAGTACACGAGGTATCTATACAGCGTACAAAAGAGTACAGAAGGTATCTCTACAGCGCACAAAGGAGTACAGAAGGTATCTCTACAGCGCACGAAGGTGTACAGGAAATATCTCTAGAACGTACAAAGGAGTACACGAGGTATCTCTACAGCGTACAAAGGAGTACAGAAGGTATCTCTACAGCGCACAAAGGAGTACAGGAAATATCTCTAGAACGTACAAAGGAGTACAGAAGGTATCTCTACAGCGCACAAAGGAGTACAGAAGGTATCTCTACAGCGCACAAAGGAGTTCAGAAGGTATCTCTACAGCGCAGTACAGAAGGTATCTCTACAGCGCACAAAGGAGTACAGGAAATATCTCTAGAACGTACAAAGGAGTACACGAGGTATCTCTACAGCGTACAAAGGAGTACAGAAGGTATCTCTACAGCGCACAAAGGAGTACAGAAGGTATCTCTACAGCGCACAAAGGAGTACAGGAAATATCTCTAGAACGTACAAAGGAGTACACGAGGTATCTCTACAGCGTACAAAGAAGTACAGAAGGTATCTCTACAGCGCACAAAGGAGTACAGAGGGTATCTCTACAGCGCAAAAAGGAGTACAAAAGGTATCTCTACAGCGTACAAAGGAGTACAGAAGGTATCTCTACAGCGTACAAAGGAGTACAGAAGGTATCTCTACAGCGCACAAAGGAGTACAGGAAATATCTCTAGAACGTACAAAGGAGTACAGAAGGTATCTCTACAGCGCACAAAGGAGTACAGAAGGTATCTCTACAGCGCACAAAGGAGTACAGAAGGTATCTCTACAGCGCACAGAGGAGTACAGAAGGTATCTCTACAGCGCACAAAGGAGTACAGGAAATATCTCTAGAACGTACAAAGGAGTACACGAGGTATCTCTACAGCGTACAAAGGAGTACAGAAGGTATCTCTGCAGCGCACAAAGGAGTACAGAAGGTATATCTACAGCGCACAAAGGAGTACAGGAAATATCTCTAGAACGTACAAAGGAGTACACGAGGTATCTCTACAGCGCACAAAGGAGTACAGAATGTATCGCTACAGCGCACAAAGGAGTACAGAAGGTATCTCTACAGCGCACAAAGGAGTACAGGAAATATCTCTAGAACGTTACAAAGGAGTACACGAGGTATCTCTACAGCGCACAAAGGAGTACAGAAGGTATCTCTACAGCGCACAAAGGAGTACAGGAAATATCTCTAGAACGTACAAAAGAGTACACGAGGTATCTCTACAGCGTACAAAGGAGTAACAGAAGGTATCTCTACAGCGCACAAAGGAGTACAGAAGGTATCTCTACAGCGTACAAAGAAGTACAGAGGGTATCTCTACAGCGCACAAAGGAGTACAGAAGGTATCTCTACAGCGCACAAAGGAGTACAGAAGGTATCTCTACAGCGCACAAAGGAGTACAGAAGGTATCTCTACAGCGCACAAAGGAGTACAGGAAATATCTCTAGAACGTACAAAGGAGTACACGAGGTATCTCTACAGCGTACAAAGGAGTACAGAAGGTATCTCTACAGCGCACAAAGGAGTACACGAGGTATCTCTACAGCGTACAAAGGAGTACAGAAGGTATCTCTACAGCGTACAAAGGAGTACACGAGGTATCTCTACAGCGCACAAAGGAGTACAGAAGATATCTCTACAGCGCACAAAGGAGTACAGAAGGTATCTCTACAGCGCACAAAGGAGTACAGGAAATATCTCTAGAACCTACAAAGGAGTACACGAGGTACCTCTACAGCGTACAAAGGAGTACAGAAGGTATCTCTACAGCGTTCAAAGGAGTACAGAAGGTATCTCTACAGCGCACAAAGGAGTACAGGAAATATCTCTAGAACGTACAGAGGAGTACAGAAGGTATCTCTACAGCGCACAAAGGAGTACAGAAGGTATCTCTACAGCGCACAAAGGAGTACATAAGGTATCTCTACAGCGCACAAAGGAGTACAGAAGGTATCTCTACAGCGCACAAAGGAGTAGAGGAAATATCTCTAGAACGTACAAAGGAGTACACGAGGTATCTCTACAGCGTACAAAGGAGTACAGAAGGTATCTCTACAGCGCACAAAGGAGTACAGAAGGTATCTCTACAGCGCACAAAGGAGTACAGAAGGTATCTCTACAGCGCACAAAGGAGTACAGAAGGTATCTCTACAGCGCACAAAGGAGTACAGAAGGTATCTCTACAGCGCACAAAGTGGTACAGAAGGTATCTCTACAGCGCACAAAAGGAGTACAGGAAATATCTCTAGAACGTACAAAGGAGTACACGAGGTATCTCTACAGCGTACAAAGGAGTACAGAAGGTATCTCTACAGCGCACAAAAGGGGTACAGAAGGTATCTCTACAGCGTACAAAGGAGTACAGAAGGTATCTCTACAGCGCACAAAGGAGTACAGAAGGTGTCTCTACAGCGCACAAAGGAGTACAGAAGGTATCTATACAGCGCACAAAGGAGTACAGGGAAATATCTCTAGAACGTACAAAGGAGTACACGAGGTATCTCTACAGCGTACAAAGGAGCTACAGAAGGTATCTCTACAGCGTACAAAGGAGTACAGAAGGTATCTCTACAGCGCACAAAGGAGTACAGAAGGTATCTCTACAGCGCACAAAGGGAGTACAGAAGGTATCTCTACAGCGCACAAAGGAGTACAGGAAATATCTCTAGAACGTACAAAGGAGTACACGAGGTATCTCTACAGCGTACAAAGGAGTACAGAAGGTATCTCTACAGCGTACGAAGGAGTACACGAGGTATCTCGACAGCGCACAAAGGAGTACAGAAGGTATCTCTACAGCGCACAAAGGAGAACAGAAGGTATCTCTACAGCGTACAAAAGAGTACAGAAGGTATCTCTACAGCGCACAAAGGAGTACAGAAGGTATCTCTACAGCGCACAAAGGAGTACAGAAAATATCTCTAGAACGTACAAAGGAGTACACGAGGTATCTCTACAGCGTACAAAAGAGTACAGAAGGTATCTCTACAGCGCACAAAGGAGTACAGAAGGTATCTCTACAGCGCACAAAGGAGTACAGAAGGTATCTCTACAGCGCACAAAGGAGTACAGGAAATATCTCTAGAACGTACAAAGGAGTACACGAGGTATCTCTACAGCGTACAAAGGAGTACAGAAGGTATCTCTACAGCGCAAAAAGAAGTACAGGAAATATCTCTAGAACGTACAAAGGAGTACAGAAGGTATCTCTACAAGCGCACAAAGGAGTACAGAAGGTATCTCTACAGCGCACAAAGGAGTTCAGAAGGTATCTCTACAGCGCACAAAGGAGTACAGAAGGTATCTCTACAGCGCACAAAGGAGTACAGGAAATATCTCTAGAACGTATAAAGGAGTACACGAGGTATCTCTACAGCGTAAAAGGAGTACAGAAGGTATCTCTACAGCGCACAAAGGAGTACAGAAGGTATCTCTACAGCGCACAAAGGAGTACAGGAAATATCTCTAGAACGTACAAAGGAGTACACGAGGTATCTCTACAGCGTACAAAGAAGTACAGAAGGTATCTCTACAGCGCACAAAGGAGTACAGAAGGTATCTCTACAGCGCAAAAAGGAGTACAAAAGGTATCTCTACAGCGTACAAAGGAGTACAGAAGGTATCTCTACAGCGTACAAAGGAGTACAGAAGGTATCTCTACAGCGCACAAAGGAGTACAGGAAATATCTCTAGAACGTACAAAGGAGTACAGAAGGTATCTCTACAGCGCACAAAGGAGTACAGAAGGTATCTCTACAGCGCACAAAGGAGTACAGAAGGTATCTCTACAGCGCACAAAGGAGTACAGAAGGTATCTCTACAGCGCACAAAGGAGTACAGGAAATATCTCTAGAACGTACAAAGGAGTACACGAGGTATCTCTACAGCGTACAAAGGAGTACAGAAGGTATCTCTGCAGCGCACAAAGGAGTACAGAAGGTATCTCTACAGCGCACAAAGGAGTACAGGAAATATCTCTAGAACGTACAAAGGAGTACACGAGGTATCTCTACAGCGCACAAAGGAGTACAGAATGTATCGCTACAGCGCACAAAGGAGTACAGAAGGTATCTCTACAGCGCACAAAGGAGTACAGGAAATATCTCTAGAACGTACAAAGGAGTACACGAGGTATCTCTACAGCGCACAAAGGAGTACAGAAGGTATCTCTACAGCGCACAAAGGAGTACAGGAAATATCTCTAGAACGTACAAAAGAGTACACGAGGTATCTCTACAGCGTACAAAGGAGTACAGAAGGTATCTCTACAGCGCACAAAGGAGTACAGAAGGTATCTCTACAGCGTACAAAGAAGTACAGAAGGTATCTCTACAGCGCACAAAGGAGTACAGAAGGTATCTCTACAGCGCACAAAGGAGTACAGAAGGTATCTCTACAGCGCACAAAGGAGTACAGAAGGTATCTCTACAGCGCACAAAGGAGTACAGGAAATATCTCTAGAACGTACAAAGGAGTACACGAGGTATCTCTACAGCGTACAAAGGAGTACAGAAGGTATCTCTACAGCGCACAAAGGAGTACACGAGGTATCTCTACAGCGTACAAAGGAGTACAGAAAGTATCTCTACAGCGTACAAAGGAGTACACGAGGTATCTCTACAGCGCACAAAGGAGTACAGAAGGTATCTCTACAGCGCACAAAGGAGTACAGAAGGTATCTCTACAGCGCACAAAGGAGTACAGGAAATATCTCTAGAACGTACAAAGGAGTACACGAGGTACCTCTACAGCGTACAAAGGAGTACAGAAGGTATCTCTACAGCGTACAAAGGAGTACAGAAGGTATCTCTACAGCGCACAAAGGAGTACAGCAAATATCTCTAGAAACGTACAGAGGAGTACAGAAGGTATCTCTACAGCGCACAAAGGAGTACAGAAGGTATCTCTACAGCGCACAAAGGAGTACAGAAGGTATCTCTACAGCGCACAAAGGAGTACAGAAGGTATCTCTACAGCGCACAAAGGAGTAGAGGAAATATCTCTAGAACGTACAAAGGAGTACACGAGGTATCTCTACAGCGTACAAAGGAGTACAAAAGGTATCTCTACAGCGCACAAAGGAGTACAGAAGGTATCTCTACAGCGCACAAAGGAGTACAGAAGGTATCTCTACAGCGCACAAAGGAGTACAGAAGGTATCTCTACAGCGCAAAAAGGAGTACAGAAGGTATCTCTACAGCGCACAAAGTGGTACAGAAGGTATCTCTACAGCGCACAAAGGAGTACAGGAAATATCTCTAGAACGTACAAAGGAGTACACGAGGTATCTCTACAGCGTACAAAGGAGTACAGAAGGTATCTCTACAGCGCACAAAGGGGTACAGAAGGTATCTCTACAGCGTACAAAGGAGTACAGAAGGTATCTCTACAGCGCACAAAGGAGTACAGAAGGTGTCACTACAGCGCACAAAGGAGTACAGAAGGTATCTATACAGCGCACAAAGGAGTACAGGAAATATCTCTAGAACGTACAAAGGAGTACACGAGGTATCTCTACAGCGTACAAAGGAGTACAGAAGGTATCTCTACAGCGTACAAAGGAGTACAGAAGGTATCTCTACAGCGCACAAAGGAGTACAGAAGGTATCTCTACAGCGCACAAAGGAGTACAGAAGGTATCTCTACAGCGCACAAAGGAGTACAGGAAATATCTCTAGAACGTACAAAGGAGTACACGAGGTATCTCTACAGCGTACAAAGGAGTACAGAAGGTATCTCTACAGCGTACGAAGGAGTACACGAGGTATCTCTACAGCGCACAAAGGAGTACAGAAGGTATCTCTACAGCGCACAAAGGAGAACAGAAGGTATCTCTACAGCGCACAAAGGAGTACAGAAGGTATCTCTACAGCGCACAAAGGAGTACAGAAGGTATCTCTACAGCGCACAAAGGAGTACAGAAGGTATCTCTACAGCGCACAAAGGAGTACAGAAATTATCTCTACAGCGTACAAAGGAGTACACGAGGTATCTCTACAGCGCAGAAAGGAGTACAGAAGGTATCTCTACAGCGCACAAAGGAGTACAGAAGGTATCTCTACAGCGCACAAAGGAGTACAGAAGGTATCTCTACAGCGCACAAAGGAGTACAGGAAATATCTCTAGAACGTACAAAGCAGTACACGAGGTATCTCTACAGCGTACAAAGGAGTACAGAAGGTATCTCTACAGCGCACAAAGGAGTACAGAAGGTATCTCTACAGCGTACAAAGAAGTACAGAAGGTATCTCTACAGCGCACAAAGGAGTACAGAAGGTATCTCTACAGCGCACAAAGGAGTACAGAAGGTATCTCTACAGCGCACAAAGGAGTACAGGAAATATCTCTAGAACGTACAAAGGAGTACACGAGGTATCTCTACAGCGTACAAAGGAGTACAGAAGGTATCTCTACAGCGCAAAAAGGAGTACAGGAAATATCTCTAGAACGTACAAAGGAGTACAGAAGGTATCTCTACAGCGCACAAAGGAGTACAGAAGGTATCTCTACAGCGCACAAAGGAGTTCAGAAGGTATCTCTACAGCGCACAAAGGAGTACAGAAGGTATCTCTACAGCGCACAAAGGAGTACAGGAAATATCTCTAGAACGTACAAAGGAGTACACGAGGTATCTCTACAGCGTAAAAGGAGTACAGAAGGTATCTCTACAGCGCACAAAGGAGTACAGAAGGTATCTCTACAGCGCACAAAGGAGTACAGGAAATATCTCTAGAACGTACAAAGGAGTACACGAGGTATCTCTACAGCGTACAAAGAAGTACAGAAGGTATCTCTACAGCGCACAAAGGAGTACAGAAGGTATCTCTACAGCGCAAAAAGGAGTACAAAAGGTATCTCTACAGCGTACAAAGGAGTACAGAAGGTATCTCTACAGCGTAGAAAGGAGTACAGAAGGTATCTCTACAGCGCACAAAGGAGTACAGGAAATATCTCTAGAACGTACAAAGGAGTACAGAAGGTATCTCTACAGCGCACAAAGGAGTACAGAAGGTATCTCTACAGCGCACAAAGGAGTACAGAAGGTATCTCTACAGCGCACAAAGGAGTACAGAAGGTATCTCTACAGCGCACAAAGGAGTACAGAAGGTATCTCTACAGCGCACAAAGGAGTACAGGAAATATCTCTAGAACGTACAAAGGAGTACACGAGGTATCTCTACAGCGTACAAAGGAGTACAGAAGGTATCTCTGCAGCGCACAAAGGAGTACAGAAGGTATCTCTACAGCGCACAAAGGAGTACAGGAAATATCTCTAGAACGTACAAAGGAGTACACGAGGTATCTCTACAGCGCACAAAGGAGTACAGAATGTATCGCTACAGCGCACAAAGGAGTACAGAAGGTATCTCTACAGCGCACAAAGGAGTACAGGAAATATCTCTAGAACGTACAAAGGAGTACACGAGGTATCTCTACAGCGCACAAAGGAGTACAGAATGTATCTCTACAGCGCACAAAGGAGTACAGGAAATATCTCTAGAACGTACAAAAGAGTACACGAGGTATCTCTACAGCGTACAAAGGAGTACAGAAGGTATCTCTACAGCGCACAAAGGAGTACAGAAGGTATCTCTACAGCGTACAAAGAAGTACAGAAGGTATCTCTACAGCGCACAAAGGAGTACAGAAGGTATCTCTACAGCGCACAAAGGAGTACAGAAGGTATCTCTACAGCGCACAAAGGAGTACAGAAGGTATCTCTACAGCGCACAAAGGAGTACAGGAAATATCTCTAGAACGTACAAAGGAGTACACGAGGTATCTCTACAGCGTACAAAGGAGTACAGAAGGTATCTCTACAGCGCACAAAGGAGTACACGAGGTATCTCTACAGCGTACAAAGGAGTACAGAAGGTATCTCTACAGCGTACAAAGGAGTACACGAGGTATCTCTACAGCGCACAAAGGAGTACAGAAGGTATCTCTACAGCGCACAAAGGAGTACAGAAGGTATCTCTACAGCGCACAAAGGAGTACAGGAAATATCTCTAGAACGTACAAAGGAGTACACGAGGTACCTCTACAGCGTACAAAGGAGTACAGAAGGTATCTCTACAGCGTACAAAGGAGTACAGAAGGTATCTCTACAGCGCACAAAGGAGTACAGGAAATATCTCTAGAACGTACAGAGGAGTACAGAAGGTATCTCTACAGCGCACAAAGGAGTACAGAAGGTATCTCTACAGCGCACAAAGGAGTACAGAAGGTATCTCTACAGCGCACAAAGGAGTACAGAAGGTATCTCTACAGCGCGCAAAGGAGTAGAGGAAATATCTCTAGAACGTACAAAGGAGTACACGAGGTATCTCTACAGCGTACAAAGGAGTACAGAAGGTATCTCTACAGCGCACAAAGGAGTACAGAAGGTATCTCTACAGCGCACAAAGGAGTACAGAAGGTATCTCTACAGCGCACAAAGGAGTACAGAAGGTATCTCTACAGCGCAAAAAGGAGTACAGAAGGTATCTCTACAGCGCACAAAGTGGTACAGAAGGTATCTCTACAGCGCACAAAGGAGTACAGGAAATATCTCTAGAACGTACAAAGGAGTACTCGAGGTATCTCTACAGCGTACAAAGGAGTACAGAAGGTATCTCTACAGCGCACAAAGGGGTACAGAAGGTATCTCTACAGCGTACAAAGGAGTACAGAAGGTATCTCTACAGCGCACAAAGGAGTACAGAAGGTGTCTCTACAGCGCACAAAGGAGTACAGAAGGTATCTATACAGCGCACAAAGGAGTACAGGAAATATCTCTAGAACGTACAAAGGAGTACACGAGGTATCTCTACAGCGTACAAAGGAGTACAGAAGGTATCTCTACAGCGTACAAAGGAGTACAGAAGGTATCTCTACAGCGCACAAAGGAGTACAGAAGGGATTTCTACAGCGCACAAAGGAGTACAGAAGGTATCTCTACAGCGCACAAAGGAGTACAGGAAATATCTCTAGAACGTACAAAGGAGTACACGAGGTATCTCTACAGCGTACAAAGGAGTACAGAAGGTATCTCTACAGCGTACGAAGGAGTACACGAGGTATCTCTACAGCGCACAAAGGAGTACAGAAGGTATCTCTACAGCGCACAAAGGAGAACAGAAGGTATCTCTACAGCGCACAAAGGAGTACAGAAGGTATCTCTACAGCACACAAAGGAGTACAGAAGGTATCTCTACAGCGCACAAAGGAGTACAGAAGGTATCTCTACAGCGCACAAAGGAGTACAGAAATTATCTCTACAGCGTACAAAGGAGTACACGAGGTATCTCTACAGCGCAGAAAGGAGTACAGAAGGTATCTCTACAGCGCACAAAGGAGTACAGAAGGTATCTCTACAGCGCACAAAGGAGTACAGAAGGTATCTCTACAGCGCACAAAGGAGTACAGGAAATATCTCTAGAACGTACAAAGCAGTACACGAGGTATCTCTACAGCGTACAAAGGAGTACAGAAGGTATCTCTACAGCGCACAAAGGAGTACAGAAGGTATCTCTACAGCGTACAAAGGAGTAGAGAAGGTATCTCTACAGCGCACAAAGGAGTTCAGAAGGTATCTCTACAGCGCACAAAGGAGTACAGAAGGTATCTCTACAGCGCACAAAGGAGTACAGGAAATATCTCTAGAACGTACAAAGGAGTACACGAGGTATCTCTACAGCGTACAAAGGAGTACAGAAGGTATCTCTACAGCGCACAAAGGAGTACAAAAGGTATCTCTACAGCGTACAAAGGAGTACAGAAGGTATCTCTACAGCGCACAAAGGAGTACAGAAGGTATCTCTACAGCGCACAAAGGAGTACAGAAGGTATCTCTACAGCGCACAAAGGAGTACAGAAAATATCTCTAGAACGTACAAAGGAGTACACGAGGTATCTCTACAGCGTACAAAAGAGTACAGAAGGTATCTCTACAGCGCACAAAGGAGTACAGAAGGTATCTCTACAGCGCACAAAGGAGTACAGAAGGTATCTCTACAGCGCACAAAGGAGTACAGGAAATATCTCTAGAACGTACAAAGGAGTACACGAGGTATCTCTACAGCGTACAAAGGAGTACAGAAGGTATCTCTACAGCGCACAAAGGAGTACAGGAAATATCTCTAGAACGTACAAAGGAGTACAGAAGGTATCTCTACAGCGCACAAAGGAGTACAGAAGGTATCTCTACAGCGCACAAAGGAGTTCAGAAGGTATCTCTACAGCGCACAAAGGAGTACAGAAGGTATCTCTACAGCGCACAAAGGAGTACAGGAAATATCTCTAGAACGTACAAAGGAGTACACGAGGTATCTCTACAGCGTACAAAGGAGTACAGAAGGTATCTCTACAGCGCACAAAGGAGTACAGAAGGTATCTCTACAGCGCACAAAGGAGTACAGGAAATATCTCTAGAACGTACAAAGGAGTACACGAGGTATCTCTACAGCGTACAAAGGAGTACAGAAGGTATCTCTACAGCGCACAAAGGAGTACAGAAGGTATCTCTACAGCGCAAAAAGGAGTACAAAAGGTATCTCTACAGCGTACAAAGGAGTACAGAAGGTATCTCTACAGCGTACAAAGGAGTACAGAAGGTATCTCTACAGCGCACAAAGGAGTACAGGAAATATCTCTAGAACGTACAAAGGAGTACAGAAGGTATCTCTACAGCGCACAAAGGAGTACAGAAGGTATCTCTACAGCGCACAAAGGAGTACAGAAGGTATCTCTACAGCGCACAAAGGAGTACAGAAGGTATCTCTACAGCGCACAAAGGAGTACAGGAAATATCTCTAGAACGTACAAAGGAGTACACGAGGTATCTCTACAGCGTACAAAGGAGTACAGAAGATATCTCTGCAGCGCACAAAGGAGTACAGAAGGTATCTCTACAGCGCACATAGGAGTACAGGAAATATCTCTAGAACGTACAAAGGAGTACACGAGGTATCTCTACAGCGCACAAAGGAGTACAGAATGTATCGCTACAGCGCACAAAGGAGTACAGAAGGTATCTCTACAGCGCACAAAGGAGTACAGGAAATATCTCTAGAACGTACAAAGGAGTACACGAGGTATCTCTACAGCGCACAAAGGAGTACAGAAGGTATCTCTACAGCGCACAAAGGAGTACAGAAAATATCTCTAGAACGTACAAAAGAGTACACGAGGTATCTCTACAGCGTACAAAGGAGTACAGAAGGTATCTCTACAGCGCACAAAGGAGTACAGAAGGTATCTCTACAGCGTACAAAGAAGTACAGAAGGTATCTCTACAGCGCACAAAGGAGTACAGAAGGTCTCTACAGCGCACAAAGGAGTACAGAAGGTATCTCTACAGCGCACAAAGGAGTACAGAAGGTATCTCTACAGCGCACAGAGGAGTACAGGAAATATCTCTAGAACGTACAAAGGAGTACACGAGGTATCTCTACAGCGTACAAAGGAGTACAGAAGGTATCTCTACAGCGCACAAAGGAGTACACGAGGTATCTCTACAGCGTACAAAGGAGTACAGAAGGTATCTCTACAGCGTACAAAGGAGTACACGAGGTATCTCTACAGCGCACAAAGGAGTACAGAAGGTATCTCTACAGCGCACAAAGGAGTACAGAAGGTATCTCTACAGCGCACAAAGGAGTACAGGAAATATCTCTAGAACGTACAAAGGAGTACACGAGGTACCTCTACAGCGTACAAAGGAGTACAGAAGGTATCTCTACAGCGCACAAAGGAGTACAGAAGGTATCTCTACAGCGCAAAAAGGAGTACAGAAGGTATCTCTACAGCGTACAAAGGAGTACAGAAGGTATCTCTACAGCGCACAAAGGAGTACAGAAGGTATCTCTACAGCGTACAAAGGAGTACAGAAGGTATCTCTACAGCGCACAAAGGAGTACAGGAAATATCTCTAGAACGTACAAAGGAGTACAGAAGGTATCTCTACAGCGCACAAAGGAGTACAGAAGGTATCTCTACAGCGCACAAAGGAGTTCAGAAGGTATCTCTACAGCGCACAAAGGAGTACAGAAGGTATCTCTACAGCGCACAAAGGAGTACAGGAAATATCTCTAGAACGTACAAAGGAGTACACGAGGTATCTCTACCGCGTACAAAGGAGTACAGAAGGTATCTCTACAGCGCACAAAGGAGTACAGAAGGTATCTCTACAGCGCACAAAGGAGTACAGGAAATATCTCTAGAACGTACAAAGGAGTACACGAGGTATCTCTACAGCGTACAAAGGAGTACAGAAGGTATCTCTACAGCGCACAAAGGAGTACAGAAGGTATCTCTACAGCGCACAAAGGAGTACAAAAGGTATCTCTACAGCGTACAAAGGAGTACAGAAGGTATCTCTACAGCGTACAAAGGAGTACAGAAGGTATCTCTACAGCGCACAAAGGAGTACAGGAAATATCTCTAGAACGTACAAAGGAGTACAGAAGGTATCTCTACAGCGCACAAAGGAGTACAGAAGGTATCTCTACAGCGCACAAAGGAGTACAGAAGGTATCTCTACAGCGCACAAAGGAGTACAGAAGGTATCTCTACAGCGCACAAAGGAGTACAGGAAATATCTCTAGAACGTACAAAGGAGTACACGAGGTATCTCTACAGCGTACAAAGGAGTACAGAAGGTATCTCTGCAGCGCACAAAGGAGTACAGAAGGTATCTCTACAGCGCACAAAGGAGTACAGGAAATATCTCTAGAACGTACAAAGGAGTACACGAGGTATCTCTACAGCGCACAAAGGAGTACAGAAGGTATCTCTACAGCGCACAAAGGAGTACAGGAAATATCTCTAGAACGTACAAAAGAGTACACGAGGTATCTCTACAGCGTACAAAGGAGTACAGAAGGTATCTCTACAGCGCACAAAGGAGTACAGAAGGTATCTCTACAGCGTACAAAGAAGTACAGAAGGTATCTCTACAGCGCACAAAGGAGTACAGAAGGTATCTCTACAGCGCACAAAGGAGTACAGAAAGTATCTCTACAGCGCACAAAGGAGTACAGAAGGTATCTCTACAGCGCACAAAGGAGTACAGGAAATATCTCTAGAACGTACAAAGGAGTACACGAGGTATCTCTACAGCGTACAAAGGAGTACAGAAGGTATCTCTACAGCGCACAAAGGAGTACACGAGGTATCTCTACAGCGTACAAAGGAGTACAGAAGGTATCTCTACAGCGTACAAAGGAGTACACGAGGTATCTCTACAGCGCACAAAGGAGTACAGAAGGTATCTCTACAGCGCACAAAGGAGTACAGAAGGTATCTCTACAGCGCACAAAGGAGTACAGGAAATATCTCTAGAACGTACAAAGGAGTACACGAGGTACCTCTACAGCGTACAAAGGAGTACAGAAGGTATCTCTACAGCGCACAAAGGAGTACAGAAGGTATCTCTACAGCGCAAAAAGAAGTACAGAAGGTATCTCTACAGCGTACAAAGGAGTACAGAAGGTATCTCTACAGCGCACAAAGGAGTACAGAAGGTATCTCTACAGCGCACAAAGGAGTACAGAAGGTATCTCTACTGCGAACAAAGGAGTACAGGAAATATCTCTAGAACGTACAAAGGAGTACACGAGGTATCTCTACAGCGTACAAAGGAGTACAGAAGGTATCTCTACAGCGCACAAAGGAGTACAGAAGGTATCTCTACAGCGTACAAAGGAGTACAGAAGGTATCTCTACAGCGCACAAAGGAGTACAGAAGGTATCTCTACAGCGCACAAAGGAGTACAGAAGGTATCTCTACAGCGTACAAAGGAGTACAGAAGGTATCTCTACAGCCCACAAAGGAGTACAGGAAATATCTCTAGAACGTACAAAGGAGTACACGAGGTATCTCTACAGCGTACAAAGGAGTACAGAAGGTATCTCTACAGCGCACAAAAGAGTACAGAAGGTATCTCTACAGCGTACAAAGGAGTACAGAAGGTATCTCTACAGCGCACAAAGGAGTACAGAAGGTATCTCTACAGCGCACAAAGGAGTACAGGAAATATCTCTAGAACGTACAAAGGAGTACACGAGGTATCTCTACAGCGTACAAAGGAGTACAGAAGGTATCTCTACAGCGCACAAAGGAGTACAGAAGGTATCTCTACAGCGCACAAAGGAGTACAGAAGGTATCTCTACAGCGCACAAAGGAGTACAGAAGGTATCTCTACAGCGCACAAAGGAGTACAGAAGGTATCTCTACAGCGCACAAAGGAGTACAGAAGGTATCTCTACAGCGCACAAAGGAGTACAGGAAATATCTCTAGAACGTACAAAGGAGTACACGAGGTATCTCTACAGCGTACAAAGGAGTACAGAAGGTATCTCTACAGCGCACAAAGGAGTACACGAGGTATCTCTACAGCGTACAAAGGAGTACAGAAGGTATCTCTACAGCGTACAAAGGAGTACACGAGGTATCTCTACAGCGCACAAAGGAGTACAGAAGGTATCTCTACAGCGCACAAAGGAGTACAAAAGGTATCTCTACAGCGCACAAAGGAGTACAGAAGGTATCTCTACAGCGCACAAAGGAGTACAGAAGGTATCTCTACAGCGCACAAAGGAGTACAGAAGGTATCTCTACAGCGCACAAAGGAGTACAGGAAATATCTCTAGAACGTACAAAGGAGTACACGAGGTATCTCTACAGCGTACAAAGGAGTACAGAAGGTATCTCTACAGCGCACAAAGGGGTACAGAAGGTATCTCTACAGCGTACAAAGGAGTACAGAAGGTATCTCTACAGCGCACAAAGGAGTACAGAAGGTATCTCTACAGCGCACAAAGGAGTACAGAAGGTATCTCTACAGCGCACAAAGGAGTACAGGAAATATCTCTAGAACGTACAAAGGAGTACACGAGGTATCTCTACAGCGTACAAAGGAGTACAGAAGGTATCTCTACAGCGTACAAAAGAGTACAGAAGGTATCTCTACAGCGCACAAAGGAGTACAGAAGGTATCTCTACAGCGCACAAAGGAGTACAGAAGGTATCTCTACAGCGCACAAAGGAGTACAGGAAATATCTCTAGAACGTACAAAGGAGTACACGAGGTATCTCTTCAGCGTACAAAGGAGTACACGAGGTATCTCTACAGCGCACAAAGGAGTACAGAAGGTATCTCTACAGCGCACAAAGGAGTACAGAAGGTATCTCTACAGCGCACAAAGGAGTACAGAAGGTATCTCTACAGCGCACAAAGGAGTACAGAAGGTATCTCTACAGCACACAAAGGAGTACAGAAGGTATCTCTACAGCGCACAAAGGAGTACAGAAGGTATCTCTACAGCGCACAAAGGAGTACAGAAGGTATCTCTACAGCGCACAAAGGAGTACAGAAGGTATCTCTACAGCGCACAAAGGAGTACAGAAGGTATCTCTACAGCGTACAATGGAGTACACGAGGTATCTCTACAGCGCACAAAGGAGTACAGAAGGTATCTCTACAGCGCACAAAGGAGTACAGAAGGTATCTCTACAGCGCACAAAGGAGTACAGAAGGTATCTCTACAGCGCACAAAGGAGTACAGAAGGTATCTCTACAGCGTACAATGGAGTACACGAGGTATCTCTACAGCGCACAAAGGAGTACAGAAGGTATCTCTACAGCGCACAAAGGAGTACAGAAGGTATCTCTACAGCGCACAAAGGAGTACAGAAGGTATCTCTACAGCGCACAAAGGAGTACAGGAAATATCTCTAGAACGTACAGAGGAGTACAGAAGGTATCTCTACAGCGTACAAAGGAGTACACGAGGTATCACTACAGCGCACAAAGGGGTACAGAAGGTATCTCTACAGCGCACAAAGGAGTACAGAATGTATCTCTACAGCGCACAAAGGAGTACAGAAGGTATCTCTACAGCGCACAAAGAAGTACAGAAGGTATCTCTACAGCGCACAAAGGAGTACAGAAGGTATCTCTACAGCGCGCAAAGGAGTACAGAAGGTATCTCTACAGCGCACAAAGGAGTACAGAAGGTATCTCTACAGCGCACAAAGGAGTACAGAAGGTATCTCTACAGCGCACAAAGGAGTACAGGAAATATCTCTAGAACGTACATAGGAGTACACGAGGTATCTCTACAGCGTACAAAGGAGTACAGAAGGTATCTCTACAGCGCACAAAGGAGTACACGAGGTATCTCTACAGCGTACAAAGGAGTACAGAAGGTATCTCTACAGCGTACAAAGGAGTACACGAGGTATCTCTACAGCGCACAAAGGAGTACAGAAGGTATCTCTACAGCGCACAAAGGAGTACAGAAGGTATCTCTACAGCGCACAAAGGAGTACAGAAGGTATCTCTACAGCGCACAAAGGAGTACAGAAGGTATCTCTACAGCGCACAAAGGAGTACAGAAGGTATCTCTACAGCGCACAAAGGAGTACAGGAAATATCTCTGGAACGTACAAAGGAGTACACGAGGTATCTCTACAGCGTACAAAGGAGTACAGAAGGTATCTCTACAGCGCACAAAGGAGTACAGAAGGTATCTCTACAGCGTACAAAGAAGTACAGAAGGTATCTCTACAGCGCACAAAGGAGTACAGAAGGTCTCTACAGCGCACAAAGGAGTACAGAAGGTATCTCTACAGCGCACAAAGGAGTACAGAAGGTATCTCTACAGCGCACAGAGGAGTACAGGAAATATCTCTAGAACGTACAAAGGAGTACACGAGGTATCTCTACAGCGTACAAAGGAGTACAGAAGGTATCTCTACAGCGCACAAAGGAGTACACGAGGTATCTCTACAGCGTACAAAGGAGTACAGAAGGTATCTCTACAGCGTACAAAGGAGTACACGAGGTATCTCTACAGCGCACAAAGGAGTACAGAAGGTATCTCTACAGCGCACAAAGGAGTACAGAAGGTATCTCTACAGCGCACAAAGGAGTACAGGAAATATCTCTAGAACGTACAAAGGAGTACACGAGGTACCTCTACAGCGTACAAAGGAGTACAGAAGGTATCTCTACAGCGCACAAAGGAGTACAGAAGGTATCTCTACAGCGCAAAAAGGAGTACAGAAGGTATCTCTACAGCGTACAAAGGAGTACAGAAGGTATCTCTACAGCGCACAAAGGAGTACAGAAGGTATCTCTACAGCGTACAAAGGAGTACAGAAGGTATCTCTACAGCGCACAAAGGAGTACAGGAAATATCTCTAGAACGTACAAAGGAGTACAGAAGGTATCTCTACAGCGCACAAAGGAGTACAGAAGGTATCTCTACAGCGCACAAAGGAGTTCAGAAGGTATCTCTACAGCGCACAAAGGAGTACAGAAGGTATCTCTACAGCGCACAAAGGAGTACAGGAAATATCTCTAGAACGTACAAAGGAGTACACGAGGTATCTCTACCGCGTACAAAGGAGTACAGAAGGTATCTCTACAGCGCACAAAGGAGTACAGAAGGTATCTCTACAGCGCACAAAGGAGTACAGGAAATATCTCTAGAACGTACAAAGGAGTACACGAGGTATCTCTACAGCGTACAAAGGAGTACAGAAGGTATCTCTACAGCGCACAAAGGAGTACAGAAGGTATCTCTACAGCGCACAAAGGAGTACAAAAGGTATCTCTACAGCGTACAAAGGAGTACAGAAGGTATCTCTACAGCGTACAAAGGAGTACAGAAGGTATCTCTACAGCGCACAAAGGAGTACAGGAAATATCTCTAGAACGTACAAAGGAGTACAGAAGGTATCTCTACAGCGCACAAAGGAGTACAGAAGGTATCTCTACAGCGCACAAAGGAGTACAGAAGGTATCTCTACAGCGCACAAAGGAGTACAGAAGGTATCTCTACAGCGCACAAAGGAGTACAGGAAATATCTCTAGAACGTACAAAGGAGGACACGAGGTATTTCTACAGCGTACAAAGGGGTACAGAAGGTATCTCTACAGAGCACAAAGGAGTACAGAAGGTATCTCTACAGCGCACAAAGGAGTACAGAAGGTATCTCTACAGCGCACAAAGGAGTACAGAAGGCATCTCTACAGCGCACAAAGGAGTACAGAAGGTATCTCTACAGCGCACAAAGGAGTACAGGAAATATCTCTAGAACGTACAAAGGAGTACACGAGGTATCTCTACAGCGTACAAAGGAGTATAGAAGGTATCTCTACAGCGCACAAAGGAGTACACGAGGTATCTCTACAGCGTACAAAGGAGTACAGAAGGTATCTCTACAGCGTACAAAGGAGTACACGAGGTATCTCTACAGCGCACAAAGGGGTACAGAAGGTATCTCTACAGCGCACAAAGGAGTACAGAATGTATCTCTACAGCGCACAAAGGAGTACAGAAGGTATCTCTACAGCGCACAAAGAAGTACAGAAGGTATCTCTACAGCGCACAAAGGAGTACAGAAGGTATCTCTACAGCGCACAAAGGAGTACAGAAGGTATCTCTACAGCGCACAAAGGAGTACAGAAGGTATCTCTACAGCGCACAAAGGAGTACAGAAGGTATCTCTACAGCGCACAAAGGAGTACAGGAAATATCTCTAGAACGTACAAAGGAGTACACGAGGTATCTCTACAGCGTACAAAGGAGTACAGAAGGTATCTCTACAGCGCACAAAGGAGTACACGAGGTATCTCTACAGCGTACAAAGGAATACAGAAGGTATCTCTTCAGCGTACAAAGGAGTACACGAGGTATCTCTACAGCGCACAAAGGAGTACAGAAGGTATCTCTACAGCGCACAAAGGAGTACAGAAGGTATCTCTACAGCACACAAAGGAGTACAGAAGGTATCTCTACAGCGCACAAAGGAGTACAGAAGGTATCTCTACAGCGCACAAAGGAGTACAGAAGGTATCTCTACAGCGCACAAAGGAGTACAGGAAATATCTCTAGAACGTACAAAGGAGTACACGAGGTATCTCTACAGCGTACAAAGGAGTACAGAAGGTATCTCTACAGCGCACAAAGGAGTACAGAAGGTATCTCTACAGCGTACAAAGGAGTACAGAAGGTATCTCTACAGCGCACACAGGAGTACAGAAGGTATCTCTACAGCGCACAAAGGAGTACAGAAGGTATCTCTACAGCGCACAAAGGAGTACAGGAAATATCTCTAGAACGTACAAAGGCGTACACGAGGTATCTCTACAGCGTACAAAGGAGTACAGAAGGTATCTCTACAGCGCACAAAGGAGTACAGAAGGTATCTCTACAGCGTACAGAGGAGTACAGAAGGTATCTCTACAGCGCACAAAGGAGTACAGAAGGTATCTCTACAGCGCACAAAGAAGTACAGAAGGTATCTCTACAGCGCACAAAGGAGTACAGAAGGTATCTCTACAGCGCACAAAGGAGTACAGGAAATATCTCTAGAACGTACAAAGGAGTACACGAGGTATCTCTACAGCGTACAAAGGAGTACAGAAGGTATCTCTACAGCGCACAAAGGAGTACAGAAGGTATCTCTACAGCGTACAAAGGAGTACAGAAGGTATCTCTTCAGCGCAAAAAGGAGTACAGAAGGTATCTCTACAGCGCACAAAGGAGTACAGAAGGTATCTCTACAGCGCACAAAGGAGTACAGGAAATATCTCTAGAACGTACAAAGGAGTACACGAGGTATCTCTACAGCGTACAAAGGAGTACAGAAGGTATCTCTACAGCGCACAAAGGAGTACAGAAGGTATCTCTACAGCGCACAAAGGAGTACAGAAGGTATCTCTACAGCGCACAAAGGAGTACAGAAGGTATCTCTACAGCGCACAAAGGAGTACAGAAGGTATCTCTACAGCGCACAAAGGAGTACAGAAGGTATCTCTACAGCGCACAAAGAAGTACAGGAAATATCTCTAGAACGTACAAAGGAGTACACGAGGTATCTCTACAGCGTACAAAGGAGTACAGAAGGTATCTCTACAGCGCACAAAGGAGTACACGAGGTATCTCTACAGCGTACAAAGGAGTACAGAAGGTATCTCTACAGCGTACAAAGGAGTACACGAGGTATCTCTACAGCGCACAAAGGAGTACAGAAGGTATCTCTACAGCGCACAAAGGAGTACAAAAGGTATCTCTACAGCGCACAAAGGAGTACAGAAGGTATCTCTACAGCGCACAAAGGAGTACAGAAGGTATCTCTACAGCGCACAAAGGAGTACAGAAGGTATCTCTACAGCGCACAAAGGAGTACAGGAAATATCTCTAGAACGTACAAAGGAGTACACGAGGTATCTCTACAGCGTACAAAGGAGTACAGAAGGTATCTCTACAACGCACAAAGGAGTACAGAAGGTATCTCTACAGCGAACAAAGGAGTACAGAAGGTATCTCTACAGCGCACGAAGGAGTACAGGAAATATCTCTAGAACGTACAAAGGAGTACACGAGGTATCTCTACAGCGTACAAAGGAGTACAGAAGGTATCTCTACAGCGCACAAAGGAGTACACGAGGTATCTCTACAGCGTACAAAGGAGTACAGAAGGTATCCCTACAGCGTACAAAGGAGTACACGAGGTATCTCTACAGCGTACAAAGGAGTACAGAAGGTATCTCTACAGCGCACAAAGGAGTACACGAGGTATCTCTACAGCGTACAAAGGAGTACAGAAGGTATCTCTACAGCGTACAAAGGAGTACACGAGGTATCTCTACAGCGCACAAAGGAGTACAGAAGGTATCTCTACAGCGTACAAAGGAGTACAGAAGGTATCTCTACAGCGCACAAAGGAGTACAGAAGGTATCTCTACAGCGCAAAAGGAGTACAGAAGGTATCTCTACAGCGCACAAAGGAGTACAGGAAATATCTCTAGAACGTACATAGGAGTACACGAGGTATCTCTACAGCGTACAAAGGAGTACAGAAGGTATCTCTACAGCGCACAAAGGAGTACAGAAGGTATCTCTACAGCGTACAAAGGAGTACAGAAGGTATCTCTACAGCGTACAAAGGAGTACAGAAGGTATCTCTACAGCGCACAAAGGAGTACAGAAGGTATCTCTACAGCGCAAAAGGAGTACAGAAGGTATCTCTACAGCGCACAAAGGAGTACAGGAAATATCTCTAGAACGTACATAGGAGTACACGAGGTATCTCTACAGCGTACAAAGGAGTACAGAAGGTATCTCTACAGCGCACAAAGGAGTACAGAAGGTATCTCTACAGCGTACAAAGGAGTACAGAAGGTATCTATACAGCGCACAAAGGAGTACAGAAGGTATCTCTACAGCGCACAAAGGAGTACAGAAGGTATCTCTACAGCGCACAAAGGAGTACAGAAAATATCTCTAGAACGTACAAAGGAGTACACGAGGTATCTCTACAGCGTACAAAGGAGTACAGAAGGTATCTCTACAGCGCACAAAGGAGTACAGAAGGTATCTCTACAGCGCACAAAGGAGTACAGGAAATATCTCTAGAACGTACAAGGGAGTACACGAGGTATCTCTACAGCGTACAAAGGAGTACAGAAGGTATCTCTACAGCGCACAAAGGAGTACAGGAAATATCTCTAGAACGTACAGAGGAGTACAGAAGGTATCTCTACAGCGCACAAAGGAGTACAGAAGGTATCTCTACAGCGCACAAAGGAGTAGAGGAAATATCTCTAGAACGTACAAAGGAGTACACGAGGTATCTCTACAGCGTACAAAGGAGTACAGAAGGTATCTCTACAGCGCACAAAGGAGTACAGAAGGTATCTCTACAGCGCACAAAGGGGTACAGGAAATATCTCTAGAACGTACAAAGGAGTACACGAGGTATCTCTACAGCGCACAAAGGAGTACAGAAGGTATCTCTACAGCGCACAAAGGAGTACAGAAGGTCTCTCTACAGCGCACAAAGGAGTACAGGAAATATCTCTAGAACGTACAAAGGAGTACACGAGGTATCTCTACAGCGTACAGAGGAGTACAGAAGGTATCTCTACAGCGCACAAAGGAGTACACGAGGTATCTCTACAGCGTACAAAGGAGTACAGAAGGTATCTCTACAGCGTACAAAGGAGTACACGAGGTATCTCTACAGCGTACAAAGGAGTACAGAAGGTATCTCTACAGCGCACAAAGGAGTACAGAAGGTATCTCTACAGCGCACAAAGGAGTACAGGAAATATCTCTAGAACGTACATAGGAGTACACGAGGTATCTCTACAGCGTACAAAGGAGTACAGAAGGTATCTCTACAGCGCACAAAGGAGTACAGAAGGTATCTCTACAGCGTACAAAGGAGTACAGAAGGTATCTCTACAGCGCACAAAGGAGTACAGGAAATATCTCTAGAACGTACAAAGGAGTACACGAGGTATCTCTTCAGCGTACAAAGGAGTACACGAGGTATCTCTACAGCGCACAAAGGAGTACAGAAGGTATCTCTACAGCGCACAAAGGAGTACAGAAGGTATCTCTACAGTGCACAAAGGAGTACAGAAGGTATCTCTACAGCGCACAAAGGAGTACAGGAAATATCTCTAGAACGTACAAAGGAGTACACGAGGTATCTCTACAGCGTACAAAGGAGTACAGAAGGTATCTCTACAGCGCACAAAGGAGTACAGAAGGTATCTCTACAGCGTACAAAGGAGTACAGAAGGTATCTCTTCAGCGCACAAAGGAGTACTGAAGGTATCTCTACAGCGCACAAAGGAGTACAGAAGGTATCTCTACAGCGCACAAAGGAGTACAGGAAACATCTCTAGAACGTACAAAGGAGTACACGAGGTATCTCTACAGCGTACAAAGGAGTACAGAAGGTATCTCTACAGCGCACAAAGGAGTACAGAAGGTATCTCTACAGCGCACAAAGGAGTACAGAAGGTATCTCTACAGCGCACAAAGGAGTACAGAAGGTATCTCTACAGCGCACAAAGGAGTACTGAAGGTATCTCTTCAGCGCACAAAGGAGTACACGAGGTATCTCTACAGCGCACAAAGGAGTACAGAAGGTATCTCTACAGCGCACAAAGGAGTACAAAAGGTATCTCTACAGCGCACAAAGGAGTACAGAAGGTATCTCTACAGCGCAAAAAGGAGTACAGAAGGTATCTCTACAGCGCACAAAGTGGTACAGATGGTATCTCTACAGCGCACAAAGGAGTACAGGAAATATCTCTAGAACGTACAAAGGAGTACACGAGGTATCTCTACAGCGTACAAAGGAGTACAGAAGGTATCTCTACAGCGCACAAAGGGGTACAGAAGGTATCTCTACAGCGTACAAAGGAGTACAGAAGGTATCTCTACAGCGCACAAAGGAGTACAGAAGGTGTCTCTACAGCGCACAAAGGAGTACAGAAGGTATCTATACAGCGCACAAAGGAGTACAGGAAATATCTCTAGAACGTACAAAGGAGTACACGAGGTATCTCTACAGCGTACAAAGGAGTACAGAAGGTATTTCTACAGCGTACAAAGGAGTACAGAAGGTATCTCTACAGCGCACAAAGGAGTACAGAAGGTATCTCTACAGCGCATAAAGGAGTACAGAAGGTATCTCTACAGCGCACAAAGGAGTACAGGAAATATCTCTAGAACGTACAAAGGAGTACACGAGGTATCTCTACAGCGTACAAAGGAGTACAGAAGGTATCTCTACAGCGTACAAAGGAGTACACGAGGTATCTCTACAGCGCACAAAGAAGTACAGAAGGTATCTCTACAGCGCACAAAGGAGAACAGAAGGTATCTCTACAGCGCACAAAGGAGTACAGAAGGTATCTCTACAGCGCACAAAGGAGTACAGAAGGTATCTCTACAGCGCACAAAGGAGTACAGAAGGTATCTCTACAGCGCACAAAGGAGTACAGAAGGTATCTCTACAGCGTACAAAGGAGTACACGAGGTATCTCTACAGCGCAGAAAGGAGTACAGAAGGTATCTCTACAGCGCACAAAGGGGTACAGAAGGTATCTCTACAGCGCACAAAGGAGTACAGAAGGTATCTCTACAGCGCACAAAGGAGTACAGGAAATATCTCTAGAACGTACAAAAGAGTACACGAGGTATCTCTACAGCGTACAATGGAGTACAGAAGGTATCTCTACAGCGTACAAAGGAGTACACGAGGTATCTCTACAGCGCACAAAGGAGTACAGAAGGTATCTCTACAGCGCACAAAGGAGTACAGAAGGTATCTCTACAGCGCACAAAGGAGTACAGAAGGTATCTCTACAGCGCACAAAGGAGTACAGAATGCATCTCTACAGCGCACAAAGGAGTACAGAAGGTATCTCTACAGCGCACAAAGGAGTACAGAGGGTATCTCTACAACGCACAAAGGAGTACAGAAGGTATCTCTACAGCGAACAAAGGAGTACAGAAGGTATCTCTACAGCGCACGAAGGAGTACAGGAAATATCTCTAGAACGTACAAAGGAGTACACGAGGTATCTCTACAGCGTACAAAGGAGTACAGAAGGTATCTCTACAGCGCACAAAGGAGTACACGAGGTATCTCTACAGCGTACAAAGGAGTACAGAAGGTATCCCTACAGCGTACAAAGGAGTACACGAGGTATCTCTACAGCGTACAAAGGAGTACAGAAGGTATCTCTACAGCGCACAAAGGAGTACACGAGGTATCTCTACAGCGTACAAAGGAGTACAGAAGGTATCTCTACAGCGTACAAAGGAGTACACGAGGTATCTCTACAGCGCACAAAGGAGTACAGAAGGTATCTCTACAGCGTACAAAGGAGTACAGAAGGTATCTCTACAGCGCACAAAGGAGTACAGAAGGTATCTCTACAGCGCAAAAGGAGTACAGAAGGTATCTCTACAGCGCACAAAGGAGTACAGGAAATATCTCTAGAACGTACATAGGAGTACACGAGGTATCTCTACAGCGTACAAAGGAGTACAGAAGGTATCTCTACAGCGCACAAAGGAGTACAGAAGGTATCTCTACAGCGTACAAAGGAGTACAGAAGGTATCTCTACAGCGTACAAAGGAGTACAGAAGGTATCTCTACAGCGCACAAAGGAGTACAGAAGGTATCTCTACAGCGCAAAAGGAGTACAGAAGGTATCTCTACAGCGCACAAAGGAGTACAGGAAATATCTCTAGAACGTACATAGGAGTACACGAGGTATCTCTACAGCGTACAAAGGAGTACAGAAGGTATCTCTACAGCGCACAAAGGAGTACAGAAGGTATCTCTACAGCGTACAAAGGAGTACAGAAGGTATCTATACAGCGCACAAAGGAGTACAGAAGGTATCTCTACAGCGCACAAAGGAGTACAGAAGGTATCTCTACAGCGCACAAAGGAGTACAGAAAATATCTCTAGAACGTACAAAGGAGTACACGAGGTATCTCTACAGCGTACAAAGGAGTACAGAAGGTATCTCTACAGCGCACAAAGGAGTACAGAAGGTATCTCTACAGCGCACAAAGGAGTACAGAAGGTATCTCTACAGCGCACAAAGGAGTACAGGAAATATCTCTAGAACGTACAAGGGAGTACACGAGGTATCTCTACAGCGTACAAAGGAGTACAGAAGGTATCTCTACAGCGCACAAAGGAGTACAGGAAATATCTCTAGAACGTACAGAGGAGTACAGAAGGTATCTCTACAGCGCACAAAGGAGTACAGAAGGTATCTCTACAGCGCACAAAGGAGTAGAGGAAATATCTCTAGAACGTACAAAGGAGTACACGAGGTATCTCTAGAGCGTACAAAGGAGTACAGAAGGTATCTCTACAGCGCACAAAGGAGTACAGAAGGTATCTCTACAGCGCACAAAGGAGTACAGGAAATATCTCTAGAACGTACAAAGGAGTACACGAGGTATCTCTACAGCGCACAAAGGAGTACAGAAGGTATCTCTACAGCGCACAAAGGAGTACAGAAGGTCTCTCTACAGCGCACAAAGGAGTACAGGAAATATCTCTAGAACGTACAAAGGAGTACACGAGGTATCTCTACAGCGTACAAAGGAGTACAGAAGGTATCTCTACAGCGCACAAAGGAGTACACGAGGTATCTCTACAGCGTACAAAGGAGTACAGAAGGTATCTCTACAGCGCAAAAAGGAGTACAAAAGGTATCTCTACAGCGCACAAAGGAGTACAGAAGGTATCTCTACAGCGCAAAAAGGAGTACAGAAGGTATCTCTACAGCGCACAAAGTGGTACAGAAGGTATCTCTACAGCGCACAAAGGAGTACAGGAAATATCTCTAGAACGTACAAAGGAGTACACGAGGTATCTCTACAGCGTACAAAGGAGTACAGAAGGTATCTCTACAGCGCACAAAGGGGTACAGAAGGTATCTCTACAGCGTACAAAGGAGTACAGAAGGTATCTCTACAGCGCACAAAGGAGTACAGAAGGTGTTTCTACAGCGCACAAAGGAGTACAGAAGGTATCTATACAGCGCACAAAGGAGTACAGGAAATATCTCTAGAACGTACAAAGGAGTACACGAGGTATCTCTACAGCGTACAAAGGAGTACAGAAGGTATCTCTACAGCGTACAAAGGAGTACAGAAGGTATCTCTACAGCGCACAAAGGAGTACAGAAGGTATCTCTACAGCGCACAAAGGAGTACAGAAGGTATCTCTACAGCGCACAAAGGAGTACAGGAAATATCTCTAGAACGTACAAAGGAGTACACGAGGTATCTCTACAGCGTACAAAGGAGTACAGAAGGTATCTCTACAGCGTACAAAGGAGTACACGAGGTATCTCTACAGCGCACAAAGAAGTACAGAAGGTATCTCTACAGCGCACAAAGGAGAACAGAAGGTATCTCTACAGCGCACAAAGGAGTACAGAAGGTATCTCTACAGCGCACAAAGGAGTACAGAAGGTATCTCTACAGCGCACAAAGGAGTACAGAAGGTATCTCTACAGCGCACAAAGGAGTACAGAAGGTATCTCTACAGCGTACAAAGGAGTACACGAGGTATCTCTACAGCGCAGAAAGGAGTACAGAAGGTATCTCTACAGCGCACAAAGGGGTACAGAAGGTATCTCTACAGCGCACAAAGGAGTACAGAAGGTATCTCTACAGCGCACAAAGGAGTACAGGAAATATCTCTAGAACGTACAAAAGAGTACACGAGGTATCTCTACAGCGTACAATGGAGTACAGAAGGTATCTCTACAGCGTACAAAGGAGTACACGAGGTATCTCTACAGCGCACAAAGGAGTACAGAAGGTATCTCTACAGCGCACAAAGGAGTACAGAAGGTATCTCTACAGCGCACAAAGGAGTACAGAAGGTATCTCTACAGCGCACAAAGGAGTACAGAAGGCATCTCTACAGCGCACAAAGGAGTACAGAAGGTATCTCTACAGCGCACAAAGGAGTACAGAGTGTATCTCTACAACGCACAAAGGAGTACAGAAGGTATCTCTACAGCGAAAAAAGGAGTACAGAAGGTATCTCTACAGCGCACGAAGGAGTACAGGAAATATCTCTAGAACGTACAAAGGAGTACACGAGGTATCTCTACAGCGTACAAAGGAGTACAGAAGGTATCTCTACAGCGCACAAAGGAGTACACGAGGTATCTCTACAGCGTACAAAGGAGTACAGAAGGTATCCCTACAGCGTACAAAGGAGTACACGAGGTATCTCTACAGCGTACAAAGGAGTACAGAAGGTATCTCTACAGCGCACAAAAGAGTACACGAGGTATCTCTACAGCGTACAAAGGAGTACAGAAGGTATCTCTACAGCGTACAAAGGAGTACACGAGGTATCTCTACAGCGCACAAAGGAGTACAGAAGGTATCTCTACAGCGTACAAAGGAGTACAGAAGGTATCTCTACAGCGCACAAAGGAGTACAGAAGGTATCTCTACAGCGCAAAAGGAGTACAGAAGGTATCTCTACAGCGCACAAAGGAGTACAGGAAATATCTCTAGAACGTACATAGGAGTACACGAGGTATCTCTACAGCGTACAAAGGAGTACAGAAGGTATCTCTACAGCGCACAAAGGAGTACAGAAGGTATCTCTACAGCGTACAAAGGAGTACAGAAGGTATCTCTACAGCGTACAAAGGAGTACAGAAGGTATCTCTACAGCGCACAAAGGAGTACAGAAGGTATCTCTACAGCGCAAAAGGAGTACAGAAGGTATCTCTACAGCGCACAAAGGAGTACAGGAAATATCTCTAGAACGTACATAGGAGTACACGAGGTATCTCTACAGCGTACAAAGGTGTACAGAAGGTATCTCTACAGCGCACAAAGGAGTACAGAAGGTATCTCTACAGCGTACAAAGGAGTACAGAAGGTATCTATACAGCGCACAAAGGAGTACAGAAGGTATCTCTACAGCGCACAAAGGAGTACAGAAGGTATCTCTACAGCGCACAAAGGAGTACAGAAAATATCTCTAGAACGTACAAAGGAGTACACGAGGTATCTCTACAGCGTACAAAGGAGTACAGAAGGTATCTCTACAGCGCACAAAGGAGTACAGAAGGTATCTCTACAGCGCACAAAGGAGTACAGAAGGTATCTCTACAGCGCACAAAGGAGTACAGGAAATATCTCTAGAACGTACAAGGGAGTACACGAGGTATCTCTACAGCGTACAAAGGAGTACAGAAGGTATCTCTACAGCGCACAAAGGAGTACAGGAAATATCTCTAGAACGTACAGAGGAGTACAGAAGGTATCTCTACAGCGCACAAAGGAGTACAGAAGGTATCTCTACAGCGCACAAAGGAGTAGAGGAAATATCTCTAGAACGTACAAAGGAGTACACGAGGTATCTCTACAGCGTACAAAGGAGTACAGAAGGTATCTCTACAGCGCACAAAGGAGTACAGAAGGTATCTCTACAGCGCACAAAGGAGTACAGGAAATATCTCTAGAACGTACAAAGGAGTACACGAGGTATCTCTACAACGCACAAAGGAGTACAGAAGGTATCTCTACAGCGCACAAAGGAGTACAGAAGGTCTCTCTACAGCGCACAAAGGAGTACAGGAAATATCTCTAGAACGTACAAAGGAGTACACGAGGTATCTCTACAGCGTACAAAGGAGTACAGAAGGTATCTCTACAGCGCACAAAGGAGTACACGAGGTATCTCTACAGCGTACAAAGGAGTACAGAAGGTATCTCTACAGCGTACAAAGGAGTACACGAGGTATCTCTACAGCGTACAAAGGAGTACAGAAGGTATCTCTACAGCGCACAAAGGAGTACAGAAGGTATCTCTACAGCGCACAAAGGAGTACAGGAAATATCTCTAGAACGTACATAGGAGTACACGAGGTATCTCTACAGCGTACAAAGGAGTACAGAAGGTATCTCTACAGCGCACAAAGGAGTACAGAAGGTATCTCTACAGCGTACAAAGGAGTACAGAAGGTATCTATACAGCGCACAAAGGAGTACAGAAGGTATCTCTACAGCGCACAAAGGAGTACAGAAGGTATCTCTACAGCGCACAAAGGAGTACAGAAAATATCTCTAGAACGTACAAAGGAGTACACGAGGTATCTCTACAGCGTACAAAGGAGTACAGAAGGTATCTCTACAGCGCACAAAGGAGTACAGAAGGTATCTCTACAGCGCACAAAGGAGTACAGAATGTATCTCTACAGCGCACAAAGGAGTACAGGAAATATCTCTAGAACGTACAAAGGAGTACACGAGGTATCTCTACAGCGTACAAAGGAGTACAGAAGGTATCTCTACAGCGCACAAAGGAGTACAGGAAATATCTCTAGAACGTACAGAGGAGTACAGAAGGTATCTCTACAGCGCACAAAGGAGTACAGAAGGTATCTCTACAGCGCACAAAGGAGTACAGAAGGTATCTCTACAGCGCACAAAGGAGTACAGAAGGTATGTCTACAGCGCACAAAGGAGTAGAGGAAATATCTCTAGAACGTACAAAGGAGTACACGAGGTATCTCTACAGCGTACAAAGGAGTACAGAAGGTATCTCTACAGCGCACAAAGGAGTACAGAAGGTATCTCTACAGCGCACAAAGGAGTACAGGAAATATCTCTAGAACGTACAAAGGAGTACACGAGGTATCTCTACAGCGCACAAAGGAGTACAGAAGGTATCTCTACAGCGCACAAAGGAGTACAGAAGGTCTCTCTACAGCGCACAAAGGAGTACAGGAAATATCTCTAGAACGTACAAAGGAGTACACGAGGTATCTCTACAGCGTACAAAGGAGTACAGAAGGTATCTCTACAGCGCACAAAGGAGTACAGAAGGTATCTCTACAACGTACAAAGGAGTACAGAAGGTAACTCTACAGCGCACAAAGGAGTACAGAAGGTATCTCTACAGCGCACAAAGGAGTACAGAAGGTATCTCTACAGCGCACAAAGGAGTACAGGAAATATCTCTAGAACGTACAAAGGAGTACACGAGGTATCTCTAGAGCGTACAAAGGAGTACAGAAGGTATCTCTACAGCGCACAAAGGAGTACAGAAGGTATCTCTACAGCGCACAAAGGAGTACAGAAGGTATCTCCACAGCGCACAAAGGAGTACAGGAAATATCTCTAGAACGTACAAAGGAGTACACGAGGTATTTCTACAGCGTACAAAGGAGTACAGAAGGTATCTCTACAGCACACAAAGGAGTACAGAAGGTATCTCTACAGCGCACAAAGGAGTACAGAAGGTATCTCTACAGCGCACAAAGGAGTACAGAAGGTATCTCTACAGCGCACAAAGGAGTACAGGAAATATCTCTAGAACGTACAAAGGAGTACAGAAGGTATCTCTACAGCAAACAAAGGAGTACAGAAGGTATCTCTACAGCGCACAAAGGAGTACAGAAGGTATCTCTACAGCGCACAAAGGAGTACAGAAGGTATCTCTACAGCGCACCAAGGAGTAGAGAAGGTATCTCTACAGCGCACAAAGGAGTACAGAAGGTATCTCTACAGCGCACAAAGGAGTACAGGAAATATCTCTAGAACGTACAAAGGAGTACACGAGGTATCTCTACAGCGTACAAAGGAGTACAGAAGGTATCTCTACAGCGCAAAAAGGAGTACACGAGGTATCTCTACAGCGTACAAAGGTATACAGAAGGTATCTCTACAGCGTACAAAGGAGTACACGAGGTATCTCTACAGCGCACAAAGTAGTACCGAAGGTATCTCTACAGCGCACAAAGGAGTACTGAAGGTATCTCTACAGCGCACAAAGGAGTACAGAAGGTATCTCTACAGCGCACAAAGGAGTACAGAAGGTATCTCTACAGCGCACAAAGGAGTACAGAAGGTATCTCTACAGCGCACAAAGGAGTACAGGAAATATCTCTAGAACGTACAAAGGAGTACACGAGGTATCTCTACAGCGTACAAAGGAGTACAGAAGGTATCTCTACAGCGCACAAAGGAGTACAGAAGGTATCTCTACAGCGTACAAAGGAGTACAGAAGGTATCTCTAAAGCGCACAAAGGAGTACAGAAGGTATCTCTACAGCGCACAAAGGAGTACAGAAGGTATCTCTACAGCGCACAAAGGAGTACAGGAAATATCTCTAGAACGTACAAAGGAGTACATGAGGTATCTCTACAGCGTACAAAGGAGTACAGAAGGTATCTCTACAGCGCACAAAGGAGTACAGAAGGTATCTCTACAGCGCACAAAGGAGTACAGGAAATATCTCTAGAACGTACAAAGGAGTACACGAGGTATCTCTACAGCGCACAAAGGAGTACAGAAGGTATCTCTACAGCGCACAAAGGAGTACAGAAAATATCTCTAGAACGTACAAAGGAGTACACGAGGTATCTCTACAGCGTACAAAGGCGTACAGAAGGTATCTCTACAGCGCACAAAGGAGTACAGAAGGTATCTCTACAGCGCACAAAGGAGTACAGAAGGTATCTCTACAGCGCACAAAGGAGTACAGGAAATATCTCTAGAACGTACAAAGGAGTACACGAGGTATCTCTACAGCGTACAAAGGAGTACAGAAGGTATCTCTACAGCGCACAAAGGAGTACAGAAGGTATCTCTACAGCGCACAAAGGAGTACAGAAGGTATCTCTACAGCGCACAAAGGAGTACAGAAGGTATCTCTACAGCGCACAAAGGAGTACAGGAAATATCTCTAGAACGTACAAAGGAGTACACGAGGTTTCTCTACAGCGTACAAAGGAGTACAGAAGGTATCTCTACAGCGCACAAAGGAGTACAGAAGGTATCTCTACAGCGCACAAAGGAGTACAGGAAATATCTCTAGAACGTACAAAGGAGTACACGAGGTATATCTACAGCGCACAAAGGAGTACAGAAGGTATCTCTACAGCGCACAAAGGAGTACAGAAGGTCTCTCTACAGCGCACAAAGGAGTACAGGAAATATCTCTAACCCGTACAAAGGAGTACACGAGGTATCTCTACAGCGTACAAAGGAGTACAGAAGGTATCTCTACAGCGCACAAAGGAGTACAGAAGGTATCTCTACAGCGTACAAAGGAGTACAGAAGGTAACTCTACAGCGCACAAAGGAGTACAGAAGGTATCTCTACAGCGCACAAAGGAGTACAGAAGGTATCTCTACAGCGCACAAAGGAGTACAGGAAATATCTCTAGAACGTACAAAGGAGTACACGAGGTATCTCTAGAGCGTACAAAGGAGTACAGAAGGTATCTCTACAGCGCACAAAGGAGTACAGAAGGTATCTCTACAGCGCACAAAGGAGTACAGAAGGTATCTCCACAGCGCACAAAGGAGTACAGGAAATATCTCTAGAACGTACAAAGGAGTACACGAGGTATTTCTACAGCGTACAAAGGAGTACAGAAGGTATCTCTACAGCGCACAAAGGAGTACAGAAGGTATCTCTACAGCGCACAAAGGAGTACAGAAGGTATCTCTACAGCGCACAAAGGAGTACAGAAGGTATCTCTACAGCGCACAAAGGAGTACAGGAAATATCTCTAGAACGTACAAAGGAGTACAGAAGGTATCTCTACAGCGTACAAAGGAGTACACGAGGTATCTCTACAGCGCACAAAGGAGTACAGAAGGTATCTCTACAGCGCACAAAGGAGTACAGAAGGTATCTCTACAGCGCACAAAGGAGTACAGAAGGTATCTCTACAGCGCACAAATAAGTACAGAAGGTATCTCTACAGCGCACAAAGGAGTACAGAAGGTATCTCTACAGCGCACAAAGGAGTACAAAAGGTATCTCTACAGCGCACAAAGGAGTACAGAAGGTATCTCTACAGCGCACAAAGGAGTACAGAAGGTATCTCTACAGCGCACAAAGGAGTACAGGAAATATCTCTAGAACGTACAAAGGAGTACACGAGGTATCTCTACAGCGTACAAAGGAATACAGAAGGTATCTCTACAGCGCACAAAGGAGTACAGAAGGTATCTCTACAGCGCACAAAGGAGTACAGAAGGTATCTCTACAGCGCACAAAGGACTACAGAAGGTATCTCTACAGCGCACAAAGGAGTACAGAAGGTATCTCTACAGCGCACAAAGTGGTACAGAAGGTATCTCTACAGCGCACAAAGGAGTACAGGAAATATCTCTAGAACGTACAAAGGAGTACACGAGGTATCTCTACAGCGTACAAAGGAGTACAGAAGGTATCTCTACAGCGCACAAAGGGGTACAGAAGGTATCTCTACAGCGTACAAAGGAGTACAGAAGGTATCTCTACAGCGCACAAAGGAGTACAGAAGGTGTCTCTACAGCGCACAAAGGAGTACAGAAGGTATCTATACAGCGCACAAAGGAGTACAGGAAATATCTCTAGAACGTACAAAGGAGTACACGAGGTATCTCTACAGCGTACAAAGGAGTACAGAAGGTATCTCTACAGCGTACAAAGGAGTACAGAAGGTATCTCTACAGCGCACAAAGGAGTACAGAAGGTATCTCTACAGCGTACAAAGGAGTACAGAAGGTATCCCTACAGCGTACAAAGGAGTACACGAGGTATCTCTACAGCGTACAAAGGAGTACAGAAGGTATCTCTACAGCGCACAAAAGAGTACACGAGGTATCTCTACAGCGTACAAAGGAGTACAGAAGGTATCTCTACAGCGTACAAAGGAGTACACGAGGTATCTCTACAGCGCACAAAGGAGTACAGAAGGTATCTCTACAGCGTACAAAGGAGTACAGAAGGTATCTCTACAGCGCACAAAGGAGTACAGAAGGTATCTCTACAGCGCAAAAGGAGTACAGAAGGTATCTCTACAGCGCACAAAGGAGTACAGGAAATATCTCTAGAACGTACATAGGAGTACACGAGGTATCTCTACAGCGTACAAAGGAGTACAGAAGGTATCTCTACAGCGCACAAAGGAGTACAGAAGGTATCTCTACAGCGTACAAAGGAGTACAGAAGGTATCTCTACAGCGTACAAAGGAGTACAGAAGGTATCTCTACAGCGCACAAAGGAGTACAGAAGGTATCTCTACAGCGCAAAAGGAGTACAGAAGGTATCTCTACAGCGCACAAAGGAGTACAGGAAATATCTCTAGAACGTACATAGGAGTACACGAGGTATCTCTACAGCGTACAAAGGAGTACAGAAGGTATCTCTACAGCGCACAAAGGAGTACAGAAGGTATCTCTACAGCGTACAAAGGAGTACAGAAGGTATCTATACAGCGCACAAAGGAGTACAGAAGGTATCTCTACAGCGCACAAAGGAGTACAGAAGGTATCTCTACAGCGCACAAAGGAGTACAGAAAATATCTCTAGAACGTACAAAGGAGTACACGAGGTATCTCTACAGCGTACAAAGGAGTACAGAAGGTATCTCTACAGCGCACAAAGGAGTACAGAAGGTATCTCTACAGCGCACAAAGGAGTACAGAAGGTATCTCTACAGCGCACAAAGGAGTACAGGAAATATCTCTAGAACGTACAAGGGAGTACACGAGGTATCTCTACAGCGTACAAAGGAGTACAGAAGGTATCTCTACAGCGCACAAAGGAGTACAGGAAATATCTCTAGAACGTACAGAGGAGTACAGAAGGTATCTCTACAGCGCACAAAGGAGTACAGAAGGTATCTCTACAGCGCACAAAGGAGTAGAGGAAATATCTCTAGAACGTACAAAGGAGTACACGAGGTATCTCTACAGCGTACAAAGGAGTACAGAAGGTATCTCTACAGCGCACAAAGGAGTACAGAAGGTATCTCTACAGCGCACAAAGGAGTACAGGAAATATCTCTAGAACGTACAAAGGAGTACACGAGGTATCTCTACAGCGCACAAAGGAGTACAGAAGGTATCTCTACAGCGCACAAAGGAGTACAGAAGGTCTCTCTACAGCGCACAAAGGAGTACAGGAAATATCTCTAGAACGTACAAAGGAGTACACGAGGTATCTCTACAGCGTACAAAGGAGTACAGAAGGTATCTCTACAGCGCACAAAGGAGTACACGAGGTATCTCTACAGCGTACAAAGGAGTACAGAAGGTATCTCTACAGCGTACAAAGGAGTACACGAGGTATCTCTACAGCGTACAAAGGAGTACAGAAGGTATCTCTACAGCGCACAAAGGAGTACAGAAGGTATCTCTACAGCGCACAAAGGAGTACAGGAAATATCTCTAGAACGTACATAGGAGTACACGAGGTACCTCTACAGCGTACAAAGGAGTACAGAAGGTATCTCTACAGCGCACAAAGGAGTACAGAAGGTATCTCTACAGCGTACAAAGGAGTACAGAAGGTATCTATACAGCGCACAAAGGAGTACAGAAGGTATCTCTACAGCGCACAAAGGAGTACAGAAGGTATCTCTACAGCGCACAAAGGAGTACAGAAAATATCTCTAGAACGTACAAAGGAGTACACGAGGTATCTCTACAGCGTACAAAGGAGTACAGAAGGTATCTCTACAGCGCACAAAGGAGTACAGAAGGTATCTCTACAGCGCACAAAGGAGTACAGAATGTATCTCTACAGCGCACAAAGGAGTACAGGAAATATCTCTAGAACGTACAAAGGAGTACACGAGGTATCTCTACAGCGTACAAAGGAGTACAGAAGGTATCTCTACAGCGCACAAAGGAGTACAGGAAATATCTCTAGAACGTACAGAGGAGTACAGAAGGTATCTCTACAGCGCACAAAGGAGTACAGAAGGTATCTCTACAGCGCACAAAGGAGTACAGAAGGTATCTCTACAGCGCACAAAGGAGTACAGAAGGTATGTCTACAGCGCACAAAGGAGTAGAGGAAATATCTCTAGAACGTACAAAGGAGTACACGAGGTATCTCTACAGCGTACAAAGGAGTACAGAAGGTATCTCTACAGCGCACAAAGGAGTACAGAAGGTATCTCTACAGCGCACAAAGGAGTACAGGAAATATCTCTAGAACGTACAAAGGAGTACACGAGGTATCTCTACAGCGCACAAAGGAGTACAGAAGGTATCTCTACAGCGCACAAAGGAGTACAGAAGGTCTCTCTACAGCGCACAAAGGAGTACAGGAAATATCTCTAGAACGTACAAAGGAGTACACGAGGTATCTCTACAGCGTACAAAGGAGTACAGAAGGTATCTCTACAGCGCACAAAGGAGTACAGAAGGTATCTCTACAACGTACAAAGGAGTACAGAAGGTAACTCTACAGCGCACAAAGGAGTACAGAAGGTATCTCTACAGCGCACAAAGGAGTACAGAAGGTATCTCTACAGCGCACAAAGGAGTACAGGAAATATCTCTAGAACGTACAAAGGAGTACACGAGGTATCTCTAGAGCGTACAAAGGAGTACAGAAGGTATCTCTACAGCGCACAAAGGAGTACAGAAGGTATCTCTACAGCGCACAAAGGAGTACAGAAGGTATCTCCACAGCGCACAAAGGAGTACAGGAAATATCTCTAGAACGTACAAAGGAGTACACGAGGTATTTCTACAGCGTACAAAGGAGTACAGAAGGTATCTCTACAGCACACAAAGGAGTACAGAAGGTATCTCTACAGCGCACAAAGGAGTACAGAAGGTATCTCTACAGCGCACAAAGGAGTACAGAAGGTATCTCTACAGCGCACAAAGGAGTACAGGAAATATCTCTAGAACGTACAAAGGAGTACAGAAGGTATCTCTACAGCAAACAAAGGAGTACAGAAGGTATCTCTACAGCGCACAAAGGAGTACAGAAGGTATCTCTACAGCGCACAAAGGAGTACAGAAGGTATCTCTACAGCGCACCAAGGAGTAGAGAAGGTATCTCTACAGCGCACAAAGGAGTACAGAAGGTATCTCTACAGCGCACAAAGGAGTACAGGAAATATCTCTAGAACGTACAAAGGAGTACACGAGGTATCTCTACAGCGTACAAAGGAGTACAGAAGGTATCTCTACAGCGCAAAAAGGAGTACACGAGGTATCTCTACAGCGTACAAAGGTATACAGAAGGTATCTCTACAGCGTACAAAGGAGTACACGAGGTATCTCTACAGCGCACAAAGTAGTACCGAAGGTATCTCTACAGCGCACAAAGGAGTACTGAAGGTATCTCTACAGCGCACAAAGGAGTACAGAAGGTATCTCTACAGCGCACAAAGGAGTACAGAAGGTATCTCTACAGCGCACAAAGGAGTACAGAAGGTATCTCTACAGCGCACAAAGGAGTACAGGAAATATCTCTAGAACGTACAAAGGAGTACACGAGGTATCTCTACAGCGTACAAAGGAGTACAGAAGGTATCTCTACAGCGCACAAAGGAGTACAGAAGGTATCTCTACAGCGTACAAAGGAGTACAGAAGGTATCTCTAAAGCGCACAAAGGAGTACAGAAGGTATCTCTACAGCGCACAAAGGAGTACAGAAGGTATCTCTACAGCGCACAAAGGAGTACAGGAAATATCTCTAGAACGTACAAAGGAGTACATGAGGTATCTCTACAGCGTACAAAGGAGTACAGAAGGTATCTCTACAGCGCACAAAGGAGTACAGAAGGTATCTCTACAGCGCACAAAGGAGTACAGGAAATATCTCTAGAACGTACAAAGGAGTACACGAGGTATCTCTACAGCGCACAAAGGAGTACAGAAGGTATCTCTACAGCGCACAAAGGAGTACAGAAAATATCTCTAGAACGTACAAAGGAGTACACGAGGTATCTCTACAGCGTACAAAGGCGTACAGAAGGTATCTCTACAGCGCACAAAGGAGTACAGAAGGTATCTCTACAGCGCACAAAGGAGTACAGAAGGTATCTCTACAGCGCACAAAGGAGTACAGGAAATATCTCTAGAACGTACAAAGGAGTACACGAGGTATCTCTACAGCGTACAAAGGAGTACAGAAGGTATCTCTACAGCGCACAAAGGAGTACAGAAGGTATCTCTACAGCGCACAAAGGAGTACAGAAGGTATCTCTACAGCGCACAAAGGAGTACAGAAGGTATCTCTACAGCGCACAAAGGAGTACAGGAAATATCTCTAGAACGTACAAAGGAGTACACGAGGTTTCTCTACAGCGTACAAAGGAGTACAGAAGGTATCTCTACAGCGCACAAAGGAGTACAGAAGGTATCTCTACAGCGCACAAAGGAGTACAGGAAATATCTCTAGAACGTACAAAGGAGTACACGAGGTATATCTACAGCGCACAAAGGAGTACAGAAGGTATCTCTACAGCGCACAAAGGAGTACAGAAGGTCTCTCTACAGCGCACAAAGGAGTACAGGAAATATCTCTAACCCGTACAAAGGAGTACACGAGGTATCTCTACAGCGTACAAAGGAGTACAGAAGGTATCTCTACAGCGCACAAAGGAGTACAGAAGGTATCTCTACAGCGTACAAAGGAGTACAGAAGGTAACTCTACAGCGCACAAAGGAGTACAGAAGGTATCTCTACAGCGCACAAAGGAGTACAGAAGGTATCTCTACAGCGCACAAAGGAGTACAGGAAATATCTCTAGAACGTACAAAGGAGTACACGAGGTATCTCTAGAGCGTACAAAGGAGTACAGAAGGTATCTCTACAGCGCACAAAGGAGTACAGAAGGTATCTCTACAGCGCACAAAGGAGTACAGAAGGTATCTCCACAGCGCACAAAGGAGTACAGGAAATATCTCTAGAACGTACAAAGGAGTACACGAGGTATTTCTACAGCGTACAAAGGAGTACAGAAGGTATCTCTACAGCGCACAAAGGAGTACAGAAGGTATCTCTACAGCGCACAAAGGAGTACAGAAGGTATCTCTACAGCGCACAAAGGAGTACAGAAGGTATCTCTACAGCGCACAAAGGAGTACAGGAAATATCTCTAGAACGTACAAAGGAGTACAGAAGGTATCTCTACAGCGTACAAAGGAGTACACGAGGTATCTCTACAGCGCACAAAGGAGTACAGAAGGTATCTCTACAGCGCACAAAGGAGTACAGAAGGTATCTCTACAGCGCACAAAGGAGTACAGAAGGTATCTCTACAGCGCACAAATAAGTACAGAAGGTATCTCTACAGCGCACAAAGGAGTACAGAAGGTATCTCTACAGCGCACAAAGGAGTACAAAAGGTATCTCTACAGCGCACAAAGGAGTACAGAAGGTATCTCTACAGCGCACAAAGGAGTACAGAAGGTATCTCTACAGCGCACAAAGGAGTACAGGAAATATCTCTAGAACGTACAAAGGAGTACACGAGGTATCTCTACAGCGTACAAAGGAATACAGAAGGTATCTCTACAGCGCACAAAGGAGTACAGAAGGTATCTCTACAGCGCACAAAGGAGTACAGAAGGTATCTCTACAGCGCACAAAGGACTACAGAAGGTATCTCTACAGCGCACAAAGGAGTACAGAAGGTATCTCTACAGCGCACAAAGTGGTACAGAAGGTATCTCTACAGCGCACAAAGGAGTACAGGAAATATCTCTAGAACGTACAAAGGAGTACACGAGGTATCTCTACAGCGTACAAAGGAGTACAGAAGGTATCTCTACAGCGCACAAAGGGGTACAGAAGGTATCTCTACAGCGTACAAAGGAGTACAGGAAATATCTCTAGAACGTACAGAGGAGTACAGAAGGTATCTCTACAGCGCACAAAGGAGTACAGAAGGTATCTCTACAGCGCACAAAGGAGTAGAGGAAATATCTCTAGAACGTACAAAGGAGTACACGAGGTATCTCTACAGCGTACAAAGGAGTACAGAAGGTATCTCTACAGCGCACAAAGGAGTACAGAAGGTATCTCTACAGCGCACAAAGGAGTACAGGAAATATCTCTAGAACGTACAAAGGAGTACACGAGGTATCTCTACAGCGCACAAAGGAGTACAGAAGGTATCTCTACAGCGCACAAAGGAGTACAGAAGGTCTCTCTACAGCGCACAAAGGAGTACAGGAAATATCTCTAGAACGTACAAAGGAGTACACGAGGTATCTCTACAGCGTACAAAGGAGTACAGAAGGTATCTCTACAGCGCACAAAGGAGTACACGAGGTATCTCTACAGCGTACAAAGGAGTACAGAAGGTATCTCTACAGCGTACAAAGGAGTACACGAGGTATCTCTACAGCGTACAAAGGAGTACAGAAGGTATCTCTACAGCGCACAAAGGAGTACAGAAGGTATCTCTACAGCGCACAAAGGAGTACAGGAAATATCTCTAGAACGTACATAGGAGTACACGAGGTATCTCTACAGCGTACAAAGGAGTACAGAAGGTATCTCTACAGCGCACAAAGGAGTACAGAAGGTATCTCTACAGCGTACAAAGGAGTACAGAAGGTATCTATACAGCGCACAAAGGAGTACAGAAGGTATCTCTACAGCGCACAAAGGAGTACAGAAGGTATCTCTACAGCGCACAAAGGAGTACAGAAAATATCTCTAGAACGTACAAAGGAGTACACGAGGTATCTCTACAGCGTACAAAGGAGTACAGAAGGTATCTCTACAGCGCACAAAGGAGTACAGAAGGTATCTCTACAGCGCACAAAGGAGTACAGAATGTATCTCTACAGCGCACAAAGGAGTACAGGAAATATCTCTAGAACGTACAAAGGAGTACACGAGGTATCTCTACAGCGTACAAAGGAGTACAGAAGGTATCTCTACAGCGCACAAAGGAGTACAGGAAATATCTCTAGAACGTACAGAGGAGTACAGAAGGTATCTCTACAGCGCACAAAGGAGTACAGAAGGTATCTCTACAGCGCACAAAGGAGTACAGAAGGTATCTCTACAGCGCACAAAGGAGTACAGAAGGTATGTCTACAGCGCACAAAGGAGTAGAGGAAATATCTCTAGAACGTACAAAGGAGTACACGAGGTATCTCTACAGCGTACAAAGGAGTACAGAAGGTATCTCTACAGCGCACAAAGGAGTACAGAAGGTATCTCTACAGCGCACAAAGGAGTACAGGAAATATCTCTAGAACGTACAAAGGAGTACACGAGGTATCTCTACAGCGCACAAAGGAGTACAGAAGGTATCTCTACAGCGCACAAAGGAGTACAGAAGGTCTCTCTACAGCGCACAAAGGAGTACAGGAAATATCTCTAGAACGTACAAAGGAGTACACGAGGTATCTCTACAGCGTACAAAGGAGTACAGAAGGTATCTCTACAGCGCACAAAGGAGTACAGAAGGTATCTCTACAACGTACAAAGGAGTACAGAAGGTAACTCTACAGCGCACAAAGGAGTACAGAAGGTATCTCTACAGCGCACAAAGGAGTACAGAAGGTATCTCTACAGCGCACAAAGGAGTACAGGAAATATCTCTAGAACGTACAAAGGAGTACACGAGGTATCTCTAGAGCGTACAAAGGAGTACAGAAGGTATCTCTACAGCGCACAAAGGAGTACAGAAGGTATCTCTACAGCGCACAAAGGAGTACAGAAGGTATCTCCACAGCGCACAAAGGAGTACAGGAAATATCTCTAGAACGTACAAAGGAGTACACGAGGTATTTCTACAGCGTACAAAGGAGTACAGAAGGTATCTCTACAGCACACAAAGGAGTACAGAAGGTATCTCTACAGCGCACAAAGGAGTACAGAAGGTATCTCTACAGCGCACAAAGGAGTACAGAAGGTATCTCTACAGCGCACAAAGGAGTACAGGAAATATCTCTAGAACGTACAAAGGAGTACAGAAGGTATCTCTACAGCAAACAAAGGAGTACAGAAGGTATCTCTACAGCGCACAAAGGAGTACAGAAGGTATCTCTACAGCGCACAAAGGAGTACAGAAGGTATCTCTACAGCGCACCAAGGAGTAGAGAAGGTATCTCTACAGCGCACAAAGGAGTACAGAAGGTATCTCTACAGCGCACAAAGGAGTACAGGAAATATCTCTAGAACGTACAAAGGAGTACACGAGGTATCTCTACAGCGTACAAAGGAGTACAGAAGGTATCTCTACAGCGCAAAAAGGAGTACACGAGGTATCTCTACAGCGTACAAAGGTATACAGAAGGTATCTCTACAGCGTACAAAGGAGTACACGAGGTATCTCTACAGCGCACAAAGTAGTACCGAAGGTATCTCTACAGCGCACAAAGGAGTACTGAAGGTATCTCTACAGCGCACAAAGGAGTACAGAAGGTATCTCTACAGCGCACAAAGGAGTACAGAAGGTATCTCTACAGCGCACAAAGGAGTACAGAAGGTATCTCTACAGCGCACAAAGGAGTACAGGAAATATCTCTAGAACGTACAAAGGAGTACACGAGGTATCTCTACAGCGTACAAAGGAGTACAGAAGGTATCTCTACAGCGCACAAAGGAGTACAGAAGGTATCTCTACAGCGTACAAAGGAGTACAGAAGGTATCTCTAAAGCGCACAAAGGAGTACAGAAGGTATCTCTACAGCGCACAAAGGAGTACAGAAGGTATCTCTACAGCGCACAAAGGAGTACAGGAAATATCTCTAGAACGTACAAAGGAGTACATGAGGTATCTCTACAGCGTACAAAGGAGTACAGAAGGTATCTCTACAGCGCACAAAGGAGTACAGAAGGTATCTCTACAGCGCACAAAGGAGTACAGGAAATATCTCTAGAACGTACAAAGGAGTACACGAGGTATCTCTACAGCGCACAAAGGAGTACAGAAGGTATCTCTACAGCGCACAAAGGAGTACAGAAAATATCTCTAGAACGTACAAAGGAGTACACGAGGTATCTCTACAGCGTACAAAGGCGTACAGAAGGTATCTCTACAGCGCACAAAGGAGTACAGAAGGTATCTCTACAGCGCACAAAGGAGTACAGAAGGTATCTCTACAGCGCACAAAGGAGTACAGGAAATATCTCTAGAACGTACAAAGGAGTACACGAGGTATCTCTACAGCGTACAAAGGAGTACAGAAGGTATCTCTACAGCGCACAAAGGAGTACAGAAGGTATCTCTACAGCGCACAAAGGAGTACAGAAGGTATCTCTACAGCGCACAAAGGAGTACAGAAGGTATCTCTACAGCGCACAAAGGAGTACAGGAAATATCTCTAGAACGTACAAAGGAGTACACGAGGTTTCTCTACAGCGTACAAAGGAGTACAGAAGGTATCTCTACAGCGCACAAAGGAGTACAGAAGGTATCTCTACAGCGCACAAAGGAGTACAGGAAATATCTCTAGAACGTACAAAGGAGTACACGAGGTATATCTACAGCGCACAAAGGAGTACAGAAGGTATCTCTACAGCGCACAAAGGAGTACAGAAGGTCTCTCTACAGCGCACAAAGGAGTACAGGAAATATCTCTAACCCGTACAAAGGAGTACACGAGGTATCTCTACAGCGTACAAAGGAGTACAGAAGGTATCTCTACAGCGCACAAAGGAGTACAGAAGGTATCTCTACAGCGTACAAAGGAGTACAGAAGGTAACTCTACAGCGCACAAAGGAGTACAGAAGGTATCTCTACAGCGCACAAAGGAGTACAGAAGGTATCTCTACAGCGCACAAAGGAGTACAGGAAATATCTCTAGAACGTACAAAGGAGTACACGAGGTATCTCTAGAGCGTACAAAGGAGTACAGAAGGTATCTCTACAGCGCACAAAGGAGTACAGAAGGTATCTCTACAGCGCACAAAGGAGTACAGAAGGTATCTCCACAGCGCACAAAGGAGTACAGGAAATATCTCTAGAACGTACAAAGGAGTACACGAGGTATTTCTACAGCGTACAAAGGAGTACAGAAGGTATCTCTACAGCGCACAAAGGAGTACAGAAGGTATCTCTACAGCGCACAAAGGAGTACAGAAGGTATCTCTACAGCGCACAAAGGAGTACAGAAGGTATCTCTACAGCGCACAAAGGAGTACAGGAAATATCTCTAGAACGTACAAAGGAGTACAGAAGGTATCTCTACAGCGTACAAAGGAGTACACGAGGTATCTCTACAGCGCACAAAGGAGTACAGAAGGTATCTCTACAGCGCACAAAGGAGTACAGAAGGTATCTCTACAGCGCACAAAGGAGTACAGAAGGTATCTCTACAGCGCACAAATAAGTACAGAAGGTATCTCTACAGCGCACAAAGGAGTACAGAAGGTATCTCTACAGCGCACAAAGGAGTACAAAAGGTATCTCTACAGCGCACAAAGGAGTACAGAAGGTATCTCTACAGCGCACAAAGGAGTACAGAAGGTATCTCTACAGCGCACAAAGGAGTACAGGAAATATCTCTAGAACGTACAAAGGAGTACACGAGGTATCTCTACAGCGTACAAAGGAATACAGAAGGTATCTCTACAGCGCACAAAGGAGTACAGAAGGTATCTCTACAGCGCACAAAGGAGTACAGAAGGTATCTCTACAGCGCACAAAGGACTACAGAAGGTATCTCTACAGCGCACAAAGGAGTACAGAAGGTATCTCTACAGCGCACAAAGTGGTACAGAAGGTATCTCTACAGCGCACAAAGGAGTACAGGAAATATCTCTAGAACGTACAAAGGAGTACACGAGGTATCTCTACAGCGTACAAAGGAGTACAGAAGGTATCTCTACAGCGCACAAAGGGGTACAGAAGGTATCTCTACAGCGTACAAAGGAGTACAGAAGGTATCTCTACAGCGCACAAAGGAGTACAGAAGGTGTCTCTACAGCGCACAAAGGAGTACAGAAGGTATCTATACAGCGCACAAAGGAGTACAGGAAATATCTCTAGAACGTACAAAGGAGTACACGAGGTATCTCTACAGCGTACAAAGGAGTACAGAAGGTATCTCTACAGCGTACAAAGGAGTACAGAAGGTATCTCTACAGCGCACAAAGGAGTACAGAAGGTATCTCTACAGCGCACAAAGGAGTACAGAAGGTATCTCTACAGCGCACAAAGGAGTACAGGAAATATCTCTAGAACGTACAAAGGAGTACACGAGGTATCTCTACAGCGTACAAAGGAGTACAGAAGGTATCTCTACAGCGTACGAAGGAGTACACGAGGTATCTCTACAGCGCACAAAGGAGTACAGAAGGTATCTCTACAGCGCACAAAGGAGAACAGAAGGTATCTCTACAGCGCACAAAGGAGTACAGAAGGTATCTCTACAGCGCACAAAGGAGTACAGAAAGTATCTCTACAGCGCACAAAGGAGTACAGAAGGTATCTCTACAGCGTACAAAGGAGTACACGAGGTATCTCTACAGCGCAGAAAGGAGTACAGAAGGTATCTCTACAGCGCACAAAGGAGTACAGAAGGTATCTCTACAGCGCACAAAGGAGTACAGAAGGTATCTCTACAGCGCACAAAGGAGTACAGGAAATATCTCTAGAACGTACAAAGCAGTACACGAGGTATCTCTACAGCGTACAAAGGAGTACAGAAGGTATCTCTACAGCGCACAAAGGAGTACAGAAGGTATCTCTACAGCGTACAAAGGAGTACAGAAGGTATCTCTACAGCGCACAAAGGAGTACAGAAGGTATCTCTACAGCGCACAAAGGAGTACAGAAGGTATCTCTACAGCGCACAAAGGAGTACAGGAAATATCTCTAGAACGTACAAAGGAGTACACGAGGTATCTCTACAGCGTACAAAGGAGTACAGAAGGTATCTCTACAGCGCACAAAGGAGTACAGAAGGTATCTCTACAGCGTACAAAGGAGTACAGAAGGTATCTCTACAGCGCACAAAGGAGTACAGAAGGTATCTCTACAGCGCACAAAGGAGTACAGAAGGTATCTCTACAGCGCACAAAGGAGTACAGAAAATATCTCTAGAACGTACAAAGGAGTACACGAGGTATCTATACAGCGTACAAAAGAGTACAGAAGGTATCTCTACAGCGCACAAAGGAGTACAGAAGGTATCTCTACAGCGCACGAAGGTGTACAGGAAATATCTCTAGAACGTACAAAGGAGTACACGAGGTATCTCTACAGCGTACAAAGGAGTACAGAAGGTATCTCTACAGCGCACAAAGGAGTACAGGAAATATCTCTAGAACGTACAAAGGAGTACAGAAGGTATCTCTACAGCGCACAAAGGAGTACAGAAGGTATCTCTACAGCGCACAAAGGAGTTCAGAAGGTATCTCTACAGCGCACAAAGGAGTACAGAAGGTATCTCTACAGCGCACAAAGGAGTACAGGAAATATCTCTAGAACGTACAAAGGAGTACACGAGGTATCTCTACAGCGTACAAAGGAGTACAGAAGGTATCTCTACAGCGCACAAAGGAGTACAGAAGGTATCTCTACAGCGCACAAAGGAGTACAGGAAATATCTCTAGAACGTACAAAGGAGTACACGAGGTATCTCTACAGCGTACAAAGAAGTACAGAAGGTATCTCTACAGCGCACAAAGGAGTACAGAGGGTATCTCTACAGCGCAAAAAGGAGTACAAAAGGTATCTCTACAGCGTACAAAGGAGTACAGAAGGTATCTCTACAGCGTACAAAGGAGTACAGAAGGTATCTCTACAGCGCACAAAGGAGTACAGGAAATATCTCTAGAACGTACAAAGGAGTACAGAAGGTATCTCTACAGCGCACAAAGGAGTACAGAAGGTATCTCTACAGCGCACAAAGGAGTACAGAAGGTATCTCTACAGCGCACAAAGGAGTACAGAAGGTATCTCTACAGCGCACAAAGGAGTACAGGAAATATCTCTAGAACGTACAAAGGAGTACACGAGGTATCTCTACAGCGTACAAAGGAGTACAGAAGGTATCTCTGCAGCGCACAAAGGAGTACAGAAGGTATATCTACAGCGCACAAAGGAGTACAGGAAATATCTCTAGAACGTACAAAGGAGTACACGAGGTATCTCTACAGCGCACAAAGGAGTACAGAATGTATCGCTACAGCGCACAAAGGAGTACAGAAGGTATCTCTACAGCGCACAAAGGAGTACAGGAAATATCTCTAGAACGTACAAAGGAGTACACGAGGTATCTCTACAGCGCACAAAGGAGTACAGAAGGTATCTCTACAGCGCACAAAGGAGTACAGGAAATATCTCTAGAACGTACAAAAGAGTACACGAGGTATCTCTACAGCGTACAAAGGAGTACAGAAGGTATCTCTACAGCGCACAAAGGAGTACAGAAGGTATCTCTACAGCGTACAAAGAAGTACAGAGGGTATCTCTACAGCGCACAAAGGAGTACAGAAGGTATCTCTACAGCGCACAAAGGAGTACAGAAGGTATCTCTACAGCGCACAAAGGAGTACAGAAGGTATCTCTACAGCGCACAAAGGAGTACAGGAAATATCTCTAGAACGTACAAAGGAGTACACGAGGTATCTCTACAGCGTACAAAGGAGTACAGAAGGTATCTCTACAGCGCACAAAGGAGTACACGAGGTATCTCTACAGCGTACAAAGGAGTACAGAAGGTATCTCTACAGCGTACAAAGGAGTACACGAGGTATCTCTACAGCGCACAAAGGAGTACAGAAGATATCTCTACAGCGCACAAAGGAGTACAGAAGGTATCTCTACAGCGCACAAAGGAGTACAGGAAATATCTCTAGAACCTACAAAGGAGTACACGAGGTACCTCTACAGCGTACAAAGGAGTACAGAAGGTATCTCTACAGCGTACAAAGGAGTACAGAAGGTATCTCTACAGCGCACAAAGGAGTACAGGAAATATCTCTAGAACGTACAGAGGAGTACAGAAGGTATCTCTACAGCGCACAAAGGAGTACAGAAGGTATCTCTACAGCGCACAAAGGAGTACATAAGGTATCTCTACAGCGCACAAAGGAGTACAGAAGGTATCTCTACAGCGCACAAAGGAGTAGAGGAAATATCTCTAGAACGTACAAAGGAGTACACGAGGTATCTCTACAGCGTACAAAGGAGTACAGAAGGTATCTCTACAGCGCACAAAGGAGTACAGAAGGTATCTCTACAGCGCACAAAGGAGTACAGAAGGTATCTCTACAGCGCACAAAGGAGTACAGAAGGTATCTCTACAGCGCACAAAGGAGTACAGAAGGTATCTCTACAGCGCACAAAGTGGTACAGAAGGTATCTCTACAGCGCACAAAGGAGTACAGGAAATATCTCTAGAACGTACAAAGGAGTACACGAGGTATCTCTACAGCGTACAAAGGAGTACAGAAGGTATCTCTACAGCGCACAAAGGGGTACAGAAGGTATCTCTACAGCGTACAAAGGAGTACAGAAGGTATCTCTACAGCGCACAAAGGAGTACAGAAGGTGTCTCTACAGCGCACAAAGGAGTACAGAAGGTATCTATACAGCGCACAAAGGAGTACAGGAAATATCTCTAGAACGTACAAAGGAGTACACGAGGTATCTCTACAGCGTACAAAGGAGTACAGAAGGTATCTCTACAGCGTACAAAGGAGTACAGAAGGTATCTCTACAGCGCACAAAGGAGTACAGAAGGTATCTCTACAGCGCACAAAGGAGTACAGAAGGTATCTCTACAGCGCACAAAGGAGTACAGGAAATATCTCTAGAACGTACAAAGGAGTACACGAGGTATCTCTACAGCGTACAAAGGAGTACAGAAGGTATCTCTACAGCGTACGAAGGAGTACACGAGGTATCTCGACAGCGCACAAAGGAGTACAGAAGGTATCTCTACAGCGCACAAAGGAGAACAGAAGGTATCTCTACAGCGTACAAAAGAGTACAGAAGGTATCTCTACAGCGCACAAAGGAGTACAGAAGGTATCTCTACAGCGCACAAAGGAGTACAGAAAATATCTCTAGAACGTACAAAGGAGTACACGAGGTATCTCTACAGCGTACAAAAGAGTACAGAAGGTATCTCTACAGCGCACAAAGGAGTACAGAAGGTATCTCTACAGCGCACAAAGGAGTACAGAAGGTATCTCTACAGCGCACAAAGGAGTACAGGAAATATCTCTAGAACGTACAAAGGAGTACACGAGGTATCTCTACAGCGTACAAAGGAGTACAGAAGGTATCTCTACAGCGCAAAAAGAAGTACAGGAAATATCTCTAGAACGTACAAAGGAGTACAGAAGGTATCTCTACAGCGCACAAAGGAGTACAGAAGGTATCTCTACAGCGCACAAAGGAGTTCAGAAGGTATCTCTACAGCGCACAAAGGAGTACAGAAGGTATCTCTACAGCGCACAAAGGAGTACAGGAAATATCTCTAGAACGTATAAAGGAGTACACGAGGTATCTCTACAGCGTAAAAGGAGTACAGAAGGTATCTCTACAGCGCACAAAGGAGTACAGAAGGTATCTCTACAGCGCACAAAGGAGTACAGGAAATATCTCTAGAACGTACAAAGGAGTACACGAGGTATCTCTACAGCGTACAAAGAAGTACAGAAGGTATCTCTACAGCGCACAAAGGAGTACAGAAGGTATCTCTACAGCGCAAAAAGGAGTACAAAAGGTATCTCTACAGCGTACAAAGGAGTACAGAAGGTATCTCTACAGCGTACAAAGGAGTACAGAAGGTATCTCTACAGCGCACAAAGGAGTACAGGAAATATCTCTAGAACGTACAAAGGAGTACAGAAGGTATCTCTACAGCGCACAAAGGAGTACAGAAGGTATCTCTACAGCGCACAAAGGAGTACAGAAGGTATCTCTACAGCGCACAAAGGAGTACAGAAGGTATCTCTACAGCGCACAAAGGAGTACAGGAAATATCTCTAGAACGTACAAAGGAGTACACGAGGTATCTCTACAGCGTACAAAGGAGTACAGAAGGTATCTCTGCAGCGCACAAAGGAGTACAGAAGGTATCTCTACAGCGCACAAAGGAGTACAGGAAATATCTCTAGAACGTACAAAGGAGTACACGAGGTATCTCTACAGCGCACAAAGGAGTACAGAATGTATCGCTACAGCGCACAAAGGAGTACAGAAGGTATCTCTACAGCGCACAAAGGAGTACAGGAAATATCTCTAGAACGTACAAAGGAGTACACGAGGTATCTCTACAGCGCACAAAGGAGTACAGAAGGTATCTCTACAGCGCACAAAGGAGTACAGGAAATATCTCTAGAACGTACAAAAGAGTACACGAGGTATCTCTACAGCGTACAAAGGAGTACAGAAGGTATCTCTACAGCGCACAAAGGAGTACAGAAGGTATCTCTACAGCGTACAAAGAAGTACAGAAGGTATCTCTACAGCGCACAAAGGAGTACAGAAGGTATCTCTACAGCGCACAAAGGAGTACAGAAGGTATCTCTACAGCGCACAAAGGAGTACAGAAGGTATCTCTACAGCGCACAAAGGAGTACAGGAAATATCTCTAGAACGTACAAAGGAGTACACGAGGTATCTCTACAGCGTACAAAGGAGTACAGAAGGTATCTCTACAGCGCACAAAGGAGTACACGAGGTATCTCTACAGCGTACAAAGGAGTACAGAAAGTATCTCTACAGCGTACAAAGGAGTACACGAGGTATCTCTACAGCGCACAAAGGAGTACAGAAGGTATCTCTACAGCGCACAAAGGAGTACAGAAGGTATCTCTACAGCGCACAAAGGAGTACAGGAAATATCTCTAGAACGTACAAAGGAGTACACGAGGTACCTCTACAGCGTACAAAGGAGTACAGAAGGTATCTCTACAGCGTACAAAGGAGTACAGAAGGTATCTCTACAGCGCACAAAGGAGTACAGGAAATATCTCTAGAACGTACAGAGGAGTACAGAAGGTATCTCTACAGCGCACAAAGGAGTACAGAAGGTATCTCTACAGCGCACAAAGGAGTACAGAAGGTATCTCTACAGCGCACAAAGGAGTACAGAAGGTATCTCTACAGCGCACAAAGGAGTAGAGGAAATATCTCTAGAACGTACAAAGGAGTACACGAGGTATCTCTACAGCGTACAAAGGAGTACAAAAGGTATCTCTACAGCGCACAAAGGAGTACAGAAGGTATCTCTACAGCGCACAAAGGAGTACAGAAGGTATCTCTACAGCGCACAAAGGAGTACAGAAGGTATCTCTACAGCGCAAAAAGGAGTACAGAAGGTATCTCTACAGCGCACAAAGTGGTACAGAAGGTATCTCTACAGCGCACAAAGGAGTACAGGAAATATCTCTAGAACGTACAAAGGAGTACACGAGGTATCTCTACAGCGTACAAAGGAGTACAGAAGGTATCTCTACAGCGCACAAAGGGGTACAGAAGGTATCTCTACAGCGTACAAAGGAGTACAGAAGGTATCTCTACAGCGCACAAAGGAGTACAGAAGGTGTCACTACAGCGCACAAAGGAGTACAGAAGGTATCTATACAGCGCACAAAGGAGTACAGGAAATATCTCTAGAACGTACAAAGGAGTACACGAGGTATCTCTACAGCGTACAAAGGAGTACAGAAGGTATCTCTACAGCGTACAAAGGAGTACAGAAGGTATCTCTACAGCGCACAAAGGAGTACAGAAGGTATCTCTACAGCGCACAAAGGAGTACAGAAGGTATCTCTACAGCGCACAAAGGAGTACAGGAAATATCTCTAGAACGTACAAAGGAGTACACGAGGTATCTCTACAGCGTACAAAGGAGTACAGAAGGTATCTCTACAGCGTACGAAGGAGTACACGAGGTATCTCTACAGCGCACAAAGGAGTACAGAAGGTATCTCTACAGCGCACAAAGGAGAACAGAAGGTATCTCTACAGCGCACAAAGGAGTACAGAAGGTATCTCTACAGCGCACAAAGGAGTACAGAAGGTATCTCTACAGCGCACAAAGGAGTACAGAAGGTATCTCTACAGCGCACAAAGGAGTACAGAAATTATCTCTACAGCGTACAAAGGAGTACACGAGGTATCTCTACAGCGCAGAAAGGAGTACAGAAGGTATCTCTACAGCGCACAAAGGAGTACAGAAGGTATCTCTACAGCGCACAAAGGAGTACAGAAGGTATCTCTACAGCGCACAAAGGAGTACAGGAAATATCTCTAGAACGTACAAAGCAGTACACGAGGTATCTCTACAGCGTACAAAGGAGTACAGAAGGTATCTCTACAGCGCACAAAGGAGTACAGAAGGTATCTCTACAGCGTACAAAGAAGTACAGAAGGTATCTCTACAGCGCACAAAGGAGTACAGAAGGTATCTCTACAGCGCACAAAGGAGTACAGAAGGTATCTCTACAGCGCACAAAGGAGTACAGGAAATATCTCTAGAACGTACAAAGGAGTACACGAGGTATCTCTACAGCGTACAAAGGAGTACAGAAGGTATCTCTACAGCGCAAAAAGGAGTACAGGAAATATCTCTAGAACGTACAAAGGAGTACAGAAGGTATCTCTACAGCGCACAAAGGAGTACAGAAGGTATCTCTACAGCGCACAAAGGAGTTCAGAAGGTATCTCTACAGCGCACAAAGGAGTACAGAAGGTATCTCTACAGCGCACAAAGGAGTACAGGAAATATCTCTAGAACGTACAAAGGAGTACACGAGGTATCTCTACAGCGTAAAAGGAGTACAGAAGGTATCTCTACAGCGCACAAAGGAGTACAGAAGGTATCTCTACAGCGCACAAAGGAGTACAGGAAATATCTCTAGAACGTACAAAGGAGTACACGAGGTATCTCTACAGCGTACAAAGAAGTACAGAAGGTATCTCTACAGCGCACAAAGGAGTACAGAAGGTATCTCTACAGCGCAAAAAGGAGTACAAAAGGTATCTCTACAGCGTACAAAGGAGTACAGAAGGTATCTCTACAGCGTAGAAAGGAGTACAGAAGGTATCTCTACAGCGCACAAAGGAGTACAGGAAATATCTCTAGAACGTACAAAGGAGTACAGAAGGTATCTCTACAGCGCACAAAGGAGTACAGAAGGTATCTCTACAGCGCACAAAGGAGTACAGAAGGTATCTCTACAGCGCACAAAGGAGTACAGAAGGTATCTCTACAGCGCACAAAGGAGTACAGAAGGTATCTCTACAGCGCACAAAGGAGTACAGGAAATATCTCTAGAACGTACAAAGGAGTACACGAGGTATCTCTACAGCGTACAAAGGAGTACAGAAGGTATCTCTGCAGCGCACAAAGGAGTACAGAAGGTATCTCTACAGCGCACAAAGGAGTACAGGAAATATCTCTAGAACGTACAAAGGAGTACACGAGGTATCTCTACAGCGCACAAAGGAGTACAGAATGTATCGCTACAGCGCACAAAGGAGTACAGAAGGTATCTCTACAGCGCACAAAGGAGTACAGGAAATATCTCTAGAACGTACAAAGGAGTACACGAGGTATCTCTACAGCGCACAAAGGAGTACAGAATGTATCTCTACAGCGCACAAAGGAGTACAGGAAATATCTCTAGAACGTACAAAAGAGTACACGAGGTATCTCTACAGCGTACAAAGGAGTACAGAAGGTATCTCTACAGCGCACAAAGGAGTACAGAAGGTATCTCTACAGCGTACAAAGAAGTACAGAAGGTATCTCTACAGCGCACAAAGGAGTACAGAAGGTATCTCTACAGCGCACAAAGGAGTACAGAAGGTATCTCTACAGCGCACAAAGGAGTACAGAAGGTATCTCTACAGCGCACAAAGGAGTACAGGAAATATCTCTAGAACGTACAAAGGAGTACACGAGGTATCTCTACAGCGTACAAAGGAGTACAGAAGGTATCTCTACAGCGCACAAAGGAGTACACGAGGTATCTCTACAGCGTACAAAGGAGTACAGAAGGTATCTCTACAGCGTACAAAGGAGTACACGAGGTATCTCTACAGCGCACAAAGGAGTACAGAAGGTATCTCTACAGCGCACAAAGGAGTACAGAAGGTATCTCTACAGCGCACAAAGGAGTACAGGAAATATCTCTAGAACGTACAAAGGAGTACACGAGGTACCTCTACAGCGTACAAAGGAGTACAGAAGGTATCTCTACAGCGTACAAAGGAGTACAGAAGGTATCTCTACAGCGCACAAAGGAGTACAGGAAATATCTCTAGAACGTACAGAGGAGTACAGAAGGTATCTCTACAGCGCACAAAGGAGTACAGAAGGTATCTCTACAGCGCACAAAGGAGTACAGAAGGTATCTCTACAGCGCACAAAGGAGTACAGAAGGTATCTCTACAGCGCGCAAAGGAGTAGAGGAAATATCTCTAGAACGTACAAAGGAGTACACGAGGTATCTCTACAGCGTACAAAGGAGTACAGAAGGTATCTCTACAGCGCACAAAGGAGTACAGAAGGTATCTCTACAGCGCACAAAGGAGTACAGAAGGTATCTCTACAGCGCACAAAGGAGTACAGAAGGTATCTCTACAGCGCAAAAAGGAGTACAGAAGGTATCTCTACAGCGCACAAAGTGGTACAGAAGGTATCTCTACAGCGCACAAAGGAGTACAGGAAATATCTCTAGAACGTACAAAGGAGTACTCGAGGTATCTCTACAGCGTACAAAGGAGTACAGAAGGTATCTCTACAGCGCACAAAGGGGTACAGAAGGTATCTCTACAGCGTACAAAGGAGTACAGAAGGTATCTCTACAGCGCACAAAGGAGTACAGAAGGTGTCTCTACAGCGCACAAAGGAGTACAGAAGGTATCTATACAGCGCACAAAGGAGTACAGGAAATATCTCTAGAACGTACAAAGGAGTACACGAGGTATCTCTACAGCGTACAAAGGAGTACAGAAGGTATCTCTACAGCGTACAAAGGAGTACAAAAGGTATCTCTACAGCGCACAAAGGAGTACAGAAGGGATTTCTACAGCGCACAAAGGAGTACAGAAGGTATCTCTACAGCGCACAAAGGAGTACAGGAAATATCTCTAGAACGTACAAAGGAGTACACGAGGTATCTCTACAGCGTACAAAGGAGTACAGAAGGTATCTCTACAGCGTACGAAGGAGTACACGAGGTATCTCTACAGCGCACAAAGGAGTACAGAAGGTATCTCTACAGCGCACAAAGGAGAACAGAAGGTATCTCTACAGCGCACAAAGGAGTACAGAAGGTATCTCTACAGCACACAAAGGAGTACAGAAGGTATCTCTACAGCGCACAAAGGAGTACAGAAGGTATCTCTACAGCGCACAAAGGAGTACAGAAATTATCTCTACAGCGTACAAAGGAGTACACGAGGTATCTCTACAGCGCAGAAAGGAGTACAGAAGGTATCTCTACAGCGCACAAAGGAGTACAGAAGGTATCTCTACAGCGCACAAAGGAGTACAGAAGGTATCTCTACAGCGCACAAAGGAGTACAGGAAATATCTCTAGAACGTACAAAGCAGTACACGAGGTATCTCTACAGCGTACAAAGGAGTACAGAAGGTATCTCTACAGCGCACAAAGGAGTACAGAAGGTATCTCTACAGCGTACAAAGGAGTAGAGAAGGTATCTCTACAGCGCACAAAGGAGTTCAGAAGGTATCTCTACAGCGCACAAAGGAGTACAGAAGGTATCTCTACAGCGCACAAAGGAGTACAGGAAATATCTCTAGAACGTACAAAGGAGTACACGAGGTATCTCTACAGCGTACAAAGGAGTACAGAAGGTATCTCTACAGCGCACAAAGGAGTACAAAAGGTATCTCTACAGCGTACAAAGGAGTACAGAAGGTATCTCTACAGCGCACAAAGGAGTACAGAAGGTATCTCTACAGCGCACAAAGGAGTACAGAAGGTATCTCTACAGCGCACAAAGGAGTACAGAAAATATCTCTAGAACGTACAAAGGAGTACACGAGGTATCTCTACAGCGTACAAAAGAGTACAGAAGGTATCTCTACAGCGCACAAAGGAGTACAGAAGGTATCTCTACAGCGCACAAAGGAGTACAGAAGGTATCTCTACAGCGCACAAAGGAGTACAGGAAATATCTCTAGAACGTACAAAGGAGTACACGAGGTATCTCTACAGCGTACAAAGGAGTACAGAAGGTATCTCTACAGCGCACAAAGGAGTACAGGAAATATCTCTAGAACGTACAAAGGAGTACAGAAGGTATCTCTACAGCGCACAAAGGAGTACAGAAGGTATCTCTACAGCGCACAAAGGAGTTCAGAAGGTATCTCTACAGCGCACAAAGGAGTACAGAAGGTATCTCTACAGCGCACAAAGGAGTACAGGAAATATCTCTAGAACGTACAAAGGAGTACACGAGGTATCTCTACAGCGTACAAAGGAGTACAGAAGGTATCTCTACAGCGCACAAAGGAGTACAGAAGGTATCTCTACAGCGCACAAAGGAGTACAGGAAATATCTCTAGAACGTACAAAGGAGTACACGAGGTATCTCTACAGCGTACAAAGGAGTACAGAAGGTATCTCTACAGCGCACAAAGGAGTACAGAAGGTATCTCTACAGCGCAAAAAGGAGTACAAAAGGTATCTCTACAGCGTACAAAGGAGTACAGAAGGTATCTCTACAGCGTACAAAGGAGTACAGAAGGTATCTCTACAGCGCACAAAGGAGTACAGGAAATATCTCTAGAACGTACAAAGGAGTACAGAAGGTATCTCTACAGCGCACAAAGGAGTACAGAAGGTATCTCTACAGCGCACAAAGGAGTACAGAAGGTATCTCTACAGCGCACAAAGGAGTACAGAAGGTATCTCTACAGCGCACAAAGGAGTACAGGAAATATCTCTAGAACGTACAAAGGAGTACACGAGGTATCTCTACAGCGTACAAAGGAGTACAGAAGATATCTCTGCAGCGCACAAAGGAGTACAGAAGGTATCTCTACAGCGCACATAGGAGTACAGGAAATATCTCTAGAACGTACAAAGGAGTACACGAGGTATCTCTACAGCGCACAAAGGAGTACAGAATGTATCGCTACAGCGCACAAAGGAGTACAGAAGGTATCTCTACAGCGCACAAAGGAGTACAGGAAATATCTCTAGAACGTACAAAGGAGTACACGAGGTATCTCTACAGCGCACAAAGGAGTACAGAAGGTATCTCTACAGCGCACAAAGGAGTACAGAAAATATCTCTAGAACGTACAAAAGAGTACACGAGGTATCTCTACAGCGTACAAAGGAGTACAGAAGGTATCTCTACAGCGCACAAAGGAGTACAGAAGGTATCTCTACAGCGTACAAAGAAGTACAGAAGGTATCTCTACAGCGCACAAAGGAGTACAGAAGGTCTCTACAGCGCACAAAGGAGTACAGAAGGTATCTCTACAGCGCACAAAGGAGTACAGAAGGTATCTCTACAGCGCACAGAGGAGTACAGGAAATATCTCTAGAACGTACAAAGGAGTACACGAGGTATCTCTACAGCGTACAAAGGAGTACAGAAGGTATCTCTACAGCGCACAAAGGAGTACACGAGGTATCTCTACAGCGTACAAAGGAGTACAGAAGGTATCTCTACAGCGTACAAAGGAGTACACGAGGTATCTCTACAGCGCACAAAGGAGTACAGAAGGTATCTCTACAGCGCACAAAGGAGTACAGAAGGTATCTCTACAGCGCACAAAGGAGTACAGGAAATATCTCTAGAACGTACAAAGGAGTACACGAGGTACCTCTACAGCGTACAAAGGAGTACAGAAGGTATCTCTACAGCGCACAAAGGAGTACAGAAGGTATCTCTACAGCGCAAAAAGGAGTACAGAAGGTATCTCTACAGCGTACAAAGGAGTACAGAAGGTATCTCTACAGCGCACAAAGGAGTACAGAAGGTATCTCTACAGCGTACAAAGGAGTACAGAAGGTATCTCTACAGCGCACAAAGGAGTACAGGAAATATCTCTAGAACGTACAAAGGAGTACAGAAGGTATCTCTACAGCGCACAAAGGAGTACAGAAGGTATCTCTACAGCGCACAAAGGAGTTCAGAAGGTATCTCTACAGCGCACAAAGGAGTACAGAAGGTATCTCTACAGCGCACAAAGGAGTACAGGAAATATCTCTAGAACGTACAAAGGAGTACACGAGGTATCTCTACCGCGTACAAAGGAGTACAGAAGGTATCTCTACAGCGCACAAAGGAGTACAGAAGGTATCTCTACAGCGCACAAAGGAGTACAGGAAATATCTCTAGAACGTACAAAGGAGTACACGAGGTATCTCTACAGCGTACAAAGGAGTACAGAAGGTATCTCTACAGCGCACAAAGGAGTACAGAAGGTATCTCTACAGCGCACAAAGGAGTACAAAAGGTATCTCTACAGCGTACAAAGGAGTACAGAAGGTATCTCTACAGCGTACAAAGGAGTACAGAAGGTATCTCTACAGCGCACAAAGGAGTACAGGAAATATCTCTAGAACGTACAAAGGAGTACAGAAGGTATCTCTACAGCGGACAAAGGAGTACAGAAGGTATCTCTACAGCGCACAAAGGAGTACAGAAGGTATCTCTACAGCGCACAAAGGAGTACAGAAGGTATCTCTACAGCGCACAAAGGAGTACAGGAAATATCTCTAGAACGTACAAAGGAGTACACGAGGTATCTCTACAGCGTACAAAGGAGTACAGAAGGTATCTCTGCAGCGCACAAAGGAGTACAGAAGGTATCTCTACAGCGCACAAAGGAGTACAGGAAATATCTCTAGAACGTACAAAGGAGTACACGAGGTATCTCTACAGCGCACAAAGGAGTACAGAAGGTATCTCTACAGCGCACAAAGGAGTACAGGAAATATCTCTAGAACGTACAAAAGAGTACACGAGGTATCTCTACAGCGTACAAAGGAGTACAGAAGGTATCTCTACAGCGCACAAAGGAGTACAGAAGGTATCTCTACAGCGTACAAAGAAGTACAGAAGGTATCTCTACAGCGCACAAAGGAGTACAGAAGGTATCTCTACAGCGCACAAAGGAGTACAGAAAGTATCTCTACAGCGCACAAAGGAGTACAGAAGGTATCTCTACAGCGCACAAAGGAGTACAGGAAATATCTCTAGAACGTACAAAGGAGTACACGAGGTATCTCTACAGCGTACAAAGGAGTACAGAAGGTATCTCTACAGCGCACAAAGGAGTACACGAGGTATCTCTACAGCGTACAAAGGAGTACAGAAGGTATCTCTACAGCGTACAAAGGAGTACACGAGGTATCTCTACAGCGCACAAAGGAGTACAGAAGGTATCTCTACAGCGCACAAAGGAGTACAGAAGGTATCTCTACAGCGCACAAAGGAGTACAGGAAATATCTCTAGAACGTACAAAGGAGTACACGAGGTACCTCTACAGCGTACAAAGGAGTACAGAAGGTATCTCTACAGCGCACAAAGGAGTACAGAAGGTATCTCTACAGCGCAAAAAGAAGTACAGAAGGTATCTCTACAGCGTACAAAGGAGTACAGAAGGTATCTCTACAGCGCACAAAGGAGTACAGAAGGTATCTCTACAGCGCACAAAGGAGTACAGAAGGTATCTCTACTGCGAACAAAGGAGTACAGGAAATATCTCTAGAACGTACAAAGGAGTACACGAGGTATCTCTACAGCGTACAAAGGAGTACAGAAGGTATCTCTACAGCGCACAAAGGAGTACAGAAGGTATCTCTACAGCGTACAAAGGAGTACAGAAGGTATCTCTACAGCGCACAAAGGAGTACAGAAGGTATCTCTACAGCGCACAAAGGAGTACAGAAGGTATCTCTACAGCGTACAAAGGAGTACAGAAGGTATCTCTACAGCCCACAAAGGAGTACAGGAAATATCTCTAGAACGTACAAAGGAGTACACGAGGTATCTCTACAGCGTACAAAGGAGTACAGAAGGTATCTCTACAGCGCACAAAAGAGTACAGAAGGTATCTCTACAGCGTACAAAGGAGTACAGAAGGTATCTCTACAGCGCACAAAGGAGTACAGAAGGTATCTCTACAGCGCACAAAGGAGTACAGGAAATATCTCTAGAACGTACAAAGGAGTACAGGAGGTATCTCTACAGCGTACAAAGGAGTACAGAAGGTATCTCTACAGCGCACAAAGGAGTACAGAAGGTATCTCTACAGCGCACAAAGGAGTACAGAAGGTATCTCTACAGCGCACAAAGGAGTACAGAAGGTATCTCTACAGCGCACAAAGGAGTACAGAAGGTATCTCTACAGCGCACAAAGGAGTACAGAAGGTATCTCTACAGCGCACAAAGGAGTACAGGAAATATCTCTAGAACGTACAAAGGAGTACACGAGGTATCTCTACAGCGTACAAAGGAGTACAGAAGGTATCTCTACAGCGCACAAAGGAGTACACGAGGTATCTCTACAGCGTACAAAGGAGTACAGAAGGTATCTCTACAGCGTACAAAGGAGTACACGAGGTATCTCTACAGCGCACAAAGGAGTACAGAAGGTATCTCTACAGCGCACAAAGGAGTACAAAAGGTATCTCTACAGCGCACAAAGGAGTACAGAAGGTATCTCTACAGCGCACAAAGGAGTACAGAAGGTATCTCTACAGCGCACAAAGGAGTACAGAAGGTATCTCTACAGCGCACAAAGGAGTACAGGAAATATCTCTAGAACGTACAAAGGAGTACACGAGGTATCTCTACAGCGTACAAAGGAGTACAGAAGGTATCTCTACAGCGCACAAAGGGGTACAGAAGGTATCTCTACAGCGTACAAAGGAGTACAGAAGGTATCTCTACAGCGCACAAAGGAGTACAGAAGGTATCTCTACAGCGCACAAAGGAGTACAGAAGGTATCTCTACAGCGCACAAAGGAGTACAGGAAATATCTCTAGAACGTACAAAGGAGTACACGAGGTATCTCTACAGCGTACAAAGGAGTACAGAAGGTATCTCTACAGCGTACAAAAGAGTACAGAAGGTATCTCTACAGCGCACAAAGGAGTACAGAAGGTATCTCTACAGCGCACAAAGGAGTACAGAAGGTATCTCTACAGCGCACAAAGGAGTACAGGAAATATCTCTAGAACGTACAAAGGAGTACACGAGGTATCTCTTCAGCGTACAAAGGAGTACACGAGGTATCTCTACAGCGCACAAAGGAGTACAGAAGGTATCTCTACAGCGCACAAAGGAGTACAGAAGGTATCTCTACAGCGCACAAAGGAGTACAGAAGGTATCTCTACAGCGCACAAAGGAGTACAGAAGGTATCTCTACAGCACACAAAGGAGTACAGAAGGTATCTCTACAGCGCACAAAGGAGTACAGAAGGTATCTCTACAGCGCACAAAGGAGTACAGAAGGTATCTCTACAGCGCACAAAGGAGTACAGAAGGTATCTCTACAGCGCACAAAGGAGTACAGAAGGTATCTCTACAGCGTACAATGGAGTACACGAGGTATCTCTACAGCGCACAAAGGAGTACAGAAGGTATCTCTACAGCGCACAAAGGAGTACAGAAGGTATCTCTACAGCGCACAAAGGAGTACAGAAGGTATCTCTACAGCGCACAAAGGAGTACAGAAGGTATCTCTACAGCGTACAATGGAGTACACGAGGTATCTCTACAGCGCACAAAGGAGTACAGAAGGTATCTCTACAGCGCACAAAGGAGTACAGAAGGTATCTCTACAGCGCACAAAGGAGTACAGAAGGTATCTCTACAGCGCACAAAGGAGTACAGGAAATATCTCTAGAACGTACAGAGGAGTACAGAAGGTATCTCTACAGCGTACAAAGGAGTACACGAGGTATCACTACAGCGCACAAAGGGGTACAGAAGGTATCTCTACAGCGCACAAAGGAGTACAGAATGTATCTCTACAGCGCACAAAGGAGTACAGAAGGTATCTCTACAGCGCACAAAGAAGTACAGAAGGTATCTCTACAGCGCACAAAGGAGTACAGAAGGTATCTCTACAGCGCGCAAAGGAGTACAGAAGGTATCTCTACAGCGCACAAAGGAGTACAGAAGGTATCTCTACAGCGCACAAAGGAGTACAGAAGGTATCTCTACAGCGCACAAAGGGGTACAGGAAATATCTCTAGAACGTACATAGGAGTACACGAGGTATCTCTACAGCGTACAAAGGAGTACAGAAGGTATCTCTACAGCGCACAAAGGAGTACACGAGGTATCTCTACAGCGTACAAAGGAGTACAGAAGGTATCTCTACAGCGTACAAAGGAGTACACGAGGTATCTCTACAGCGCACAAAGGAGTACAGAAGGTATCTCTACAGCGCACAAAGGAGTACAGAAGGTATCTCTACAGCGCACAAAGGAGTACAGAAGGTATCTCTACAGCGCACAAAGGAGTACAGAAGGTATCTCTACAGCGCACAAAGGAGTACAGAAGGTATCTCTACAGCGCACAAAGGAGTACAGGAAATATCTCTGGAACGTACAAAGGAGTACACGAGGTATCTCTACAGCGTACAAAGGAGTACAGAAGGTATCTCTACAGCGCACAAAGGAGTACAGAAGGTATCTCTACAGCGTACAAAGGAGTACAGAAGGTATCTCTACAGCGCACAAAGGAGTACAGAAGGTATCTCTACAGCGCACAAAGGAGTACAGAAGGTATCTCTACAGCGCACAAAGGAGTACAGGAAATATCTCTAGAACGTACAAAGGAGTACACGAGGTATCTCTACAGCGTACAAAGGAGTACAGAAGGTATCTCTACAGCGCACAAAGGAGTACAGAAGGTATCTCTACAGCGTACAGAGGAGTACAGAAGGTATCTCTACAGCGCACAAAGGAGTACAGAAGGTATCTCTACAGCGCACAAAGAAGTACAGAAGGTATCTCTACAGCGCACAAAGGAGTACAGAAGGTATCTCTACAGCGCACAAAGGAGTACAGGAAATATCTCTAGAACGTACAAAGGAGTACACGAGGTATCTCTACAGCGTACAAAGGAGTACAGAAGGTATCTCTACAGCGCACAAAGGAGTACAGAAGGTATCTCTACAGCGTACAAAGGTGTACAGAAGGTATCTCTTCAGCGCACAAAGGAGTACAGAAGGTATCTCTACAGCGCACACAGGAGTACAGAAGGTATCTCTACAGCGCACAAAGGAGTACAGGAAATATCTCTAGAACGTACAAAGGAGTACACGAGGTATCTCTACAGCGTACAAAGGAGTACAGAAGGTATCTCTACAGCGCACAAAGGAGTACAGAAGGTATCTCTACAGCGCACAAAGGAGTACAGAAGGTATCTCTACAGCGCACAAAGGAGTACAGAAGGTATCTCTACAGCGCACAAAGGAGTACAGAAGGTATCTCTACAGCGCACAAAGGAGTACAGAAGGTATCTCTACAGCGCACAAAGGAGTACAGGAAATATCTCTAGAACGTACAAAGGAGTACACGAGGTATCTCTACAGCGTACAAAGGAGTACAGAAGGTATCTCTACAGCGCACAAAGGAGTACACGAGGTATCTCTACAGCGTACAAAGGAGTACAGAAGGTATCTCTACAGCGTACAAAGGAGTACACGAGGTATCTCTACAGCGCACAAAGGAGTACAGAAGGTATCTCTACAGCGCACAAAGGAGTACAAAAGGTATCTCTACAGCGCACAAAGGAGTACAGAAGGTATCTCTACAGCGCACAAAGGAGTACAGAAGGTATCTCTACAGCGCACAAAGGAGTACAGAAGGTATCTCTACAGCGCACAAAGGAGTACAGGAAATATCTCTAGAACGTACAAAGGAGTACACGAGGTATCTCTACAGCGTACAAAGGAGTACAGAAGGTATCTCTACAGCGCACAAAGGGGTACAGAAGGTATCTCTACAGCGTACAAAGGAGTACAGAAGGTATCTCTACAGCGCACAAAGGAGTACAGAAGGTATCTCTACAGCGCACAAAGGAGTACAGAAGGTATCTCTACAGCGCACAAAGGAGTACAGGAAATATCTCTAGAACGTACAAAGGAGTACACGAGGTATCTCTACAGCGTACAAAGGAGTACAGAAGGTATCTCTACAGCGTACAAAAGAGTACAGAAGGTATCTCTACAGCGCACAAAGGAGTACAGAAGGTATCTCTACAGCGCACAAAGGAGTACAGAAGGTATCTCTACAGCGCACAAAGGAGTACAGGAAATATCTCTAGAACGTACAAAGGAGTACACGAGGTATCTCTTCAGCGTACAAAGGAGTACACGAGGTATCTCTACAGCGCACAAAGGAGTACAGAAGGTATCTCTACAGCGCACAAAGGAGTACAGAAGGTATCTCTACAGCGCACAAAGGAGTACAGAAGGTATCTCTACAGCGCACAAAGGAGTACAGAAGGTATCTCTACAGCACACAAAGGAGTACAGAAGGTATCTCTACAGCGCACAAAGGAGTACAGAAGGTATCTCTACAGCGCACAAAGGAGTACAGAAGGTATCTCTACAGCGCACAAAGGAGTACAGAAGGTATCTCTACAGCGCACAAAGGAGTACAGGAAATATCTCTAGAACGTACAAAGGAGTACAAGAGGTTTTTCTACAGCGTAAAAAGGAGTACAGAAGGTATCTCTACAGCGCACAAAGGAGTACAGGAGGTATCTCTTCAGCGTACAAAGGAGTACAGAAGGTATCTCTACAGCGTACAAAGGAGTACACGAGGTTCCTCTACAGCGCACAAAGGAGTACAGAAGGTATCTCTACAGCGCACAAAGGAGTACAGAAGGTATCTCTACAGCGCACAAAGGAGTACAGAAGGTATCTCTACAGCGCACAAAGGAGTACAGGAAATATCTCTAGAACGTACAAAGGAGTACACGAGGTATCTCTACAGCGCACAAAGGAGTACAGAAGGTATCTCTACAGCGCACAAAGGAGTACAGAAGGTATCTCTACAGCACACAAAGGAGTACAGGAAATATCTCTAGAACGTACAAAGGAGTACACGAGGTATCTCTACAGCGTACAAAGGAGTACAGAAGGTATCTCTACAGCGCACAAAGGAGTACAGAAGGTATCTCTACAGCGTACAAAGGAGTACAGAACGTATCTCTACAGCGCACAAAGGAGTACAGAAGGTATCTCTACAGCGCACAAAGGAGTACAGAAGGTATCTCTACAGCGCACAAAGGAGTACAGGAAATATCTCTAGAACGTACAAAGGAGTACACGAGGTATCTCTAGAGCGTACAAGGGAGTACAAAAGGTATCTCTACAGCGCACAAAGGAGTACAGAAGGTATCTCTACAGCGCACAAAGGAGTACAGAAGGTATCTCCACAGCGCACAAAGGAGTACAGGAAATATCTCTAGAACGTACAAAGGAGGACACGAGGTATTTCTACAGCGTACAAAGGGGTACAGAAGGTATCTCTACAGAGCACAAAGGAGTACAGAAGGTATCTCTACAGCGCACAAAGGAGTACAGAAGGTATCTCTACAGCGCACAAAGGAGTACAGAAGGTATCTCTACAGCGCACAAAGGAGTACAGAAGGTATCTCTACAGCGCACAAAGGAGTACAGGAAATATCTCTAGAACGTACAAAGGAGTACACGAGGTATCTCTACAGCGTACAAAGGAGTATAGAAGGTATCTCTACAGCGCACAAAGGAGTACACGAGGTATCTCTACAGCGTACAAAGGAGTACAGAAGGTATCTCTACAGCGTACAAAGGAGTACACGAGGTATCTCTACAGCGCACAAAGGGGTACAGAAGGTATCTCTACAGCGCACAAAGGAGTACAGAATGTATCTCTACAGCGCACAAAGGAGTACAGAAGGTATCTCTACAGCGCACAAAGAAGTACAGAAGGTATCTCTACAGCGCACAAAGGAGTACAGAAGGTATCTCTACAGCGCACAAAGGAGTACAGAAGGTATCTCTACAGCGCACAAAGGAGTACAGAAGGTATCTCTACAGCGCACAAAGGAGTACAGAAGGTATCTCTACAGCGCACAAAGGAGTACAGGAAATATCTCTAGAACGTACAAAGGAGTACACGAGGTATCTCTACAGCGTACAAAGGAGTACAGAAGGTATCTCTACAGCGCACAAAGGAGTACACGAGGTATCTCTACAGCGTACAAAGGAATACAGAAGGTATCTCTTCAGCGTACAAAGGAGTACACGAGGTATCTCTACAGCGCACAAAGGAGTACAGAAGGTATCTCTACAGCGCACAAAGGAGTACAGAAGGTATCTCTACAGCACACAAAGGAGTACAGAAGGTATCTCTACAGCGCACAAAGGAGTACAGAAGGTATCTCTACAGCGCACAAAGGAGTACAGAAGGTATCTCTACAGCGCACAAAGGAGTACAGGAAATATCTCTAGAACGTACAAAGGAGTACACGAGGTATCTCTACAGCGTACAAAGGAGTACAGAAGGTATCTCTACAGCGCACAAAGGAGTACAGAAGGTATCTCTACAGCGTACAAAGGAGTACAGAAGGTATCTCTACAGCGCACACAGGAGTACAGAAGGTATCTCTACAGCGCACAAAGGAGTACAGAAGGTATCTCTACAGCGCACAAAGGAGTACAGGAAATATCTCTAGAACGTACAAAGGCGTACACGAGGTATCTCTACAGCGTACAAAGGAGTACAGAAGGTATCTCTACAGCGCACAAAGGAGTACAGAAGGTATCTCTACAGCGTACAGAGGAGTACAGAATGTATCTCTACAGCGCACAAAGGAGTACAGAAGGTATCTCTACAGCGCACAAAGAAGTACAGAAGGTATCTCTACAGCGCACAAAGGAGTACAGAAGGTATCTCTACAGCGCACAAAGGAGTACAGGAAATATCTCTAGAACGTACAAAGGAGTACACGAGGTATCTCTACAGCGTACAAAGGAGTACAGAAGGTATCTCTACAGCGCACAAAGGAGTACAGAAGGTATCTCTACAGCGTACAAAGGAGTACAGAAGGTATCTCTTCAGCGCAAAAAGGAGTACAGAAGGTATCTCTACAGCGCACAAAGGAGTACAGAAGGTATCTCTACAGCGCACAAAGGAGTACAGGAAATATCTCTAGAACGTACAAAGGAGTACACGAGGTATCTCTACAGCGTACAAAGGAGTACAGAAGGTATCTCTACAGCGCACAAAGGAGTACAGAAGGTATCTCTACAGCGCACAAAGGAGTACAGAAGGTATCTCTACAGCGCACAAAGGAGTACAGAAGGTATCTCTACAGCGCACAAAGGAGTACAGAAGGTATCTCTACAGCGCACAAAGGAGTACAGAAGGTATCTCTACAGCGCACAAAGAAGTACAGGAAATATCTCTAGAACGTACAAAGGAGTACACGAGGTATCTCTACAGCGTACAAAGGAGTACAGAAGGTATCTCTACAGCGCACAAAGGAGTACACGAGGTATCTCTACAGCGTACAAAGGAGTACAGAAGGTATCTCTACAGCGTACAAAGGAGTACACGAGGTATCTCTACAGCGCACAAAGGAGTACAGAAGGTATCTCTACAGCGCACAAAGGAGTACAAAAGGTATCTCTACAGCGCACAAAGGAGTACAGAAGGTATCTCTACAGCGCACAAAGGAGTACAGAAGGTATCTCTACAGCGCACAAAGGAGTACAGAAGGTATCTCTACAGCGCACAAAGGAGTACAGGAAATATCTCTAGAACGTACAAAGGAGTACACGAGGTATCTCTACAGCGTACAAAGGAGTACAGAAGGTATCTCTACAGCGCACAAAGGGGTACAGAAGGTATCTCTACAGCGTACAAAGGAGTACAGAAGGTATCTCTACAGCGCACAAAGGAGTACAGAAGGTATCTCTACAGCGCAAAAAGGAGTACAGAAGGTATCTCTACAGCGCACAAAGGAGTACAGGAAATATCTCTAGAACGTACAAAGGAGTACACGAGGTATCTCTACAGCGTACAAAGGAGTACAGAAGGTATCTCTACAGCGTACAAAAGAGTACAGAAGGTATCTCTACAGCGCACAAAGGAGTACAGAAGGTATCTCTACAGCGCACAAAGGAGTACAGAAGGTATCTCTACAGCGCACAAAGGAGTACAGGAAATATCTCTAGAACGTACAAAGGAGTACACGAGGTATCTCTACAGCGTACAAAGGAGTACAGAAGGTATCTCTACAGCGTACAAAGGAGTACACGAGGTATCTCTACAGCGCACAAAGGAGTACAGAAGGTATCTCTACAGCGCACAAAGGAGAACAGAAGGTATCTCTACAGCGCACAAAGGAGTACAGAAGGTATCTCTACAGCGCACAAAGGAGTACAGAAGGTATCTCTACAGCGCACAAAGGAGTACAGAAGGTATCTCTACAGCGCACAAAGGAGTACAGAAGGTATCTCTACAGCGTACAAAGGAGTACACGAGGTATCTCTACAGCGAAGAAAGGAGTACAGAAGGTATCTCTACAGCGCACAAAGGGGTACAGAAGATATCTCTACAGCGCACAAAGGAGTACAGAAGGTATCTCTACAGCGCACAAAGGAGTACAGGAAATATCTCTAGAACGTACAAAGGAGTACACGAGGTATCTCTACAGCGTACAATGGAGTACAGAAGGTATCTCTACAGCGTACAAAGGAGTACACGAGGTATCTCTACACCGTACAAAGGAGTACAGAAGGTATCTCTACAGCGCACAAAGGAGTACAGAAGGTATCTCTACAGCGCACAAAGGAGTACAGAAGGTATCTCTACAGCCCACAAAGGAGTACAGAAGGCATCTCTACAGCGCACAAAGGTGTACAGAAGGTATCTCTACAGCGCACAAAGGAGTACAGAGGGTATCTCTACAACGCACAAAGGAGTACAGAAGGTATCTCTACAGCGCACAAAGGAGTACAGAAGGTATCTCTACAGCGCACAAAGGAGTACAGGAAATATCTCTAGAACGTACAAAGGAGTACACGAGGTATCTCTACAGCGTACAAAGGAGTACAGAAGATATCTCTACAGCGCACAAAGGAGTACACGAGGTATCTCTACAGCGTACAAAGGAGTACAGAAGGTATCTCTACAGCGTACAAAGAAGTACACGAGTTATCTCTACAGCGCACAAAGGAGTACAGAAGGTATCTCTACAGCGTACAAAGGAGTACAGAAGGTATCTCTACAGCGCACAAAGGAGTACAGAAGGTATCTCTACAGCGCAAAAGGAGTACAGAAGGTATCTCTACAGCGCACAAAGGAGTACAGGAAATATCTCTAGAACGTACAAAGGAGTACACGAGGTATCTCTACAGCGTACAAAGGAGTACAGAAGGTATCTCTACAGCGCACAAAGGAGTACAGAAGGTATCTCTACAGCGTACAAAGGAGTACAGAAGGTATCTCTACAGCGCACAAAGGAGTACAGAAGGTATCTCTACAGCGCACAAAGGAGTACAGAAGGTATCTCTACAGCAAACAAAGGAGTACAGAAGGTATCTCTACAGCGCACAAAGGAGTACAGGAAATATCTCTAGAACGTACAAAGGAGTACACGAGGTATCTCTACAGCGTACAAAGGAGTACAGAAGGTATCTCTACAGCGCACAAAGGAGTACAGAAGGTATCTCTACAGCGTACAAAGGAGTACAGAAGGTATCTCTACAGCGCACAAAGGAGTACAGAAGGTATCTCTACAGCGCACAAAGGAGTACAGAAGGTATCTCTACAGCGCACAAAGGAGTACAGGAAATATCTCTAGAACGTACAAAGGAGTACACGAGGTATCTCTACAGCGTACAAAGGAGTACAGAAGGTATCTCTACAGCGCACAAAGGAGTACAGAAGGTATCTCTACAGCGTACAAAGGAGTACAGAAGGTATCTCTACAGCGCACAAAGGAGTACAGAAGGTATCTCTACAGCGCACAAAGGAGTACAGAAGGTTTCTCTACAGCGCACAAAGGAGTACAGAAAATATCTCTAGAACGTACAAAGGAGTACACGAGGTATCTCTACAGCGTACAAAGGAGTACAGAAGGTATCTCTACAGCGCACAAAGGAGTACAGAAGGTGTCTCTGCAGCGCACAAAGGAGTACAGAAGGTATCTCTACAGCGCACAAAGGAGTACAGGAAATATCTCTAGAACGTACAGAGGAGTACACGAGGTATCTCTACAGCGTACAAAGGAGTCCAGAAGGTATCTCTACAGCGCACAAAGGAGTACAGGAAATATCTCTAGAACGTACAAAGGAGTACAGAAGGTATCTCTACAGCGCACAAAGGAGTACAGAAGGTATCTCTACAGCGCACAAAGGAGTACAGAAGGTATCTCTACAGCGCACAAAGGAGTACAGAAGGTATCTCTACAGCGCACAAAGGAGTACAGGAAATATCTCTAGAACGTACAAAGGAGTACACGAGGTATCTCTACAGCGTACAAAGGAGTACAGAAGGTATCTCTACAGCGCACAAAGGAGTACAGAAGGTATCTCTACAGCGCACAAAGGAGTACAGGAAATATCTCTAGAACGTACAAAGGAGTACACGAGGTATCTCTACAGCGTACAAAGGAGTACAGAAGGTATCTCTACAGCGCACAAAGGAGTACAGAAGGTATCTCTACAGCGCACAAAGGAGTACAAAAGGTATCTCTACAGCGTACAAAGGAGTACAGAAGGTATCTCTACAGCGTACAAAGGAGTACAGAAGGTATCTCTACAGCGCACAAAGGAGTACAGGAAATATCTCTAGAACGTACAAAGGAGTACAGAAGGTATCTCTACAGCGCACAAAGGAGTACAGAAGGTATCTCTTCAGCGCACAAAGGAGTACAGAAGGTATCTCTACAGCGCACAAAGGAGTACAGGAAATATCTCTAGAACGTACAAAGGAGTACACGAGGTATCTCTACAGCGCACAAAGGAGTACAGAAGGTATCTCTACAGCGCACAAAGGAGTACAGGAAATATCTTTAGAACGTACAAAAGAGTACACGAGGTATCTCTACAGCGTACAAAGGAGTACAGAAGGTATCTCTACAGCGCACAAAGGAGTACAGAAGGTATCTCTACAGCGTACAAAGAAGTACAGAAGGTATCTCTACAGCGCACAAAGGAGTACAGAAGGTATCTCTACAGCGCACAAAGGAGTACAGAAGGTATCTCTACAGCGCACAAAGGAGTACAGAAGGTATCTCTACAGCGCACAAAGGAGTACAGGAAATATCTCTAGAACGTACAAAGGAGTACACGAGGTATCTCTACAGCGTACAAAGGAGTACAGAAGGTATCTCTACAGCGCACAAAGGAGTACACGAGGTATCTCTACAGCGTACAACAGAGTACAGAAGGTATCTCTTCAGCGTACAAAGGAGTACACGAGGTATCTCTACAGCGCACAAAGGAGTACAGAAGGTATCTCTACAGCGCACAAAGGAGTACAGAAGGTATCTCTACAGCGCACAAAGGAGTACAGGAAATATCTCTAGAACGTACAAAGGTGTACACGAGGTACCTCTACAGCGTACAAAGGAGTACAGAAGGTATCTCTACAGCGCACAAAGGATTACAGAAGGTATCTCTACAGCGCAAAAAGGAGTACAGAAGGTATCTCTACAGCGTACAAAGGAGTACAGAAGGAATCTCTACAGCGCACAAAGGAGTACAGAAGGTATCTCTACAGCGCACAAAGGAGTACAGAAGGTATCTCTACTGCGAACAAAGGAGTACAGGAAATATCTCTAGAACGTACAAAGGAGTACACGAGGTATCTCTACAGCGTACAAAGGAGTACAGAAGGTATCTCTACAGCGCACAAAGGAGTACAGAAGGTATCTCTACAGCGTACAAAGGAGTACAGAAGGTATCTCTACAGCGCACAAAGGAGTACAGAAGGTATCTCTACAGCGCACAAAGGAGTACAGAAGGTATCTCTACAGCGCACAAAGGAGTACAGAAGGTATCTCTACAGTGCACAAAGGAGTACAGGAAATATCTCTAGAACGTACAAAGGAGTACACGAGGTATCTCTACAGCGCACATAGGAGTACAGAAGGTATCTCTACAGCGCACAAAGGAGTACAGAAGGTATCTCTACAGCGTACAAAGGAGTACAGAAGGTATCTCTACAGCGCACAAAGGAGTACAGAAGGTATCTCTACAGCGCACAAAGGAGTACAGAAGGTATCTCTACAGCGCACAAAGGAGTACAGGAAATATCTCTAAAACGTACAAAGGAGTACACGAGTTATCTCTACAGCGTACAAAGGAGTACAGAAGGTATCTCTACAGCGCACAAAGGAGTACAGAAGGTATCTCTACAGCGTACAAAGGAGTACAGAAGGTATCTATACAGCGCCCAAAGGAGTACAGAAGGTATCTCTAAAGCGCACAAAGGAGTTCAGAAGGTATCTCTACAGCGCACAAAGGAGTACAGAAAATATCTCTAGAACGTACAAAGGAGTACACGAGGTATCTCTACAGCGTACAAAGGAGTACAGAAGGTATCTCTACAGCGCACAAAGGAGTACAGGAAATATCTCTAGAACGTACAAAGGAGTACAGAAGGTATCTCTACAGCGCACAAAGGAGTACAGAAGGTATCTCTACAGCGCACAAAGGAGTACAGAAGGTATCTCTACAGCGCACAAAGGAGTACAGAAGGTATCTCTACAGCGCACAAAGAAGTACAGGAAATATCTCTAGAACGTACAAAGGAGTACACGAGGTATCTCTACAGCGTACAAAGGAGTACAGAAGGTATCTCTACAGCGCACAAAGGAGTACAGAAGGTATCTCTACAGCGCACAAAGGAGTACAGGAAATATCTCTAGAACGTACAAAGGAGTACACGAGGTATCTCTACAGCGCACAAAGGAGTACAGAAGGGATCTCTACAGCGCACAAAGGAGTACAGAATGTATCTCTACAGCGCACAAAGGAGTACAGGAAATATCTCTAGAACGTACAAAGGAGTACACGAGGTATCTCTACAGCGCACAAAGGAGTACAGAAGGTATCTCTACAGCGCACAAAGGAGTACAGAAGGTATCTCTACAGCGCACAAAGGAGTACAGAAGGTATCTCTATAGCGCACAAAGGAGTACAGAAGGTATCTCTACAGCGCACAAAGGAGTACAGAAGGTATCTCTACAGCGCACAAAGGAGTACAGAAGGTATCTCTACAGCGTACAATGGAGTACACGAGGTATCTCTACAGCGCACAAAGGAGTACAGAAGGTATCTCTACAGCGCACAAAGGAGTACAGAAGGCATCTCTACAGCGCACAAAGGAGTACAGAAGGTATCTCTACAGCGCACAAAGGAGTACAGGAAATATCTCTAGAACGTACATAGGAGTACACGAGGTATCTCTACAGCGTACAAAGGAGTACAGAAGGTATCTCTACAGCGCACAAAGGAGTACAGAAGGTATCTCTACAGCGCACAAAGGAGTACAGAAGGTATCTCTACAGCGCACAAAGGAGTACAGAAGGTATCTCTACAGCGCACAAAGGAGTACAGAAGGTATCTCTACAGCGCACAAAGGAGTACAGGAAATATCTCTAGAACGTACAAAGGAGTACAAGAGGTATCTCTACAGCGTACAAAGGAGTACACGAGGTATCTCTACAGCGCACAAAGGAGTACAGAAGGTATCTCTACAGCGCAAAAAGGAGTACAGAAGGTATCTCTACAGCGCACAAAGGAGTACAGAAGGTATCTCTACAGCGCACAAAGGAGTACAGAAGGTATCTCTACAGCATACAAAGGAGTACAGAAGGTATCTCTACAGCGCACAAAGGAGTACAGAAGGTATCTCTACAGCGCACAAAGGAGTACAGAAGGTATCTCTACAGCGCACAAAGGAGTACAGAAGGTATCTCTACAGCGCACAAAAGAGTACAGGAAATATCTCTAGAACGTACAGAGGAGTACACGAGGTTTTTCTACAGCGTTCAAAGGAGTACAGAAGGTATCTCTACAGCGCACAAAGGAGTACAGGAGTTATCTCTACAGCGTACAAAGGAGTACAGAAGGTATCTCTACAGCGTACAAAGGAGTACACGAGGTATCTCTACAGCGCACAAAGGAGTACAGAAGGTATCTCTACAGCGCACAAAGGAGTACAGAAGGTATCTCTACAGCGCACAAAGGAGTAGAGAAGGTATCTCTACAGCGCACAAAGGAGTACAGGAAATATCTCTAGAACGTACAAAGGAGTACACGAGGTATCTCTACAGCGCACAAAGGAGTACAGAAGGTATCTCTACAGCGCACAAAGGAGTACAGAAGGTATCTCTACAGCGCACAAAGGAGTACAGGAAATATCTCTAGGACGTACAAATGAGTACACGAGGTATTTCTACAGCGTACAAAGGAGTACAGAAGGTATCTCTACAGCGCACAAAGGAGTACAGAAGGTATCTCTACAGCGCACAAAGGAGTACAGAAGGTATCTCTACAGCGCACAAAGGAGTACAGAAGGTATCTCTACAGCGCACAAAGGAGTACAGGAAATATCTCTAGAACGTACAAAGGAGTACAGAAGGTATCTCTACAGCGTACAAAGGAGTACACGAGGTATCTCTACAGCGCACAAAGGAGTACAGAAGGTATCCCTACAGCGCACAAAGGAGTACAGAAGGTATCTCTACAGCGCACAAAGGAGTACAGAAGGTATCTCTACAGCGCACAAAGAAGTACAGGAAATATCTCAAGAACGTACAAAGGAGTACACGAGGTATTTCTACAGCGTACAAAGGAGTACAGAAGGTATCTCTACAGCGCACAAAGGAGTACAGAAGGTATCTCTACAGCGCACAAAGGAGTACAGAAGGTATCTCTACAGCGCACAAAGGAGTACAGAAGGTATCTCTACAGCGCACAAAGGAGTACAGGAAATATCTCTAGAACGTACAAAGGAGTACAGAAGGTATCTCTACAGCGTACAAAGGAGTACACGAGGTATCTCTACAGCGCACAAAGGAGTACAGAAGGTATCTCTACAGCGCACAAAGGAGTACAGAAGGTATCTCTACAGCGCACAAAGGAGTACAGAAGGTATCTCTACAGCGCACAAAGGAGTACAGAAGGTATCTCTACAGCGCACAAAGGAGTACAGAAGGTATCTCTACAGCGCACAAAGGAGTACAGAAGGTATCTCTACAGCGCACAAAGGAGTACAGAAGGTATCTCTACAGCGCACAAAGGAGTACAGGAAATATCTCTAGAACGTACAAAGGAGTACAGAAGGTATCTCTACAGCGCACAAAGGAGTACAGAAGGTATCTCTACAGCGCACAAAGGAGTACAGAAGGTATTTTTACAGCGCACAAAGGAGTACAGAAGGTATCTCTACAGCGCACAAAGGAGTACAGAAGGTATCTCTACAGCGCACAAAGGAGTACAGGAAATATCTCTAGAACGTCCAAAGGAGTACACGAGGTATCTCTACAGCGTACAAAGGAGTACACGAGGTATCTCTACAGCGTACAAAGGAGTACAGAAGGTAGTTCTACAGCGCACAAAGGAGAACAGAAGGTATCTCTACAGCGCACAAAGGAGTACAGAAGGTATCTCTACAGCGCACAAAGGAGTACAGAAGGTATCTCTACAGCGCACAAAGGAGTACAGAAGGTATCTCTACAGCGCACAAAGGAGTACAGGAAATATCTCTAGAACGTACAAAGGAGTACACGAAGTATCTCTACAGCGTACAAAGGAGTACAGAAGGTATCTCTACAGCGCACAAAGGAGTACACGAGGTATCTCTACAGCGTACAAAGGAGTACAGAAGGTATCTCTACAGCGTACAAATGGGTACACGAGGTATCTCTACAACGCACAAAGGAGTACAGAAGGTATCTCTACAGCGCACAAAGGAGTACAAAAGGTATCTCTACAGCGCACAAAGGAGTACAGAAGGTATCTCTACAGCGCACAAAGGAGAACAGAAGGTATCTCTACAGCGCTCAAAGGAGTACAGAAGGTATCTCTACAGCGCACAAAGGAGTACAGGAAATATCTCTAGAACGTACAAAGGAGTACACGAGGTATCTCTACAGCGTACAAAGGAGTACAGAAGGTATCTCTACAGCGCACAAAGGAGTACAGAAGGTATCTCTACAGCGTACAAAGGAGTACAGAAGGTATCTCTACAGCGCACAAAGGAGTACAGAAGGTATCTCTACAGCGCACAAAGGAGTACAGAAGGTATCTCTACAGCGCACAAAGGAGTACAGGAAATATCTCTAGAATGTACAAAGGAGTACACGAGGTATCTCTAAAGCGTACAAAGGAGTACAGAAGGTATCTCTACAGCGTACAAAGGAGTACACGAGGTATCTCTACAGCGCACAAAGGAGTACAGAAGGTATCTCTACAGCGCACAAAGGAGTACAGAACGTATCTCTACAGCGCACAAAGGAGTACAGAAGTTATCTCTACAGCGCACAAAGGAGTACAGAAGGTATCTCTACAGCGCACAAAGGAGTACAGAAGGTATCTCTACAGCGCACAAAGGAGTACAAAAGGTATCTCTACAGCGTACAAAGGAGTACACGAGGTATCTCTACAGCGCACAAAGGAGTACAGAAGGTATCTCTACAGCGCACAAAGGGGTACAGAAGGTATTTCTACAGCGCACAAAGGAGTACAGAAGGTATCTCTACAGCGCACAAAGGAGTACAGGAAATATCTCTAGAACGTACAAAGGAGTACACGAGGTATCTCTACAGCGTACAATGGAGTACAGAAGGTATCTCTACAGCGTACAAAGGAGTACACGAGGTATCTCTACAGCGCACAAAGGAGTACAGGAGGTATCTCTACAGCGCACAAAGGAGTACAGAAGGTATCTCAACAGCGCACAAAGGAGTACAGAAGGTATCTCTACAGCGCACAAAGGTGTACAGAAGGCATCTCTACAGCGCACAAAGGAGTACAGAAGGTATCTCTACAGCGCACAAAGGAGTACAGAAGGTATCTCTACAGCGCACAAAGGAGTACAGAAGGTATCTCTACAGCGCACAAAGGAGTACAGAAGGTATCTCTACAGCGCACAAAGGAGTACAGAAGGTATCTCTACAGCGCACAAAGGAGTACAGGAAATATCTCTAGAACGTACAAAGGAGTACAGAAGGTATCTCTACAGCGCACAAAGGAGTACAGAAGGTATCTCTACAGCGCACAAAGGAGTACAGAAGGTATCTTTACAGCGCACAAAGGAGTACAGAAGGTATCTCTACAGCGCACAAAGGAGTACAGAAGGTATCTCTACAGCGCACAAAGGAGTACAGGAAATATCTCTAGAACGTCCAAAGGAGTACACGAGGTATCTCTACAGCGTACAAAGGAGTACACGAGGTATCTCTACAGCGTACAAAGGAGTACAGAAGGTAGTTCTACAGCGCACAAAGGAGAACAGAAGGTATCTCTACAGCGCACAAAGGAGTACAGAAGGTATCTCTACAGCGCACAAAGGAGTACAGAAGGTATCTCTACAGCGCACAAAGGAGTACAGAATGTATCTCTACAGCGCACAAAGGAGTACAGGAAATATCTCTAGAACGTACAAAGGAGTACACGAAGTATCTCTACAGCGTACAAAGGAGTACAGAAGGTATCTCTACAGCGCACAAAGGAGTACACGAGGTATCTCTACAGCGTACAAAGGAGTACAGAAGGTATCTCTACAGCGTACAAATGGGTACACGAGGTATCTCTACAACGCACAAAGGAGTACAGAAGGTATCTCTACAGCGCACAAAGGAGTACAAAAGGTATCTCTACAGCGCACAAAGGAGTACAGAAGGTATCTCTACAGCGCACAAAGGAGTACAGAAGGTATCTCTACAGCGCTCAAAGGAGTACAGAAGGTATCTCTACAGCGCACAAAGGAGTACAGGAAATATCTCTAGAACGTACAAAGGAGTACACGAGGTATCTCTACAGCGTACAAAGGAGTACAGAAGGTATCTCTACAGCGCACAAAGGAGTACAGAAGGTATCTCTACAACGTACAAAGGAGTACAGAAGGTATCTCTACAGCGCACAAAGGAGTACAGAAGGTATCTCTACAGCGCACAAAGGAGTACAGAAGGTATCTCTACAGCGCACAAAGGAGTACAGAAGGTATCTCTACAGCGCACAAAGGAGTACAGGAAATATCTCTAGAACGTACAAAGGAGTACAGAAGGTATCTCTACAGCGCACAAAGGAGTACAGAAGGTATCTCTACAGCGCACAAAGGAGTACAGAAGGTATCTTTACAGCGCACAAAGGAGTACAGAAGGTATCTCTACAGCGCACAAAGGAGTACAGAAGGTATCTCTACAGCGCACAAAGGAGTACAGGAAATATCTCTAGAACGTCCAAAGGAGTACACGAGGTATCTCTACAGCGTACAAAGGAGTACACGAGGTATCTCTACAGCGTACAAAGGAGTACAGAAGGTAGTTCTACAGCGCACAAAGGAGAACAGAAGGTATCTCTACAGCGCACAAAGGAGTACAGAAGGTATCTCTACAGCGCACAAAGGAGTACAGAAGGTATCTCTACAGCGCACAAAGGAGTACAGAAGGTATCTCTACAGCGCACAAAGGAGTACAGGAAATATCTCTAGAACGTACAAAGGAGTACACGAAGTATCTCTACAGCGTACAAAGGAGTACAGAAGGTATCTCTACAGCGCACAAAGGAGTACACGAGGTATCTCTACAGCGTACAAAGGAGTACAGAAGGTATCTCTACAGCGTACAAATGGGTACACGAGGTATCTCTACAACGCACAAAGGAGTACAGAAGGTATCTCTACAGCGCACAAAGGAGTACAAAAGGTATCTCTACAGCGCACAAAGGAGTACAGAAGGTATCTCTACAGCGCACAAAGGAGTACAGAAGGTATCTCTACAGCGCTCAAAGGAGTACAGAAGGTATCTCTACAGCGCACAAAGGAGTACAGGAAATATCTCTAGAACGTACAAAGGAGTACACGAGGTATCTCTACAGCGTACAAAGGAGTACAGAAGGTATCTCTACAGCGCACAAAGGAGTACAGAAGGTATCTCTACAACGTACAAAGGAGTACAGAAGGTATCTCTACAGCGCACAAAGGAGTACAGAAGGTATCTCTACAGCGCACAAAGGAGTACAGAAGGTATCTCTACAGCGCACAAAGGAGTACAGGAAATATCTCTAGAATGTACAAAGGAGTACACGAGGTATCTCTAAAGCGTACAAAGGAGTACAGAAGGTATCTCTACAGCGTACAAAGGAGTACACGAGGTATCTCTACAGCGCACAAAGGAGTACAGAAGGTATCTCTACAGCGCACAAAAGAGTACAGAACGTATCTCTACAGCGCACAAAGGAGTACAGAAGTTATCTCTACAGCGCACAAAGGAGTACAGAAGGTATCTCTACAGCGCACAAAGGAGTACAGAAGGTATCTCTACAGCGCACAAAGGAGTACAAAAGGTATCTCTACAGCGTACAAAGGAGTACACGAGGTATCTCTACAGCGCACAAAGGAGTACAGAAGGTATCTCTACAGCGCACAAAGGGGTACAGAAGGTATCTCTACAGCGCACAAAGGAGTACAGAAGGTATCTCTACAGCGCACAAAGGAGTACAGGAAATATCTCTAGAACGTACAAAGGAGTACACGAGGTATCTCTACAGCGTACAATGGAGTACAGAAGGTATCTCTACAGCGTACAAAGGAGTACACGAGGTATCTCTACAGCGCACAAAGGAGTACAGGAGGTATCTCTACAGCGCACAAAGGAGTACAGAAGGTATCTCAACAGCGCACAAAGGAGTACAGAAGGTATCTCTACAGCGCACAAAGGAGTACAGAAGGCATCTCTACAGCGCACAAAGGAGTACAGAAGGTATCTCTACAGCGCACAAAGGAGTACAGAAGGTATCTCTACAGCGCACAAAGGAGTACAGAAGGTATCTCTACAGCGCACAAAGGAGTACAGAAGGTATCTCTACAGCGCACAAAGGAGTACAGGAAATATCTCTAGAACGTACAAAGGAGTACACGAGGTATCTCTACAGCGTACAAAGGAGTACAGAAGGTATCTCTACAGCGCACAAAGGAGTACACGAGGTATCTCTACAGCGTACAAAGGAGTACAGAAGGTATCTCTACAGCGTACAAAGGAGTACACGAGGTATCTCTACAGCGCACAAAGGAGTACAGAAGGTGTCTCTACAGCGTACAAAGGAGTACAGAAGGTATCTCTACAGCGCACAAAGGAGTACAGAAGGTATCTCTACAGCGCACAAAGGAGTACAGAAGGTATCTCTACAGCGCACAAAGGAGTACAGGAAATATCTCTAGAACGTACAAAGGAGTACACGAGGTATCTCTACAGCGTACAAAGGAGTACAGAAGGTATCTCTACAGCGCACAAAGGAGTACAGAAGGTATCTCTACAGCGCACAAAGGAGTACAGAAGGTATCTCTACAGCGTACAAAGGAGTACAGAAGGTATCTCTACAGCGCACAAAGGAGTACAGAAGGTATCTCTATAGCGCACAAAGGAGTACAGAAGGTATCTCTACAGCGCACAAAGGAGTACAGGAAATATCTCTAGAACGTACAAAGGAGTACACGAGGTATCTCTACAGCGTACAAAGGAGTACAGAAGGTATCTCTACAGCGCACAAAGTAGTACAGAAGGTATCTCTTCAGCGTACAAAGGAGTACAGAAGGTATCTCTACAGCGCACAAAGGAGTACAGAAGGTATCTCTACAGCGCACAAAGGAGTACAGAAGGTATCTCTACAGCGCACAAAGGAGTACAGGAAATATCTCTAGAACGTACAAAGGAGTACGTACACGAGGTATCTCTACAGCGTACAAAGGAGTACAGAAGGTATCTCTACAGCGCACAAAGGAGTACAGAAGGTATCTCTACAGCGTGCAAAGGAGTACAGAAGGTATCTCTACAGCGCACAAAGGAGTACAGAAGGTATCTCTACAGCGCACAAAGGAGTACAGAAGGTATCTCTACAGCGCACAAAGGAGTACAGAAAATATCTCTAGAACGTACAAAGGAGTACACGAGGTATCTCTACAGCGTACAAAGGAGTACAGAAGGTATCTCTACAGCGCACAAAGGAGTACAGAAGGTATCTCTACAGCGCACAAAGGAGTACAGGAGGTATCTCTACAGCGCACAAAGGAGTACAGGAAATATCTCTAGAACGTAAAAAGGAGTACACGAGGTATCTCTACAGCGTACAAAGGAGTACAGAAAGTATCTCTACAGCGCACAAAGGAGTACAGGAAATATCTCTAGAACGTACAAATGAGTACAGAAGGTATCTCTACAGCGCACAAAGGAGTACAGAAGGTATCTCTACAGCGCACAAAGGAGTACAGAAGGTATCTCTACAGCGCACAAAGGAGTACAGAAGGTATCTCTACAGCGCACAAAGGAGTACAGGAAATATCTCTAGAACGTACAAAGGAGTACACGAGGTATCTCTACAGCGTACAAAGGAGTACAGAAGGTATCTTTTCAGCGCACAAAGGAGTACAGAAGGTATCTCTACAGCGCACAAAGGAGTACAGGAAATATCTCTAGAACGTACAAAGGAGAACACGAGGTATCTCTACAGCGTACAAAGGAGTACAGAAGGTATCTCTACAGCGCACAAAGGAGTACAGAAGGTATCTCTACAGCGCACAAAGGAGTACAGAAGGTATCTTTACAGCGTACAATGGAGTACAGAAGGTATCTCTACAGCGTACAAAGGAGTACAGAAGGTATCTCTACAGCGCACAAAGGAGTACAGGAAATATCTCTAGAACGTACAAAGGAGTACAGAAGGTATCTCTACAGCGCACAAAGGAGTACAGAAGGTATCTCTACAGCGCACAAAGAAGTACAGAAGGTATCTCTACAGCGCACAAAGGAGTACAGAAGGTATCTCTACAGCGCACAAAGGAGTACAGGAAATATCTCTAGAACGTACAAAGGAGTACACGAGGTATCTCTACAGCTTACAAAAGAGTACAGAAGGTATCTCTACAGCGCACAAAGGAGTACAGAAGGTATCTCTACAGCGCACAAAGGAGTACAGGAAATATCTCTAGAACGTACAAAGGAGTACACGAGGTATCTCTACAGCGCACAAAGGAGTACAGAAAGTATCTCTACAGCGCACAAAGGAGTACAGAAGGTATCTCTACAGCGCACAAAGGAGTACAGGAAATATCTCTAGAACGTACAAAGGAGTACACGAGGTATCTCTACAGCGCACAAAGGAGTACAGAAGGTATCTCTACAGCGCACAAAGGAGTACAGGAAATATCTCTAGAACGTACAAAAGAGTACACGAGGTATCTCTACAGCGTACAAAGGAGTACAGAAGGTATCTCTACAGCGCACAAAGGAGTACAGAAGGTATCTCTACAGCGTACAAATGAGTACAGAAGGTATCTCTACAGCGCAAAAAGGAGTACAGAAGGTATCTCTACAGCGCACAAAGGAGTACAGAAGGTATCTCTACAGCGCACAAAGGAGTACAGAAGGTATCTCTACAGCGCACAAAGGAGTACAGGAAATATCTCTAGAACGTACAAAGGAGTACACGAGGTATCTCTACAGCGTACAAAGGAGTACAGAAGGTATCTCTACAGCGCACAAAGGAGTACACGAGGTATCTCTACAGCGTCAAAGGAGTACAGAAGGTATCTCTACAGCGCACAAAGGAGTACACGAGGTATCTCTACAGCGCACAAAGGAGTACAGAAGGTATCTCTACAGCGCATTCAGGAGTACAGAAGGTATCTCTACAGCGCACAATGGAGTACAGAAGGTATCTCTACAGCGCACAAAGGAGTACAGAAGGTATCTCTACAGCGCACAAAGGAGTACAGAAGGTATCTCTACAGCGCACAAAGGAGTACAGAAGGTATCTCTACAGCGCACAAAGGAGTACAGAAGGTATCTCTACAGCGCACAAAGGAGTACAGAAGGTATCTCTAAAGCGCACAAAGGAGTACAGGAAATATCTCTAGAACGTACAAAGGAGTACACGAAGTTTCTCTACAGCGTACAAAGGAGTACAGAAGGTATCTCTACAGCGCACAAAGGAGTACAGAAGGTATCTCTACAGCGTACAAAGGAGTACAGAAGGTATCTCTACAGCGCACAAAGGAGTACAGAAGGTATCTCTACAGCGCACAAAGGAGTACAGAAGGTATCTCTACAGCGCACAAAGGAGTACAGGAAATATCTCTAGAACGTACAAAGGAGTACACGAGGTATCTCTACAGCGTACAAAGGAGTACAGAAGTTATCTCTACAGCGCACAAAGGAGTACAGAAGGTATCTCTACAGCGTACAAAGGAGTACAGAAGGTATCTCTACAGCGCACAAAGGAGTACAGAAGGTATCTCTACAGCGCACAAAGGAGTACAGAAGGTATCTTTACAGCGCACAAAGGAGTACAGGAAATATCTCTAGAACGTACAAAGGAGTACACGAGGTATCTCTACAGCGTACAAAGGAGTACAGAAGGTACCTCTACAGCGCACAAAGGAGTACAGAAGGTATCTCTACAGCCCACAAAGGAGTACAGAAGGTATCTCTACAGCGTACAAAGGAGTACAGAAGGTATCTCTACAGTGCACAAAGGAGTACAGAAGGTATCTCTACAGCGCACAAAGGAGTACAGAAGGTATCTCTACAGCGCACAAAGGAGTACAGAAGGTATCTCTACAGCGCACAAAGGAGTACAGGAAATATCACTACAGCGTACAAAGGAGTACAGAAGGTATCTCTACAGCGCACAAAGGAGTACAGAAGGTATCTCTACAGCGCACAAAGGAGTACAGAAGGTATCTCTAGAGCGCACAAAGGAGTACAGAAGGTATCTCTACAGCGCACAAAGGAGTACAGAAGGTATCTATACAGTGCACAAAGGAGTACAGAAGGTATCTCTACAGCGCACAAAGGAGTACAGAAGGTATCTCTACAGCGCACAAAGGAGTACAGAAGGTATCTCTACAGCGCACAAACGAGTACAGAAGGTATCTCTACAGCGCACAGAGGAATACGGGAAATATCTCTAGAACGTACAAAGGAGTACACGAGGTATCTCTTCAGCGTACAAAGGAGTACAGAAGGTATCTCTACAGCGCACAAAGGAGTACACGAGGTATCTCTACAGCGTACAAAGGAGTACAGAAGGTATCTCTACAGCGTACAAAGGAGTACACGAGGTATCTCTACAGCGCACAAAGGAGTACAGAAGGTATCTCTACAGCGCACAAAGGAGTACAGAAGGTATCTCTACAGCGCACAAAGGAGTACAGAAGGTATCTCTACAGCGCACAAAGGGGTACAGGAAATATCTCTAGAACGTACAAAGGAGTACAGAAGGTATCTCTACAGCGTACAAAGGAGTGCACGAGGTATCTCTACAGCGTACAAAGGAGTACAGAAGGTATCTCTACAGCGCACAAAGGAGTACAGAAGGTATCTCTACAGCGTACAAAGGAGTACAGAAGGTATCTCTACAGCGCACAAAGGAGTACAGAAGGTATCTCTACAGCGCACAAAGGAGTACAGAAGGTATCTCTACAGCGCACAAAGGAGTACAGAAGGTATCTCTACAGCGCACAAATGAGTACAGGAAATATCTCTAGAACGTACAAAGGAGTACACGAGGTATCTCTACAGCGTACAAAGGAGTACAGAAGGTATCTCTACAGCGCACAAAGGAGTACAGAAGGTATCTCTACAGCGTACAAAGGAGTACAGAAGGTATCTCTACAGCGCACAAAGGAGTACAGAAGGTATCTCTACAGCGCACAAAGGAGTACAGAAGGTATCTCTACAGCGCACAAAGGAGTACAGGGAATATCTCTAGAACGTACGAAGGAGTACACGAGGTATCTCTACAACGTACAAAGGAGTACACGAGGTATCTCTACAGCGTACAAAGGAGTACAGAAGGTATCTCTACAGCGCACTAAGGAGTACAGAAGGTATCTCTAAAGCGTACAAAGGAGTACAGAAGGTATCTCTACAGCGCACAAAGGAGTACAGAAGGTATCTCTACAGCGCACAAAGGAGTACAGAAGGTATCTCAACAGCGCACAAAGGAGTACAGAAGGTATCTCTACAGCGCACAAAGGAGTACAGGAAATATCTCTAGAACGTACAAAGGAGTACACGAGGTATCTCTACAGCGTACAAAGGAGTACAGAAGGTATCTTTACAGCGCACAAAGGAGTACAGAAGGTATCTCTACAGCGTACAAAGGAGTACAGAAGGTATCTCTACAGCGCACAAAGGAGTACAGAAGGTATCTCTACAGCGCACAAAGGAGTACAGAAGGTATCTCTACAGCGCACAAAGGAGTACAGGAAATATCTCTAGAACGTACAAAGGAGTACACGAGGTATCTCTACAGCGTACAAAGGAGTACAGAAGGTATCTCTACAGCGCACAAAGGAGTACAGAAGGTATCTCTACAGCGTACAAAGGAGTACAGAAGGTATCTCTACAGCGCACAAAGGAGTACAGAAGGTACCTCTACAGCGCACAAAGGAGTACAGAAGGTATCTCTACAGCGCACAAAGGAGTACAGGAAATATCTCTAGAACGTACAAAGGAGTACACGAGGTATCTCTACAGCGTACAAAGGAGTACAGAAGGTATCTCTACAGCGCACAAAGGAGTACAGAAGGTATCTCTACAGCGCACAAAGGAGTACAAAAGGTATCTCTACAGCGCACAAAGGAGTACAGAAGGTATCTCTACAGCGCACAAAGGAGTACAGAAGGTATCTCTACAGCGCACAGAGGAGTACGGGACATATCTCTAGAACGTACAAAGGAGTACACGAGGTATCTCTACAGCGTACAAAGGAGTACAGAAGGTATCTCTACAGCGCACAAAGGAGTACACGAGGTATCTCTACAGCGTACAAAGGAGTACAGAAGGTATCTCTACAGCGTACGAAGGAGTACACGAGGTATCTCTACAGCGCACAAAGGAGTACAGAAGGTATCTCTACAGCGCACAAAGGAGTACAGAAGGTATCTCTACAGCGCACAAAGGAGTACAGAAGGTATCTCTACAGCGCACAAAGGAGTACAGAAGGTATCTCTACAGCGCACAAAGGAGTACATGAAATATCTCTAGAACGTACAAAGGTGTACAGAAGGTATCTCTACAGCGCACAAAGGAGTACAGAAGGTATCTCTACAGCGCACAAAGGAGTACAGGAAATATCTCTAGAACGTACAAAGGAGTACACGAGGTATCTCTACAGCGTACAAAGGAGTACAGAAGGTATCTCTACAGCGCACAAAGGAGTACAGAAGGTATCTCTACAGCGCACAAAGGAGTACAGAAGGTATCTCTACAGCGTACAAAGGAGTACAGAAGGTATCTCTACAGCGCACAAAGGAGTACAGAAGGTATCTCTACAGCGCACAAAGGAGTACAGAAGGTATCTCTACAGCGTACAAAGGAGTACAGAAGGTATCTCTACAGCGCACAAAGGAGTACAGAAGGTATCTCTACAGCGCAGAAAGGAGTACAGAAGGTATCTCTACAGCGCACAAAGGAGTACAGAAGGTATCTCTACAGTGCACAAAGGAGTACAGGAAATATCACTAGAACGTACAAAGGAGTACACGAGGTATCTCTACAGCGTACAAAGGAGTACAGAAGGTATCTCTACAGGGCACAAAGGAGTACAGAAGGTATCTCTACAGCGTACAAAGGAGTACAGAAGGTATCTCTACAGCGCACAAAGGAGTACAGAAGGTATCTCTACAGCGCACAAAGGAGTACAGGAAATATCTCTAGAACGTACAAAGGAGTACACGAGGTATCTCTACAGCGTACAGAGGAGTACAGAAGGTATCTCTACAGCGCACAAAGGAGTACAGAAGGTATCTCTACAGCGTACAAAGGAGTACAGAAGGTATCTCTACAGCGCACAAAGGAGTACAGAAGGTATCTCTACAGCGCACAAAGGAGTACAGTAAGTATCTCTAGAACGTACAAAGGAGTACACGAGGTATCTCTACAGTGCACAAAGGAGTACAGAAGGTATCTCTACAGCGCACAAAGGAGTACAGAAGGTATCTCTACAGCGTACAAAGGAGTACAGAAGGTATCTCTACAGCGCACAAAGGAGTACAGAAGGTATCTCTACAGCGCACAAAGGAGTACAGAAGGTATCTCTACAGCGCACAAAGGAGTACAGAAGGTATCTCTACAGTGCACAAAGGAGTACAGGAAATATCTCTAGAACGTACAAAGGAGTACACGAGGTATCTCTACAGCGTACAAAGGAGTACAGAAGGTATCTCTACAGCGCACAAAGGAGTACACGAGGTATCTCTACAGCGTACGAAGGAGTACAGAAGGTATCTCTACAGCGTACAAAGGAGTACACGAGGTATCTCTACAGCGCACAAAGGAGTACAGAAGGTATCTCTACAGCGCACAAAGGAGTACAGAAGGTATCTCTACAGCGCACAAAGGAGTACAGAAGGTATCTCTACAGCGTACAAAGGAGTACAGAAGGTATCTCTACACCGCAAAACGGTGTACAGAAGGTATCTCTAAAGCGCACAAAGGAGTACAGGAAATATCTCTAGAACGTACAAAGGAGTACACGAGGTTTCTCTACAGCGTACAAAGGAGTACAGAAGGTATCTCTACAGCGCACAAAGGAGTACAGAAGGTATCTCTACAGCGTACAAAGGAGTACAGAAGGTATCTCTACAGCGCACAAAGGAGTACAGAAGGTATCTCTACAGCGCACAAAGGAGTACAGAAGGTATCTCTACAGCGCACAAAGGAGTACAGGAAATATCTCTAGAACGTACAAAGGAGTACACGAGGTATCTCTACAGCGTACAAAGGAGTACAGAAGGTATCTCTTCAGCGCACAAAGGAGTACAGAAGGTATCTCTACAGCGTACAAAGGAGTACAGAAGGTATCTCTACAGCGCACAAAGGAGTACAGAAGGTATCTCTACAGCGCACAAAGGAGTACAGAAGGTATCTCTACAGCGCACAAAGGAGTACAGGAAATATCTCTAGAACGTACAAAGGAGTACACGAGGTATCTCTACAGCGTACAAAGGAGTACAGAAGGTACCTCTACAGCGCACAAAGGAGTACAGAAGGTATCTCTACAGCGCACAAAGGAGTACAGAAGGTATCTCTACAGCGTACAAAGGAGTACAGAAGGTATCTCTACAGCGCACAAAGGAGTACAGAAGGTATCTCTACAGCGCACAAAGGAGTACAGAAGGTACCTCTACAGCGCACAAAGGAGTACAGAAGGTATCTCTACAGCGTACAAAGGAGTACAGAAGGTATCTCTACAGCGCACAAAGGAGTAAAGAAGGTATCTCTACAGCGCACAAAGGAGTACAGAAGGTATCTCTACAGCGCACAAAGGAGTACAGAAGGTATCTCTACAGCGCACAAAGGAGTACAGAAGGTATCTATACAGTGCACAAAGGAGTACAGAAGGTATCTCTACAGCGCACAAAGGAGTACAGAAGGTATCTCTACAGCGCACAAAGGAGTACAGAAGGTATCTCTACAGCGCACAAAGGAGTACAGAAGGTATCTCTACAGCGCACAGAGGAATACGGGAAATATCTCTAGAACGTACAAAGGAGTACACGAGGTATCTCTACAGCGTACAAAGGAGTACAGAAGGTATCTCTACAGCGCACAAAGGAGTACACGAGGTATCTCTACAGCGTACAAAGGAGTACAGAAGGTATCTCTACAGCGTACAAAGGAGTACACGAGGTATCTCTACAGCGCACAAAGGAGTACAGAAGGTATCTCTACAGCGCACAAAGGAGTACAGAAGGTATCTCTACAGCGCACAAAGGAGTACAGAAGGTATCTCTACAGCGCACAAAGGGGTACAGGAAATATCTCTAGAACGTGCAAAGGAGTACAGAAGGTATCTCTACAGCGTACAAAGGAGTGCACGAGGTATCTCTACAGCGCACAAAGGAGTACAGAAGGTATCTCTACAGCGCACAAAGGAGTACAGGAAATATCTCTAGAACGTACAAAGGAGTACACGAGGTATCTCTACAGCGTACAAAGGAGTACAGAAGGTATCTCTACAGCGCACAAAGGAGTACAGAAGGTATCTCTACAGCGTACAAAGGAGTACAGAAGGTACCTCTACAGCGCACAAAGGAGTACAGAAGGTATCTCTACAGCGCACAAAGGAGTACAGAAGGTATCTCTACAGCGCACAAAGGAGTACAGGAAATATCTCTAGAACGTACAAAGGAGTACACGAGGTATCTCTACAGCGTACAAAGGAGTACAGAAGGTACCTCTACAGCGCACAAAGGAGTACAGAAGGTATCTCTACAGCGCACAAAGGAGTACAGAAGGTATCTCTACAGCGTACAAAGGAGTACAGAAGGTATCTCTACAGCGCACAAAGGAGTACAGAAGGTATCTCTACAGCGCACAAAGGAGTACAGAAGGTACCTCTACAGCGCACAAAGGAGTACAGAAGGTATCTCTACAGCGCACAAAGGAGTACAGGAAATATCTCTACAGCGTACAAAGGAGTACAGAAGGTATCTCTACAGCGCACAAAGGAGTACAGAAGGTATCTCTACAGCGCACAAAGGAGTACAGAAGGTATCTCTACAGCGCACAAAGGAGTACAGAAGGTATCTCTACAGCGCACAAAGGAGTACAGAAGGTATCTATACAGTGCACAAAGGAGTACAGAAGGTATCTCTACAGCGCACAAAGGAGTACAGAAGGTATCTCTACAGCGCACAAAGGAGTACAGAAGGTATCTCTACAGCGCACAAAGGAGTACAGAAGGTATCTCTACAGCGCACAGAGGAATACGGGAAATATCTCTAGAACGCACAAAGGAGTAAACGAGGTATCTGTACAGCGTACAAAGGAGTACAGAAGGTATCTCTACAGCGCACAAAGGAGTACACGAGGTATCTCTACAGCGTACAAAGGAGTACAGAAGGTATCTCTACAGCGTACAAAGGAGTACACGAGGTATCTCTACAGCGCACAAAGGAGTACAGAAGGTATCTCTACAGCGCACAAAGGAGTACAGAAGGTATCTCTACAGCGCACAAAGGAGTACAGAAGGTATCTCTACAGCGCACAAAGGGGTACAGGAAATATCTCTAGAACGTACAAAGGAGTACAGAAGGTATCTCTACAGCGTACAAAGGAGTGCACGAGGTATCTCTACAGCGTACAAAGGAGTACAGAAGGTATCTCTACAGCGCACAAAGGAGTACAGAAGGTATCTCTACAGCGTACAAAGGAGTACAGAAGGTATCTCTACAGCGCACAAAGGAGTACAGAAGGTATCTCTACAGCGCACAAAGGAGTACAGAAGGTATCTCTACAGCGCACAAAGGAGTACAGGAAATATCTCTAGAACGTACAAAGGAGTACACGAGGTATCTCTACAGCGTACAAAGGAGTACAGAAGGTATCTCTACAGCGCACAAAGGAGTACAGAAGGTATCTCTACAGCGTACAAAGGAGTACAGAAGGTATCTCTACAGCGCACAAAGGAGTACAGAAGGTATCTCTACAGCGCACAAAGGAGTACAGAAGGTATCTCTACAGCGCACAAAGGAGTACAGGAAATATCTCTAGAACGTACGAAGGGGTACACGAGGTATCTCTGCAACGTACAAAGGAGTACACGAGGTATCTCTACAGCGTACAAAGGAGTACAGAAGGTATCTCTACAGCGCACAAAGGAGTACAGAAGGTATCTCTACAGCGTACAAAGGAGTACAGAAGGTATCTCTACAGCGCACAAAGGAGTACAGAATGTATCTCTACAGCGCACAAAGGAGTACAGAAGGTATCTCTACAGCGCACAAAGGAGTACAGAAGGTATCTCTACAGCGCACAAAGGAGTACAGAAGGTATCTCTACAGCGCACAAAGGAGTACAGAAGGTATCTCTACAGCGCACAAAGGAGTACAGGAAATATCTCTAGAACGTACAAAGGAGTACACGAGGTATCTCTACAGCGTACAAAGGAGTACAGAAGGTATCTCTACAGCGCACAAAGGAGTACAGGAAATATCTCTAGAACGTACAAAGGAGTACAGAAGGTATCTCTACAGCGCACAAAGGAGTACAGAAGGTATCTCTACAGCGCACAAAGGAGTACAGAAGGTACCTCTACAGCGCACAAAGGAGTACAGAAGGTATCTCTACAGCGCACAAAGGAGTACAGGAAATATCTCTAGAACGTACAAAGGAGTACACGAGGTATCTCTACAGCGTACAAAGGAGTACAGAAGGTATCTCTACAGCGCACAAAGGAGTACAGAAGGTATCTCTACAGCGTACAAAGGAGTACAGAAGGTATCTCTACAGCGCACAAAGGTGTACAGAAGGTGTCTCTACAGCGCACAAAGGAGTACAGAAGGTATCTCTACAGCGCACAAAGGAGTACAGGAAATATCTCTAGAACGTACAAAGGAGTACACGAGGTATCTCTACAGCGTACAAAGGAGTACAGAAGGTATCTCTACAGCGCACAAAGGAGTACAGAAGGTATCTCTACAGCGTACAAAGGAGTACAGAAGGTATCTCTACAGCGCACAAAGGAGTACAGAAGGTATCTCTACAGCGCACAAAGGAGTACAGAAGGTATCTCTACAGCGCACAAAGGAGTTCAGGAAATATCTCTAGAACGTACAAAGGAGTACACGAGGTATCTCTACAGCGTACAAAGGAGTACAGAAGGTATCTCTACAGCGCACAAAGGAGTACACGAGGTATCTCTACAGCGTACAAAGGAGTACAGAAGGTATCTCTACAGCGTACAAAGGAGTACACGAGGTATCTCTACAGCGCACAAAGGAGTACAGAAGGTATCTCTACAGCGCACAGAGGAGTACAGAAGGTATCTCTACAGCGCACAAAGGAGAACAGAAGGTATCTCTACAGCGCACAAAGTAGCACAGAAGGTATCTCTACAGCGCACAAAGGAGTACAGAAGGTATCTCTACAGCGCACAAAGGAGTACAGGAAATATCTCTAGAACGTACAAAGGAGTACACGAGGTATCTCTACAGCGTACAAAGGAGTACAGAAGGTATCTCTACAGCGCACAAAGGAGTACAGAAGGTATCTCTACAGCGTACAAAGGAGTACAGAAGGTATCTCAACAGCGCACAAAGGAGTACAGAAGGTATCTCTACAGCGCACAAAGGAGTACAGAAGGTATCTCTACAGCGCACAAAGGAGTACAGGAAATATCTCTAGAACGTACAAAGGAGTACACGAGGTATCTCTACAGCGTACAAAGGAGTACAGAAGGTATCTCTACAGCGCACAAAGGAGTACAGAAGGTATCTCTACAGCGTACAAAGGAGTACAGGAAATATCTCTAGAACGTACATAGGAGTACACGAGGTATCTCTACAGCGTACAAAGGAGTACAGAAGGTATCTCTACAGCGCACAAAGGAGTACAGAAGGTATCTCTACAGCGCACAAAGGAGTACAGAAGGTATCTATACAGCGTACAAAGGAGTACAGAAGGTATCTCTACAGCGCACAAAGGAGTACAGAAGGTATCTCTACAGCGCACAAAGGAGTACAGAAGGTATCTCTACAGCGCACAAAGGAGTACAGAAGGTATCTCTACAGCGCACAAAGGAGTACAGGAAATATCCCTACAGCGTACAAAGGAGTACAGAAGTATCTCTACAGCGCACAAAGGAGTACAGAAGGTATCTCTACAGCGCACAAAGGAGTACAGAAGGTATCTCTACAGCGCACAAAGGAGTACAGAAGGTATCTCTACAGCGCACAAAGGAGTACAAAAGGTATCTCTACAGCGCACAAAGGAGTACAGAAGGTATCTCTACAGCGCACAAAGGAGTAGAGAAGGTATCTCTACAGCGCACAAAGATGTACAGAAGGGATCTCTACAGCGCACAAAGGAGTACAGAAGGTATCTCTACAGCGCACAAAGGAGTACAGGAAATATCTCTAGAACGTACAAAGGAGTACACGAGGTATCTCTACAGCGTACAAAGGAGTACAGAAGGTATCTCTACAGCGCACAAAGGAGTACACGAGGTATCTCTACAGCGTACAAAGGAGTACAGAAGGTATCTCTACAGCGTACAAAGGAGTACAGAAGGTATCTCTACAGCGCACAAAGGAGTACAGAAGGTATCTCTACAGCGTACAAAGGAGTACAGAAGGTATCTCTACAGCGCACAAAGAAGTACAGAAGGTATCTCTACAGCGCACAAAGGGGTACAGAAGGTATCTCTACAGCGCACAAAGGAGTACAGGAAATATCTCTAGAACGTACAAAGGAGTACAGAAGGTATCTCTACAGCGCACAAAGGAGTACAGAAGGTATCTCTACAGCGCACAAAGGAGTACAGAAGGTATCTCTACAGCGCACAAAGGAGTACAGAAGGTATCTCTACAGCGCACAAAGGAGTACAGAAGGTATCTCTACAGCGCACAAAGGAGTACAGGAAATATCTCTAGAACGTCCAAAGGAGTACACGAGGTATCTCTACAGCGTACAAAGGAGTACACGAGGTATCTCTACAGCGTACAAAGGAGTACAGAAGGTAGTTCGACAGCGCACAAAGGAGAACAGAAGGTATCTCTACAGCGCACAAAGGAGTACAGAAGGTATCTCTACAGCGCACAAAGGAGTACAGAAGGTATCTCTACAGCGCACAAAGGAGTACAGAAGGTATCTCTACAGCGCACAAAGGAGTACAGGAAATATCTCTAGAACGTACAAAGGAGTACACGAAGTATCTCTACAGCGTACAAAGGAGTACAGAAGGTATCTCTACAGCGCACAAAGGAGTACACGAGGTATCTCTACAGCGTACAAAGGAGTACAGAAGGTATCTCTACAGCGTACAAATGGGTACACGAGGTATCTCTACAGCGCACAAAGGAGTACAGAAGGTATCTCTACAGCGCACAAAGGAGTACAAAAGGAATCTCTACAGCGCACAAAGGAGTACAGAAGGTATCTCTACAGCGCACAAAGGAGTACAGAAGGTATCTCTACAGCGCTCAAAGGAGTACAGAAGGTATCTCTACAGCGCACAAAGGAGTACAGGAAATATCTCTAGAACGTAAAAAGGAGTACACGAGGTATCTCTACAGCGTACAAAGGAGTACAGAAGGTATCTCTACAGCGCACAAATGAGTACAGAAGGTATCTCTACAGCGTACAAAGGAGTACAGAAGGTATCTCTACAGCGCACAAAGGAGTACAGAAGGTATCTCTACAGCGCACAAAGGAGTACAGAAGGTATCTCTACAGCGCACAAAGGAGTACAGGAAATATCTCTAGAATGTACAAAGGAGTACACGAGGTATCTCTAAAGCGTACAAAGGAGTACAGAAGGTATCTCTACAGCGTACAAAGGAGTACACGAGGTATCTCTACAGCGCACAAAGGAGTACAGAAGGTATCTCTACAGCGCACAAAGGAGTACAGAACGTATCTCTACAGCGCACAAAGGAGTACAGAAGTTATCTCTACAGCGCACAAAGGAGTACAGAAGGTATCTCTACAGCGCACAAAGGAGTACAGAAGGTATCTCTACAGCGCACAAAGGAGTACAAAAGGTATCTCTACAGCGTACAAAGGAGTACACGAGGTATCTCTACAGCGCACAAAGGAGTACAGAAGGTATCTCTACAGCGCACAAAGGGGTACAGAAGGTATCTCTACAGCGCACAAAGGAGTACAGAAGGTATCTCTACAGCGCACAAAGGAGTACAGGAAATATCTCTAGAACGTACAAAGGAGTACACGAGGTATCTCTACAGCGTACAATGGAGTACAGAAGGTATCTCTACAGCGTACAAAGGAGTACACGAGGTATCTCTACAGCGCACAAAGGAGTACAGGAGGTATCTCTACAGCGCACAAAGGAGTACAGGAGGTATCTCTACAGCGCACAAAGGAGTACAGAAGGTATCTCAACAGCGCACAAAGGAGTACAGAAGGTATCTCTACAGCGCACAAAGGAGTACAGAAGGCATCTCTACAGCGCACAAAGGAGTACAGAAGGTATCTCTACAGCGCACAAAGGAGTACAGAAGGTATCTCTACAGCGCACAAAGGAGTACAGAAGGTATCTCTACAGCGCACAAAGGAGTACAGAAGGTATCTCTACAGCGCACAAAGGAGTACAGGAAATATCTCTAGAACGTACAAAGGAGTACACGAGGTATCTCTACAGCGTACAAAGGAGTACAGAAGGTATCTCTACAGCGCACAAAGGAGTACACGAGGTATCTCTACAGCGTACAAAGGAGTACAGAAGGTATCTCTACAGCGTACAAAGGAGTACACGAGGTATCTCTACAGCGCACAAAGGAGTACAGAAGGTGTCTCTACAGCGTACAAAGGAGTACAGAAGGTATCTCTACAGCGCACAAAGGAGTACAGAAGGTATCTCTACAGCGCACAAAGGAGTACAGAAGGTATCTCTACAGCGCACAAAGGAGTACAGGAAATATCTCTAGAACGTACAAAGGAGTACACGAGGTATCTCTACAGCGTACAAAGGAGTACAGAAGGTATCTCTACAGCGCACAAAGGAGTACAGAAGGTATCTCTACAGCGCACAAAGGAGTACAGAAGGTATCTCTACAGCGTACAAAGGAGTACAGAAGGTATCTCTACAGCGCACAAAGGAGTACAGAAGGTATCTCTACAGCGCACAAAGGAGTACAGAAGGTATCTCTACAGCGCACAAAGGAGTACAGGAAATATCTCTAGAACGTACAAAGGAGTACACGAGGTATCTCTACAGCGTACAAAGGAGTACAGAAGGTATCTCTACAGCGCACAAAGTAGTACAGAAGGTATCTCTTCAGCGTACAAAGGAGTACAGAAGGTATCTCTACAGCGCACAAAGGAGTACAGAAGGTATCTCTACAGCGCACAAAGGAGTACAGAAGGTATCTCTACAGCGCACAAAGGAGTACAGGAAATATCTCTAGAACGTACAAAGGAGTACGTACACGAGGTATCTCTACAGCGTACAAAGGAGTACAGAAGGTATCTCTACAGCGCACAAAGGAGTACAGAAGGTATCTCTACAGCGTGCAAAGGAGTACAGAAGGTATCTCTACAGCGCACAAAGGAGTACAGAAGGTATCTCTACAGCGCACAAAGGAGTACAGAAGGTATCTCTACAGCGCACAAAGGAGTACAGGAGGTATCTATTCAGCGCACAAAGGAGTACAGGAAATATCTCTAGAACGTAAAAAGGAGTACACGAGGTATCTCTACAGCGTACAAAGGAGTACAGAAAGTATCTCTACAGCGCACAAAGGAGTACAGGAAATATCTCTAGAACGTACAAATGAGTACAGAAGGTATCTCTACAGCGCACAAAGGAGTACAGAAGGTATCTCTACAGCGCACAAAGGAGTACAGAAGGTATCTCTACAGCGCACAAAGGAGTACAGAAGGTATCTCTACAGCGCACAAAGGAGTACAGGAAATATCTCTAGAACGTACAAAGGAGTACACGAGGTATCTCTACAGCGTACAAAGGAGTACAGAAGGTATCTTTTCAGCGCACAAAGGAGTACAGAAGGTATCTCTACAGCGCACAAAGGAGTACAGGAAATATCTCTAGAACGTACAAAGGAGAACACGAGGTATCTCTACAGCGTACAAAGGAGTACAGAAGGTATCTCTACAGCGCACAAAGGAGTACAGAAGGTATCTCTACAGCGCACAAAGGAGTACAGAAGGTATCTTTACAGCGTACAATGGAGTACAGAAGGTATCTCTACAGCGTACAAAGGAGTACAGAAGGTATCTCTACAGCGCACAAAGGAGTACAGGAAATATCTCTAGAACGTACAAAGGAGTACAGAAGGTATCTCTACAGCGCACAAAGGAGTACAGAAGGTATCTCTACAGCGCACAAAGAAGTACAGAAGGTATCTCTACAGCGCACAAAGGAGTACAGAAGGTATCTCTACAGCGCACAAAGGAGTACAGGAAATATCTCTAGAACGTACAAAGGAGTACACGAGGTATCTCTACAGCTTACAAAAGAGTACAGAAGGTATCTCTACAGCGCACAAAGGAGTACAGAAGGTATCTCTACAGCGCACAAAGGAGTACAGGAAATATCTCTAGAACGTACAAAGGAGTACACGAGGTATCTCTACAGCGCACAAAGGAGTACAGAAGGTATCTCTACAGCGCACAAAGGAGTACAGAAGGTATCTCTACAGCGCACAAAGGAGTACAGGAAATATCTCTAGAACGTACAAAGGAGTACACGAGGTATCTCTACAGCGCACAAAGGAGTACAGAAGGTATCTCTACAGCGCACAAAGGAGTACAGGAAATATCTCTAGAACGTACAAAAGAGTACACGAGGTATCTCTACAGCGTACAAAGGAGTACAGAAGGTATCTCTACAGCGCACAAAGGAGTACAGAAGGTATCTCTACAGCGTACAAAGGAGTACAGAAGGTATCTCTACAGCGCAAAAAGGAGTACAGAAGGTATCTCTACAGCGCACAAAGGAGTACAGAAGGTATCTCTACAGCGCACAAAGGAGTACAGAAGGTATCTCTACAGCGCACAAAGGAGTACAGGAAATATCTCTAGAACGTTCAAAGGAGTACACGAGGTATCTCTACAGCGTACAAAGGAGTACAGAAGGTATCTCTACAGCGCACAAAGGAGTACACGAGGTATCTCTACAGCGTACAAAGGAGTATAGAAGGTATCTCTACAGCGCACAAAATAGTACACGAGGTATCTCTACAGCGCACAAAGGAGTACAGAAGGTATCTCTACAGCGCATACAGGAGTACAGAAGGTATCTCTACAGCGCACAAAGGAGTTCAGAAGGTATCTCTACAGCGCACAAAGGAGTACAGAAGGTATCTCTACAGCGCACAAAGGAGTACAGAAGGTATCTCTACAGCGCACAAAGGAGTACAGAAGGTATCTCTACAGCGTACAAAGGAGTACACGAGGTATCTCTACAGCGCACAAAGGAGTACAGAAGGTATCTCTACAGCACACAAAGGAGTACAGAAGGTTTCTCTACAGCGCACAAAGGAGTACAGAAGGTATCTCTACAGCGCACAAAGGAGTACAGGAAATATCTCTAGAACGTACAAAGGAGTACACGAGGTATCTCTACAGCGTACAAAGGAGTACAGAAGGTATCTCAACAGCGCACAAAGGGGTACACGAGGTATCTCTTCAGCGTAAAAAGGAGAACAGAAGGTATCTCTACAGCGTACAAAGGAGTACACGAGGTATCTCTACAGCGCACAAAGGAGTACAGAAGGTATCTCTACAGCGCACAAAGGAGTACAGAAGGTATCTCCCCAGCGCACAAAGGAGTACAGAAGGTATCTCTACAGCGCACAAAGGAGTACAGAAGGTATCTCTACAGCGCACAAAGGAGTACAGAAGGTATCTCTACAGCGCACAAAGGAGTACAGGAAATATCTCTAGAACGTACAAAGGAGTACACGAGGTATCTCTACAGCGTACAAAGGAGTACAGAAGGTATCTCTACAGCGCACAAAGGAGTACAGAAGGTATCTCTACAGCGTACAAAGAAGTACAGAAGGTATCTCTACAGCGCACAAAGGAGTACAGAAGGTATCTCTACAGCGCACAAAGGAGTACAGAAGGTATCTCTACAGCGCACAAAGGAGTACAGGAAATATCTCTAGAACGTACAAAGGAGTACACGAGGTATCTCTACAGCGTACAAAGGAGTACAGAAGGTATCTCTACAGCGTACAAAGGAGTGCAAAAGGTATCTCTACAGCGCACAAAGGAGTACAGAAGGTATCTCTACAGCGTACAAAGGAGTACAGAAGGTATCTCTACTGCGCACAAAGGAGTACAGAAGGTATCTCTACAGCGCACAAAGGAGTACAGAAGGTATCTCTACAGCGCACAAAGAAGTACAGGAAATATCTCTAGAACGTACAATGGAGTACACGAGGTATCTCTACAGCGTACAAAGGAGTAAAGAAGGTATCTCTACAGCGTACAAAGGAGTACAGAAGGTATCTCTACAGCGCACAAAGGAGTACAGAAGGTATCTCTACAGCGTACAAAGGAGTACAGAGGTATCTCTACAGCGCACAAAGGAGTACAGAAGGTATCTCTACAGCGCACAAAGGAGTACAGAAGGTATCTCTACAGCGCACAAAGGAGTACAGAAGGTATCTCTACAGCGCACAAAGGAGTACAGAAGGTATCTCTACAGCGCACAAAGGAGTACAGAAGGTATCTCTACAGCGCACAAAGGAGTACAGGAAATATCTCTAGAACGTGCAAAGGAGTACAGGAGGTATCTCTACAGCGTACAAAGGAGTACAGAAGGTATCTCTACAGCGCACAAAGGAGTACACGAGGTATCTCTACAGCGTACAAAGGAGTACAGAAGGTATCTCTACAGCGCACAAAGGAGTACACGAGGTATCTCTACAGCGCACAAAGGAGTACAGAAGGTATCTCTACAGCGCACACAGGAGTACAGAAGGTATCTCTACAGCGCACAAAGGAGTACAGAAGGTATCTCCACAGCGTACAAAGAAGTACAGAAGGTATCTCTACAGCGCACAAAGGAGTACAGAAGGTATCTCTACAGCGCACAAAGGAGTACAGAAGGTATCTCTACAGCGTACAAAGGAGTACACGAGGTATCTCTACAGCGCACAAAGGAGTACAGAAGGTATCTCTACAGCACACAAAGGAGTACAGAAGGTTTCTCTACAGCGCACAAAGGAGTACAGAAGGTATCTCTACAGCGCACAAAGGAGTACAGGAAATATCTCTAGAACGTACAAGGGAGTAAACGAGGTATCTCTACAGCGTACAAAGGAGTACAGAAGGTATCTCAACAGCGCACAAAGGGGTACACGAGGTATCTCTTCAGCGTAAAAAGGAGTACAGAAGGTATCTCTACAGCGTACAAAGGAGTACACGAGGTATCTCTACAGCGCACAAAGGAGTACAGAAGGTATCTCTACAGCGCACAAAGGAGTACAGAAGGTATCTCCCCAGCGCACAAAGGAGTACAGAAGGTATCTCTACAGCGCACAAAGGAGTACAGAAGGTATCTCTACAGCGCACAAAGGAGTACAGAAGGTATCTCTACAGCGCACAAAGGAGTACAGGAAATATCTCTAGAACGTACAAAGGAGTACACGAGGTATCTCTACAGCGTACAAAGGAGTACAGAAGGTATCTCTACAGCGCACAAAGGAGTACAGAAGGTATCTCTACAGCGTACAAAGAAGTACAGAAGGTATCTCTACAGCGCACAAAGGAGTACAGAAGGTATCTCTACAGCGCACAAAGGAGTACAGAAGGTATCTCTACAGCGCACAAAGGAGTACAGGAAATATCTCTAGAACGTACAAAGGAGTACACGAGGTATCTCTACAGCGTACAAAGGAGTACAGAAGGTATCTCTACAGCGTACAAAGGAGTGCAAAAGGTATCTCTACAGCGCACAAAGGAGTACAGAAGGTATCTCTACAGCGTACAAAGGAGTACAGAAGGTATCTCTACTGCGCACAAAGGAGTACAGAAGGTATCTCTACAGCGCACAAAGGAGTACAGAAGGTATCTCTACAGCGCACAAAGAAGTACAGGAAATATCTCTAGAACGTACAATGGAGTACACGAGGTATCTCTACAGCGTACAAAGGAGTAAAGAAGGTATCTCTACAGCGTACAAAGGAGTACAGAAGGTATCTCTACAGCGCACAAAGGAGTACAGAAGGTATCTCTACAGCGTACAAAGGAGTAGAGAGGTATCTCTACAGCGCACAAAGGAGTACAGAAGGTATCTCTACAGCGCACAAAGGAGTACAGAAGGTATCTCTACAGCGCACAAAGGAGTACACGAAATATCTCTAGAACGTACAAAGGAGTACACGAGGTATCTCTACAGCGTACAAAGGAGTACAGAAGGTATCTCTACAGCGCACAAAGGAGTACAGAAGGTATCTCTACAGCGCACAAAGGAGTACAGAAGGTATCTCTACAGCGTACAAAGGAGTACAGAAGGTATCTCTACAGCGCACAAAGGAGTACAGAAGGTATCTCTACAGCGCACAAAGGAGTACAGAAGGTATCTCTACAGCGCAAAAAGGAGTACAGGAAATATCTCTAGAACGTACAAAGGAGTACACGAGGTATCTCTACAGCGTACAAAGAAGTACAGAAGGTATCTCTACAGCGCACAAAGGAGTACAGAAGGTATCTCTACAGCGTACAAAGGAGTACAGAAGGTATCTCTACAGCGCACAAAGGAGTACAGAATGTATCTCTACAGCGCACAAAGGAGTACAGAAGGTATCTCTACAGCGCAAAAAGGAGTACAGAAGGTATCTCTACAGTGCACAAAGGAGTACAGGAAATATCACTAGAACGTACAAAGGAGTACACGAGGTTTCTCTACAGCGTACAAAGGAGTACAGAAGGTATCTCTACAGGGCACAAAGGAGTACAGAAGGTATCTCTACAGCGTACAAAGGAGTACAGAAGGTATCTCTACAGCGCACAAAGGAGTACAGAAGGTATCTCTACAGCGCACAAAGGAGTACAGGAAATATCTCTAGAACGTACAAAGGAGTACACGAGGTATCTCTACAGCGTACAGAGGAGTACAGAAGGTATCTCTACAGCGCACAAAGGAGTACAGAAGGTATCTCTACAGCATACAAAGGAGTACAGAAAGTATCTCTACAGCGCACAAAGGAGTACAGAAGGTATCTCTACAGCGCACAAAGGAGTACAGTAAGTATCTCTAGAACGTACAAAGGAGTACACGAGGTATCTCTACAGTGCACAAAGGAGTACAGAAGGTATCTCTACAGCGCACAAAGGAGTACAGAAGGTATCTCTACAGCGTACAAAGGAGTACAGAAGGTATCTCTACAGCGCACAAAGGAGTACAGAAGGTATCTCTACAGCGCACAAAGGAGTACAGAAGGTATCTCTACAGCGCACAAAGGAGTACAGAAGGTATCTCTACAGCGCACAAAGGAGTACAGGAAATATCTCTAGAACGTACAAAGGAGTACACGAGGTATCTCTACAGCGTACAAAGGAGTACAGAAGGTATCTCTACAGCGCACAAAGGAGTACAGAAGGTATCTCTACAGCGTACAAAGGAGTACAGAAGGTATCTCTACAGCGCACAAAGGAGTACAGAAGGTATCTCTACAGCGCACAAAGGAGTACAGAAGGTATCTCTACAGCGCACAAAGGAGTACAGGAAATATCTCTAGAACGTACAAAGGAGTACACGAGGTATCTCTACAGCGTACAAAGGAGTACAGAAGGTATCTCTACAGCGCACAAAGGAGTACAGAAGGTATCTCTACAGCGTACAAAGGAGTACAGAAGGTATCTCTACAGCGCACAAAGGAGTACAGAAGGTATCTCTACAGCGCACAAAGGAGTACAGAAGGTATCTCTACAGCGCACAAAGGAGTACAGAAGGTATCTCTACAGCGCACAAAGGAGTACAGGAAATATCTCTAGAACGTACAAAGGAGTACACGAGGTATCTCTACAGCGTACAAAGGAGTACAGAAGGTATCTCTACAGCGCACGAAGGAGTACAGAAGGTATCTCTACAGCGTACAAAGGAGTAAAGAAGGTATCTCTACAGCGCACAAAGGAGTACAGAAGGTATCTCTACAGCGCACAAAGGAGTACAGAAGGTATCTCTACAGCGCACAAAGGAGTACAGGAAATATCTCTAGAACGTACAAAGGAGTACACGAGGTATCTCTACAGCGTACAAAGGAGTACAGAAGGTATCTCTACAGCGCACAAAGGAGTACACGAGGTATCTCTACAGCGTACGAAGGAGTACAGAAGGTATCTCTACAGCGTACAAAGGAGTACACGAGGTATCTCTACAGCGCACAAAGGAGTACAGAAGGTATCTCTACAGCGCACAAAGGAGTACAGAAGGTATCTCTACAGCGCACAAAGGAGTACAGAAGGTATCTCTACAGCGCACAAAGGAGTACAGAAGGTATCTCTACACCGCAAAACGGAGTACAGAAGGTATCTCTAAAGCGCACAAAGGAGTACAGGAAATATCTCTAGAACGTACAAAGGAGTACACGAAGTTTCTCTACAGCGTACAAAGGAGTACAGAAGGTATCTCTACAGCGCACAAAGGAGTACAGAAAGTATCTCTACAGCGTACAAAGGAGTACAGAAGGTATCTCTACAGCGCACAAAGGAGTACAGAAGGTATCTCTACAGCGCACAAAGGAGTACAGAAGGTATCTCTACAGCGCACAAAGGAGTACAGGAAATATCTCTAGAACGTACAAAGGAGTACACGAGGTATCTCTACAGCGTACAAAGGAGTACAGAAGTTATCTCTACAGCGCACAAAGGAGTACAGAAGGTATCTCTACAGCGTACGAAGGAGTACAGAAGGTATCTCTACAGCGTACAAAGGAGTACAGAAGGTATCTTTTCAGCGCACAAAGGAGTACAGAAGGTATCTCTACAGCGCACAAAGGAGTACAGGAAATATCTCTAGAACGTACAAAGGAGAACACGAGGTATCTCTACAGCGTACAAAGGAGTACAGAAGGTATCTCTACAGCGCACAAAGGAGTACAGAAGGTATCTCTACATCGCACAAAGGAGTACAGAAGGTATCTTTACAGCGTACAATGGAGTACAGAAGGTATCTCTACAGCGTACAAAGGAGTACAGAAGGTATCTCTACAGCGCACAAAGGAGTACAGGAAATATCTCTAGAACGTACAAAGGAGTACAGAAGGTATCTCTACAGCGCACAAAGGAGTACAGAAGGTATCTCTACAGCGCACAAAGAAGTACAGAAGGTATCTCTACAGCGCACAAAGGAGTACAGAAGGTATCTCTACAGCGCACAAAGGAGTACAGGAAATATCTCTAGAACGTACAAAGGAGTACACGAGGTATCTCTACAGCGCACAAAGGAGTACAGAAGGTATCTCTACAGCGCACAAAGGAGTACAGAAGGTATCTCTACAGCGCACAAAGGAGTACAGGAAATATCTCTAGAACGTACAAAGGAGTACACGAGGTATCTCTACAGCGCACAAAGGAGTACAGAAGGTATCTCTACAGCGCACAAAGGAGTACAGGAAATATCTCTAGAACGTACAAAAGAGTACACGAGGTATCTCTACAGCGTACAAAGGAGTACAGAAGGTATCTCTACAGCGCACAAAGGAGTACAGAAGGTATCTCTACAGCGTACAAAGGAGTACAGAAGGTATCTCTACAGCGCACAAAGAAGTACAGAAGGTATCTCTACAGCGCACAAAGGAGTACAGAAGGTATCTCTACAGCGCACAAAGGAGTACAGAAGGTATCTCTACAGCGCACAAAGGAGTACAGGAAATATCTCTAGAACGTACAAAGGAGTACACGAGGTATCTCTACAGCGTACAAAGGAGTACAGAAGGTATCTCTACAGCGCACAAAGGAGTACACGAGGTATCTCTACAGCGTACAAAGGAGTACAGAAGGTATCTCTACAGCGCACAAAGGAGTACACGAGGTATCTCTACAGCGCACAAAGGAGTACAGAAGGTATCTCTACAGCGCATACAGGAGTACAGAAGGTATCTCTACAGCGCACAAAGGAGTACAGAAGGTATCTCTACAGCGCACAAAGGAGTACAGAAGGTATCTCTACAGCGCACAAAGGAGTACAGAAGGTATCTCTACAGCGCACAAAGGAGTACAGAAGGTATCTCTACAGCGTACAAAGGAGTACACGAGGTATCTCTACAGCGCACAAAGGAGTACAGAAGGTATCTCTACAGCACACAAAGGAGTACAGAAGGTTTCTCTACAGCGCACAAAGGAGTACAGAAGGTATCTCTACAGCGCACAAAGGTGTACAGGAAATATCTCTAGAACGTACAAAGGAGTACACGAGGTATCTCTACAGCGTACAAAGGAGTACAGAAGGTATCTCAACAGCGCACAAAGGGGTACACGAGGTATCTCTTCAGCGTAAAAAGGAGAACAGAAGGTATCTCTACAGCGTACAAAGGAGTACACGAGGTATCTCTACAGCGCACAAAGGAGTACAGAAGGTATCTCTACAGCGCACAAAGGAGTACAGAAGGTATCTCCCCAGCGCACAAAGGAGTACAGAAGGTATCTCTACAGCGCACAAAGGAGTACAGAAGGTATCTCTACAGCGCACAAAGGAGTACAGAAGGTATCTCTACAGCGCACAAAGGAGTACAGGAAATATCTCTAGAACGTACAAAGGAGTACACGAAGTATCTCTACAGCGTACAAAGGAGTACAGAAGGTATCTCTACAGCGCACAAAGGAGTACAGAAGGTATCTCTACAGCGTACAAAGAAGTACAGAAGGTATCTCTACAGCGCACAAAGGAGTACAGAAGGTATCTCTACAGCGCACAAAGGAGTACAGAAGGTATCTCTACAGCGCACAAAGGAGTACAGGAAATATCTCTAGAACGTACAAAGGAGTACACGAGGTATCTCTACAGCGTACAAAGGAGTACAGAAGGTATCTCTACAGCGTACAAAGGAGTGCAAAAGGTATCTCTACAGCGCACAAAGGAGTACAGAAGGTATCTCTACAGCGTACAAAGGAGTACAGAAGGTATCTCTACTGCGCACAAAGGAGTACAGAAGGTATCTCTACAGCGCACAAAGGAGTACAGAAGGTATCTCTACAGCGCACAAAGAAGTACAGGAAATATCTCTAAAACGTACAATGGAGTACACGAGGTATCTCTACAGCGTACAAAGGAGTAAAGAAGGTATCTCTACAGCGTACAAAGGAATACAGAAGGTATCTCTACAGCGCACAAAGGAGTACAGAAGGTATCTCTACAGCGTACAAAGGAGTACAGAGGTATCTCTACAGCGCACAAAGGAGTACAGAAGGTATCTCTACAGCGCACAAAGGAGTACAGAAGGTATCTCTACAGCGCACAAAGGAGTACAGAAGGTATCTCTACAGCGCACAAAGGAGTACAGAAGGTATCTCTACAGCGCACAAAGGAGTACAGAAGGTATCTCTACAGCGCACAAAGGAGTACAGGAAATATCTCTAGAACGTACAAAGGAGTACAGGAGGTATCTCTACAGCGTACAAAGGAGTACAGAAGGTATCTCTACAGCGCACAAAGGAGTACACGAGGTATCTCTACAGCGTACAAAGGAGTACAGAAGGTATCTCTACAGCGCACAAAGGAGTACACGAGGTATCTCTACAGCGCACAAAGGAGTACAGAAGGTATCTCTACAGCGCACACAGGAGTACAGAAGGTATCTCTACAGCGCACAAAGGAGTACAGAAAGTATCTCTACAGCGCACAAAGAAGTACAGAAGGTATCTCTACAGCGCACAAAGGAGTACAGAAGGTATCTCTACAGCGCACAAAGGAGTACAGAAGGTATCTCTACAGCGTACAAAGGAGTACACGAGGTATCTCTACAGCGCACAAAGGAGTACAGAAGGTATCTCTACAGCACACAAAGGAGTACAGAAGGTTTCTCTACAGCGCACAAAGGAGTACAGAAGGTATCTCTACAGCGCACAAAGGAGTACAGGAAATATCTCTAGAACGTACAAAGGAGTAAACGAGGTATCTCTACAGCGTACAAAGGAGTACAGAAGGTATCTCAACAGCGCACAAAGGGGTACACGAGGTATCTCTTCAGCGTAAAAAGGAGTACAGAAGGTATCTCTACAGCGTACAAAGGAGTACACGAGGTATCTCTACAGCGCACAAAGGAGTACAGAAGGTATCTCTACAGCGCACAAAGGAGTACAGAAGGTATCTCCCCAGCGCACAAAGGAGTACAGAAGGTATCTCTACAGCGCACAAAGGAGTACAGAAGGTATCTCTACAGCGCACAAAGGAGTACAGAAGGAATCTCTACAGCGCACAAAGGAGTACAGGAAATATCTCTAGAACGTACAAAGGAGTACACGAGGTATCTCTACAGCGTACAAAGGAGTACAGAAGGTATCTCTACAGCGCACAAAGGAGTACAGAAGGTATCTCTACAGCGTACAAAGAAGTACAGAAGGTATCTCTACAGCGCACAAAGGAGTACAGAAGGTATCTCTACAGCGCACAAAGGAGTACAGAAGGTATCTCTACAGCGCACAAAGGAGTACAGGAAATATCTCTAGAACGTACAAAGGAGTACACGAGGTATCTCTACAGCGTACAAAGGAGTACAGAAGGTATCTCTACAGCGTACAAAGGAGTGCAAAAGGTATCTCTACAGCGCACAAAGGAGTACAGAAGGTATCTCTACAGCGTACAAAGGAGTACAGAAGGTATCTCTACTGCGCACAAAGGAGTACAGAAGGTATCTCTACAGCGCACAAAGGAGTACAGAAGGTATCTCTACAGCGCACAAAGAAGTACAGGAAATATCTCTAGAACGTACAATGGAGTACACGAGGTATCTCTACAGCGTACAAAGGAGTAAAGAAGGTATCTCTACAGCGTACAAAGGAGTACAGAAGGTATCTCTACAGCGCACAAAGGAGTACAGAAGGTATCTCTACAGCGTACAAAGGAGTACAGAGGTATCTCTACAGCGCACAAAGGAGTACAGAAGGTATCTCTACAGCGCACAAAGGAGTACAGAAGGTATCTCTACAGCGCACAAAGGAGTACACGAAATATCTCTAGAACGTACAAAGGAGTACACGAGGTATCTCTACAGCGTACAAAGGAGTACAGAAGGTATCTCTACAGCGCACAAAGGAGTACAGAAGGTATCTCTACAGCGCACAAAGGAGTACAGAAGGTATCTCTACAGCGTACAAAGGAGTACAGAAGGTATCTCTACAGCGCACAAAGGAGTACAGAAGGTATCTCTACAGCGCACAAAGGAGTACAGAAGGTATCTCTACAGCGCGAAAAGGAGTACAGGAAATATCTCTAGAACGTACAAAGGAGTACACGAGGTATCTCTACAGCGTACAAAGAAGTACAGAAGGTATCTCTACAGCGCACAAAGGAGTACAGAAGGTATCTCTACAGCGTACAAAGGAGTACAGAAGGTATCTCTACAGCGCACAAAGGAGTACAGAAGGTATCTCTACAGCGCACAAAGGAGTACAGAAGGTATCTCTACAGCGCAAAAAGGAGTACAGAAGGTATATCTACAGTGCACAAAGGAGTACAGGAAATATCACTAGAACGTACAAAGGAGTACACGAGGTATCTCTACAGCGTACAAAGGAGTACAGAAGGTATCTCTACAGGGCACAAAGGAGTACAGAAGGTATCTCTACAGCGTACAAAGGAGTACAGAAGGTATCTCTACAGCGCACAAAGGAGTACAGAAGGTATCTCTACAGCGCACAAAGGAGTACAGGAAATATCTCTAGAACGTACAAAGGAGTACACGAGGTATCTCTACAGCGTACAGAGGAGTACAGAAGGTATCTCTACAGCGCACAAAGGAGTACAGAAGGTATCTCTACAGCGTACAAAGGAGTACAGAAGGTATCTCTACAGCGCACAAAGGAGTACAGAAGGTATCTCTACAGCGCACAAAGGAGTACAGTAAGTATCTCTAGAACGTACAAAGGAGTACACGAGGTATCTCTACAGTGCACAAAGGAGTACAGAAGGTATCTCTACAGCGCACAAAGGAGTACAGAAGGTATCTCTACAGCGTACAAAGGAGTACAGAAGGTATCTCTACAGCGCACAAAGGAGTACAGAAGGTATCTCTACAGCGCACAAAGGAGTACAGAAGGTATCTCTACAGCGCACAAAGGAGTACAGAAGGTATCTCTACAGCGCACAAAGGAGTACAGGAAATATCTCTAGAACGTACAAAGGAGTACACGAGGTATCTCTACAGCGTACAAAGGAGTACAGAAGGTATCTCTACAGCGCACAAAGGAGTACAGAAGGTATCTCTACAGCGTACAAAGGAGTACAGAAGGTATCTCTACAGCGCACAAAGGAGTACAGAAGGTATCTCTACAGCGCACAAAGGAGTACAGAAGGTATCTCTACAGCGCACAAAGGAGTACAGGAAATATCTCTAGAACGTGCAAAGGAGTACACGAGGTATCTCTACAGCGTACAAAGGAGTACAGAAGGTATCTCTACAGCGCACAAAGGAGTACAGAAGGTATCTCTACAGCGTACAAAGGAGTACAGAAGGTATCTCTACAGCGCACAAAGGAGTACAGAAGGTATCTCTACAGCGCACAAAGGAGTACAGAAGGTATCTCTACAGCGCACAAAGGAGTACAGAAGGTATCTCTACAGCGCACAAAGGAGTACAGGAAATATCTCTAGAACGTACAAAGGAGTACACGAGGTATCTCTACAGCGTACAAAGGAGTATAGAAGGTATCTCTACAGCGCACGAAGGAGTACAGAAGGTATCTCTACAGCGTACAAAGGAGTAAAGAAGGTATCTCTACAGCGCACAAAGGAGTACAGAAGGTATCTCTACAGCGCACAAAGGAGTACAGAAGGTATCTCTACAGCGCACAAAGGAGTACAGGAAATATCTCTAGAACGTACAAAGGAGTACACGAGGTATCTCTACAGCGTACAAAGGAGTACAGAAGGTATCTCTACAGCGCACAAAGGAGTACACGAGGTATCTCTACAGCGTACGAAGGAGTACAGAAGGTATCTCTACAGCGTACAAAGGAGTACACGAGGTATCTCTACAGCGCACAAAGGAGTACAGAAGGTATCTCTACAGCGCACAAAGGAGTACAGAAGGTATCTCTACAGCGCACAAAGGAGTACAGAAGGTATCTCTACAGCGCACAAAGGAGTACAGAAGGTATCTCTACACCGCAAAACGGAGTACAGAAGGTATCTCTAAAGCGCACAAAGGAGTACAGGAAATATCTCTAGAACGTACAAAGGAGTACACGAAGTTTCTCTACAGCGTACAAAGGAGTACAGAAGGTATCTCTACAGCGCACAAAGGAGTACAGAAGGTATCTCTACAGCGTACAAAGGAGTACAGAAGGTATCTCTACAGCGCACAAAGGAGTACAGAAGGTATCTCTACAGCGCACAAAGGAGTACAGAAGGTATCTCTACAGCGCACAAAGGAGTACAGGAAATATCTCTAGAACGTACAAAGGAGTACACGAGGTATCTCTACAGCGTACAAAGGAGTACAGAAGTTATCTCTACAGCGCACAAAGGAGTACAGAAGGTATCTCTACAGCGTACAAAGGAGTACAGAAGGTATCTCTACAGCGCACAAAGGAGTACAGAAGGTATCTCTACAGCGCACAAAGGAGTACAGAAGGTATCTCTACAGCGCACAAAGGAGTACAGGAAATATCTCTAGAACGTACAAAGGAGTACACGAGGTATCTCTACAGCGTACAAAGGAGTACAGAAGGTACCTCTACAGCGCACAAAGGAGTACAGAAGGTATCTCTACAGCCCACAAAGGAGTACAGAAGGTATCTCTACAGCGTACACAGGAGTACAGAAGGTATCTCTACAGTGCACAAAGGAGTACAGAAGGTATCTCTACAGCGCACAAAGGAGTACAGAAGGTATCTCTACAGCGCACAAAGGAGTACAGAAGGTATCTCTACAGCGCACAAAGGAGTACAGGAAATATCACTACAGCGTACAAAGGAGTACAGAAGGTATCTCTACAGCGCACAAAGGAGTACAGAAGGTATCTCTACAGCGCACAAAGGAGTACAGAAGGTATCTCTAGAGCGCATAAAGGAGTACAGAAGGTATCTCTACAGCGCACAAAGGAGTACAGAAGGTATCTATACAGTGCACAAAGGAGTACAGAAGGTATCTCTACAGCGCACAAAGGAGTACAGAAGGTATCTCTACAGCGCACAAAGGAGTACAGAAGGTATCCCTACAGCGCACAAACGAGTACAGAAGGTATCTCTACAGCGCACAGAGGAATACGGGAAATATCTCTAGAACGTACAAAGGAGTACACGAGGTATCTCTTCAGCGTACAAAGGAGTACAGAAGGTATCTCTACAGCGCACAAAGGAGTACACGAGGTATCTCTACAGCGTACAAAGGAGTACAGAAGGTATCTCTACAGCGTACAAAGGAGTACACGAGGTATCTCTACAGCGCACAAAGGAGTACAGAAGGTATCTCTACAGCGCACAAAGGAGTACAGAAGGTATCTCTACAGCGCACAAAGGAGTACAGAAGGTATCTCTACAGCGCACAAAGGGGTACAGGAAATATCTCTAGAACGTACAAAGGAGTACAGAAGGTATCTCTACAGCGTACAAAGGAGTGCACGAGGTATCTCTACAGCGTACAAAGGAGTACAGAAGGTATCTCTACAGCGCACAAAGGAGTACAGAAGGTATCTCTACAGCGTACAAAGGAGTACAGAAGGTATCTCTACAGCGCACAAAGGAGTACAGAAGGTATCTCTACAGCGCACAAAGGAGTACAGAAGGTATCTCTACAGCGCACAAAGGAGTACAGAAGGTATCTCTACAGCGCACAAATGAGTACAGGAAATATCTCTAGAACGTACAAAGGAGTACACGAGGTATCTCTACAGCGCACAAAGGAGTACAGAAGGTATCTCTACAGCGCACAAAGGAGTACAGAAGGTATCTCTACAGCGCACAAAGGAGTACAGGAAATATCTCTAGAACGTACAAAGGAGTACACGAGGTATCTCTACAGCGTACAAAGGAGTACAGAAGGTATCTCTACAGCGCACAAAGGAGTACACGAGGTATCTCTACAGCGTACGAAGGAGTACAGAAGGTATCTCTACAGCGTACAAAGGAGTACACGAGGTATCTCTACAGCGCACAAAGGAGTACAGAAGGTATCTCTACAGCGCACAAAGGAGTACAGAAGGTATCTCTACAGCGCACAAAGGAGTACAGAAGGTATCTCTACAGCGCACAAAGGAGTACAGAAGGTATCTCTACACCGCAAAACGGAGTACAGAAGGTATCTCTAAAGCGCACAAAGGAGTACAGGAAATATCTCTAGAACGTACAAAGGAGTACACGAAGTTTCTCTACAGCGTACAAAGGAGTACAGAAGGTATCTCTACAGCGCACAAAGGAGTACAGAAGGTATCTCTACAGCGTACAAAGGAGTACAGAAGGTATCTCTACAGCGCACAAAGGAGTACAGAAGGTATCTCTACAGCGCACAAAGGAGTACAGAAGGTATCTCTACAGCGCACAAAGGAGTACAGGAAATATCTCTAGAACGTACAAAGGAGTACACGAGGTATCTCTACAGCGTACAAAGGAGTACAGAAGTTATCTCTACAGCGCACAAAGGAGTACAGAAGGTATCTCTACAGCGTACAAAGGAGTACAGAAGGTATCTCTACAGCGCACAAAGGAGTACAGAAGGTATCTCTACAGCGCACAAAGGAGTACAGAAGGTATCTCTACAGCGCACAAAGGAGTACAGGAAATATCTCTAGAACGTACAAAGGAGTACACGAGGTATCTCTACAGCGTACAAAGGAGTACAGAAGGTACCTCTACAGCGCACAAAGGAGTACAGAAGGTATCTCTACAGCCCACAAAGGAGTACAGAAGGTATCTCTACAGCGTACACAGGAGTACAGAAGGTATCTCTACAGTGCACAAAGGAGTACAGAAGGTATCTCTACAGCGCACAAAGGAGTACAGAAGGTATCTCTACAGCGCACAAAGGAGTACAGAAGGTATCTCTACAGCGCACAAAGGAGTACAGGAAATATCACTACAGCGTACAAAGGAGTACAGAAGGTATCTCTACAGCGCACAAAGGAGTACAGAAGGTATCTCTACAGCGCACAAAGGAGTACAGAAGGTATCTCTAGAGCGCACAAAGGAGTACAGAAGGTATCTCTACAGCGCACAAAGGAGTACAGAAGGTATCTATACAGTGCACAAAGGAGTACAGAAGGTATCTCTACTGCGCACAAAGGAGTACAGAAGGTATCTCTACAGCGCACAAAGGAGTACAGAAGGTATCTCTACAGCGCACAAACGAGTACAGAAGGTATCTCTACAGCGCACAGAGGAATACGGGAAATACCTCTAGAACGTACAAAGGAGTACACGAGGTATCTCTTCAGCGTACAAAGGAGTACAGAAGGTATCTCTACAGCGCACAAAGGAGTACACGAGGTATCTCTACAGCGTACAAAGGAGTACAGAAGGTATCTCTACAGCGTACAAAGGAGTACACGAGGTATCTCTACAGCGCACAAAGGAGTACAGAAGGTATCTCTACAGCGCACAAAGGAGTACAGAAGGTATCTCTACAGCGCACAAAGGAGTACAGAAGGTATCTCTACAGCGCACAAAGGGGTACAGGAAATATCTCTAGAACGTACAAAGGAGTACAGAAGGTATCTCTACAGCGTACAAAGGAGTGCACGAGGTATCTCTACAGCGTACAAAGGAGTACAGAAGGTATCTCTACAGCGCACAAAGGAGTACAGAAGGTATCTCTACAGCGTACAAAGGAGTACAGAAGGTATCTCTACAGCGCACAAAGGAGTACAGAAGGTATCTCTACAGCGCACAAAGGAGTACAGAAGGTATCTCTACAGCGCACAAAGGAGTACAGAAGGTATCTCTACAGCGCACAAATGAGTACAGGAAATATCTCTAGAACGTACAAAGGAGTACACGAGGTATCTCTACAGCGTACAAAGGAGTTCAGAAGGTATCTCTACAGCGCACAAAGGAGTACAGAAGGTATCTCTACAGCGTACAAAGGAGTACAGAAGGTATCTCTACAGCGCACAAAGGAGTACAGAAGGTATCTCTACAGCGCACAAAGGAGTACAGAAGGTATCTCTACAGCGCACAAAGGAGTACAGGAAATATCTCTAGAACGTACGAAGGAGTACACGAGGTATCTCTACAACGTACAAAGGAGTACACGAGGTATCTCTACAGCGTACAAAGGAGTACAGAAGGTATCTCTACAGCGCACTAAGGAGTACAGAAGGTATCTCTAAAGCGTACAAAGGAGTACAGAAGGTATCTCTACAGCGCACAAAGGAGTACAGAAGGTATCTCTACAGCGCACAAAGGAGTACAGAAGGTATCTCAACAGCGCACAAAGGAGTACAGAAGGTATCTCTACAGCGCACAAAGGAGTACAGGAAATATCTCTAGAACGTAAAAAGGAGTACACGAGGTATCTCTACAGCGTACAAAGGAGTACAGAAGGTATCTTTACAGCGCACAAAGGAGTACAGAAGGTATCTCTACAGCGTACAAAGGAGTTCAGAAGGTATCTCTACAGCGCACAAAGGAGTACAGAAGGTATCTCTACAGCGCACAAAGGAGTACAGAAGGTATCTCTACAGCGCACAAAGGAGAACAGGAAATATCTCTAGAACGTACAAAGGATTACACGAGGTATCTCTACAGCGTACAAAGGAGTACAGAAGGTATCTCTACAGCGCACAAAGGAGTACAGAAGGTATCTCTACAGCGTACAAAGGAGTACAGAAGGTATCTCTACAGCGCACAAAGGAGTACAGAAGGTACCTCTACAGCGCACAAAGGAGTACAGAAGGTATCTCTACAGCGCACAAAGGAGTACAGGAAATATCTCTAGAACGTACAAAGGAGTACACGAGGTATCTCTACAGCGTACAAAGGAGTACAGAAGGTATCTCTACAGCGCACAAAGGAGTACAGAAGGTATCTCTACAGCGCACAAAGGAGTACAAAAGGTATCTCTACAGCGCACAAAGGAGTACAGAAGGTATCTCTACAGCGCACAAAGGAGTACAGAAGGTATCTCTACAGCGCACAGAGGAGTACGGGACATATCTCTAGAACGTACAAAGGAGTACACGAAGTATCTCTACAGCGTACAAAGGAGTACAGAAGGTATCTCTACAGCGTACGAAGGAGTACACGAGGTATCTCTACAGCGCACAAAGGAGTACAGAAGGTATCTCTACAGCGCACAAAGGAGTACAGAAGGTATCTCTACAGCGCACAAAGGAGTACAGAAGGTATCTCTACAGCGCACAAAGGAGTACAGAAGGTATTTCTACAGCGCACAAAGGAGTACATGAAATATCTCTAGAACGTACAAAGGAGTACAGAAGGTATCTCTACAGCGCACAAAGGAGTACAGAAGGTATCTCTACAGCGCACAAAGGAGTACAGGAAATATCTCTAGAACGTACAAAGGAGTACACGAGGTATCTCTACAGCGTACAAAGGAGTACAGAAGGTATCTCTACAGCGCACAAAGGAGTACAGAAGGTATCTCTACAGCGCACAAAGGAGTACAGAAGGTATCTCTACAGCGTACAAAGGAGTACAGAAGGTATCTCTACAGCGCACAAAGGAGTACAGAAGGTATCTCTACAGCGCACAAAGGAGTACAGAAGGTATCTCTACAGCGCAAAAAGGAGTACAGGAAATATCTCTAGAACGTACAAAGGAGTACACGAGGTATCTCTACAGCGTACAAAGAAGTACAGAAGGTATCTCTACAGCGCACAAAGGAGTACAGAAGGTATCTCTACAGCGTACAAAGGAGTACAGAAGGTATCTCTACAGCGCACAAAGGAGTACAGAAGGTATCTCTACAGCGCACAAAGGAGTACAGAAGGTATCTCTACAGCGCACAAAGGAGTACAGAAGGTATCTCTACAGTGCACAAAGGAGTACAGGAAATATCACTAGAACGAACAAAGGAGTACACGAGGTATCTCTACAGCGTACAAAGGAGTACAGAAGGTATCTCTACAGGGCACAAAGGAGTACAGAAGGTATCTCTACAGCGTACAAAGGAGTACAGAAGGTATCTCTACAGCGCACAAAGGAGTACAGAAGGTATCTCTACAGCGCACAAAGGAGTACAGGAAATATCTCTAGAACGTACAAAGGAGTACACGAGGTATCTCTACAGCGTACAGAGGAGTTCAGAAGGTATCTCTACAGCGCACAAAGGAGTACAGAAGGTATCTCTACAGCGTACAAAGGAGTACAGAAGGTATCTCTACAGCGCACAAAGGAGTACAGAAGGTATCTCTACAGCGCACAAAGGAGTACAGTAAGTATCTCTAGAACGTACAAAGGAGTACACGAGGTATCTCTACAGTGCACAAAGGAGTACAGAAGGTATCTCTACAGCGCACAAAGGAGTACAGAAGGTATCTCTACAGCGTACAAAGGAGTACAGAAGGTATCTCTACAGCGCACAAAGGAGTACAGAAGGTATCTCTACAGCGCACAAAGGAGTACAGAAGGTATCTCTACAGCGCACAAAGGAGTACAGAAGGTATCTCTACAGTGCACAAAGGAGTACAGGAAATATCTCTAGAACGTACAAAGGAGTACACGAGGTATCTCTACAGCGTACAAAGGAGTACAGAAGGTATCTCTACAGCGCACAAAGGAGTACACGAGGTATCTCTACAGCGTACGAAGGAGTACAGAAGGTATCTCTACAGCGTACAAAGGAGTACACGAGGTATCTCTACAGCGCACAAAGGAGTACAGAAGGTATCTCTACAGCGCACAAAGGAGTACAGAAGGTATCTCTACAGCGCACAAAGGAGTACAGAAGGTATCTCTACAGCGCACAAAGGAGTACAGAAGGTATCTCTACACCGCAAAACGGTGTACAGAAGGTATCTCTAAAGCGCACAAAGGAGTACAGGAAATATCTCTAGAACGTACAAAGGAGTACACGAGGTTTCTCTACAGCGTACAAAGGAGTACAGAAGGTATCTCTACAGCGCACAAAGGAGTACAGAAGGTATCTCTACAGCGTACAAAGGAGTACAGAAGGTATCTCTACAGCGCACAAAGGAGTACAGAAGGTATCTCTACAGCGCACAAAGGAGTACAGAAGGTATCTCTACAGCGCACAAAGGAGTACAGGAAATATCTCTAGAACGTACAAAGGAGTACACGAGGTATCTCTACAGCGTACAAAGGAGTACAGAAGGTATCTCTACAGCGCACAAAGGAGTACAGAAGGTATCTCTACAGCGTACAAAGGAGTACAGAAGGTATCTCTACAGCGCACAAAGGAGTACAGAAGGTATCTCTACAGCGCACAAAGGAGTACAGAAGGTATCTCTACAGCGCACAAAGGAGTACAGGAAATATCTCTAGAACGTACAAAGGAGTACACGAGGTATCTCTACAGCGTACAAAGGAGTACAGAAGGTACCTCTACAGCGCACAAAGGAGTATAGAAGGTATCTCTACAGCGCACAAAGGAGTACAGAAGGTATCTCTACAGCGTACAAAGGAGTACAGAAGGTATCTCTACAGCGCACAAAGGAGTACAGAAGGTATCTCTACAGCGCACAAAGGAGTACAGAAGGTACCTCTACAGCGCACAAAGGAGTACAGAAGGTATCTCTACAGCGTACAAAGGAGTACAGAAGGTATCTCTACAGCGCACAAAGGAGTACAGAAGGTATCTCTACAGCGCACAAAGGAGTACAGAAGGTATCTCTACAGCGCACAAAGGAGTACAGAAGGTATCTCTACAGCGCACAAAGGAGTACAGAAGGTATCTATACAGTGCACAAAGGAGTACAGAAGGTATCTCTACAGCGCACAAAGGAGTACAGAAGGTATCTCTACAGCGCACAAAGGAGTACAGAAGGTATCTCTACAGCGCACAAAGGAGTACAGAAGGTATTTCTACAGCGCACAGAGGAATACGGGAAATATCTCTAGAACGTACAAAGGAGTACACGAGGTATCTCTACAGCGTACAAAGGAGTACAGAAGGTATCTCTACAGCGCACAAAGGAGTACACGAGGTATCTCTACAGCGTACAAAGGAGTACAGAAGGTATCTCTACAGCGTACAAAGGAGTACACGAGGTATCTCTACAGCGCACAAAGGAGTACAGAAGGTATCTCTACAGCGCACAAAGGAGTACAGAAGGTATCTCTACAGCGCACAAAGGAGTACAGAAGGTATCCCTACAGCGCAAAAAGGGGTACAGGAAATATCTCTAGAACGTACAAAGGAGTACAGAAGGTATCTCTACAGCGTACAAAGGAGTGCACGAGGTATCTCTACAGCGCACAAAGGAGTACAGAAGGTATCTCTACAGCGCACAAAGGAGTACAGGAAATATCTCTAGAACGTACAAAGGAGTACACGAGGTATCTCTACAGCGTACAAAGGAGTACAGAAGGTATCTCTACAGCGCACAAAGGAGTACAGAAGGTATCTCTACAGCGTACAAAGGAGTACAGAAGGTACCTCTACAGCGCACAAAGGAGTACAGAAGGTATCTCTACAGCGCACAAAGGAGTACAGAAGGTATCTCTACAGCGCACAAAGGAGTACAGGAAATATCTCTAGAACGTACAAAGAAGTACACGAGGTATCTCTACAGCGTACAAAGGAGTACAGAAGGTACCTCTACAGCGCACAAAGGAGTACAGAAGGTATCTCTACAGCGCACAAAGGAGTACAGAAGGTATCTCTACAGCGTACAAAGGAGTACAGAAGGTATCTCTACAGCGCACAAAGGAGTACAGAAGGTATCTCTACAGCGCACAAAGGAGTACAGAAGGTACCTCTACAGCGCACAAAGGAGTACAGAAGGTATCTCTACAGCGCACAAAGGAGTACAGGAAATATCTCTACAGCGTACAAAGGAGTACAGAAGGTATCTCTACAGCGCACAAAGGAGTACAGAAGGTATCTCTACAGCGCACAAAGGAGTACAGAAGGTATCTCTACAGCGCACAAAGGAGTACAGAAGGTATCTCTACAGCGCACAAAGGAGTACAGAAGGTATCTATACAGTGCACAAAGGAGTACAGAAGGTATCTCTACAGCGCACAAAGGAGTACAGAAGGTATCTCTACAGCGCACAAAGGAGTACAGAAGGTATCTCTACAGCGCACAAAGGAGTACAGAAGGTATCTCTACAGCGCACAGAGGAATACGGGAAATATCTCTAGAACGTACAAAGGAGTAAACGAGGTATCTGTACAGCGTACAAAGGAGTACAGAAGGTATCTCTACAGGGCACAAAGGAGTACACGAGGTATCTCTACAGCGTACAAAGGAGTACAGAAGGTATCTCTACAGCATACAAAGGAGTACACGAGGTATCTCTACAGCGCACAAAGGAGTACAGAAGGTATCTCTACAGCGCACAAAGGAGTACAGAAGGTATCTCTACAGCGCACAAAGGAGTACAGAAGGTATCTCTACAGCGCACAAAGGGGTACAGGAAATATCTCTAGAACGTACAAAGGAGTACAGAAGGTATCTCTACAGCGTACAAAGGAGTGCACGAGGTATCTCTACAGCGTACAAAGGAGTACAGAAGGTATCTCTACAGCGCACAAAGGAGTACAGAAGGTATCTCTACAGCGTACAAAGGAGTACAGAAGGTATCTCTACAGCGCACAAAGGAGTACAGAAGGTATCTCTACAGCGCACAAAGGAGTACAGAAGGTATCTCTACAGCGCACAAAGGAGTACAGAAGGTATCTCTACAGCGCACAAAGGAGTACAGGAAATATCTCTAGAACGTACAAAGGAGTACACGAGGTATCTCTACAGCGTACAAAGGAGTACAGAAGGTATCTCTACAGCGCACAAAGGAGTACAGAAGGTATCTCTACAGCGTACAAAGGAGTACAGAAGGTATCTCTACAGCGCACAAAGGAGTACAGAATGTATCTCTACAGCGCACAAAGGAGTACAGAAGGTATCTCAACAGCGCACAAAGGAGTACAGAAGGTATCTCTACAGCGCACAAAGGAGTACAGAAGGTATCTCTACAGCGCACAAAGGAGTACAGAAGGTATCTCTACAGCGCACAAAGGAGTACAGGAAATATCTCTAGAACGTACGAAGGAGTACACGAGGTATCTCTACAACGTACAAAGGAGTACACGAGGTATCTCTTCAGCGTACAAAGGAGTACAGAAGGTATCTCTACAGCGCACAAAGGAGTACAGAAGGTATCTCTACAGCGTACAAAGGAGTACAGAAGGTATCTCTACAGCGCACAAAGGAGTACAGAATGTATCTCTACAGCGCACAAAGGAGTACAGAAGGTATCTCAACAGCGCACAAAGGAGTACAGAAGGTATCTCTACAGCGCACAAAGGAGTACAGAAGGTATCTCTACAGCGCACAAAGGAGTACAGAAGGTATCTCTACAGCGCACAAAGGAGTACAGGAAATATCTCTAGAACGTACAAAGGAGTACACGAGGTATCTCTACAGCGTACAAAGGAGTACAGAAGGTATCTCTACAGCGCACAAAGGAGTACAGAAGGTATCTCTACAGCGCACAAAGGAGTACAGAAGGTATCTCTACAGCGCACAAAGGAGTACATGAAATATCTCTAGAACGTTCAAAGGAGTACACGAGGTATCTCTACAGCGTACAAAGGAGTACAGAAGGTATCTCTACAGCGCACAAAGGAGTACAGGAAATATCTCTAGAACGTACAAAGGAGTACAGAAGGTATCTCTACAGCGCACAAAGGAGTACAGAAGGTATCTCTACAGCGCACAAAGGAGTACAGAAGGTATCTCTACAGCGCACAAAGGAGTACAGAAGGTATCTCTACAGCGCACAAAGGAGTACAGGAAATATCTCTAGAACGTACAAAGGAGTACACGAGGTATCTCTACAGCGTACAAAGGAGTACAGAAGGTATCTCTACAGCGCACAAAGGAGTACAGAAGGTATCTCTACAGCGTACAAAGGAGTACAGAAGGTATCTCTACAGCGCACAAAGGAGTACAGAAGGTGTCTCTACAGCGCACAAAGGAGTACAGAAGGTATCTCTACAGCGCACAAAGGAGTACAGGAAATATCTCTAGAACGTACAAAGGAGTACACGAGGTATCTCTACAGCGTACAAAGGAGTACAGAAGGTATCTCTACAGCGCACAAAGGAGTACAGAAGGTATCTCTACAGCGTACAAAGGAGTACAGAAGGTATCTCTACAGCGCACAAAGGAGTACAGAAGGTATCTCTACAGCGCACAAAGGAGTACAGAAGGTATCTCTACAGCGCACAAAGGAGTTCAGGAAATATCTCTAGAACGTACAAAGGAGTACACGAGGTATCTCTACAGCGTACAAAGGAGTACAGAAGGTATCTCTACAGCGCAAAAAGGAGTACACGAGGTATCTCTACAGCGTACAAAGGAGTACAGAAGGTATCTCTACAGCGTACAAAGGAGTACACGAGGTATCTCTACAGCGCACAAAGGAGTACAGAAGGTATCTCTACAGCGCACAGAGGAGTACAGAAGGTATCTCTACAGCGCACAAAGGAGAACAGAAGGTATCTCTACAGCGCACAAAGTAGCACAGAAGGTATCTCTACAGCGCACAAAGGAGTACAGAAGGTATCTCTACAGCGCACAAAGGAGTACAGGAAATATCTCTAGAACGTACAAAGGAGTACACGAGGTATCTCTACAGCGTACAAAGGAGTACAGAAGGTATCTCTACAGCGCACAAAGGAGTACAGAAGGTATCTCTACAGCGTACAAAGGAGTACAGAAGGTATCTCAACAGCGCACAAAGGAGTACAGAAGGTATCTCTACAGCGCACAAAGGAGTACAGAAGGTATCTCTACAGCGCACAAAGGAGTACAGGAAATATCTCTAGAACGTACAAAGGAGTACACGAGGTATCTCTACAGCGTACAAAGGAGTACAGAAGGTATCTCTACAGCGCACAAAGGAGTACAGAAGGTATCTCTACAGCGTACAAAGGAGTACAGGAAATATCTCTAGAACGTACATAGGAGTACACGAGGTATCTCTACAGCGTACAAAGGAGTACAGAAGGTATCTCTACAGCGCACAAAGGAGTACAGAAGGTATCTCTACAGCGCACAAAGGAGTACAGAAGGTATCTATACAGCGTACAAAGGAGTACAGAAGGTATCTCTACAGCGCACAAAGGAGTACAGAAGGTATCTCTACAGCGCACAAAGGAGTACAGAAGGTATCTCTACAGCGCACAAAGGAGTACAGAAGGTATCTCTACAGCGCACAAAGGAGTACAGGAAATATCCCTACAGCGTACAAAGGAGTACAGAAGGTATCTCTACAGCGCACAAAGGAGTACAGAAGGTATCTCTACAGCGCACAAAGGAGTACAGAAGGTATATCTACAGCGCACAAAGGAGTACAGAAGGTATCTCTACAGCGCACAAAGGAGTACAAAAGGTATCTCTACAGCGCACAAAGGAGTACAGAAGGTATCTCTACAGCGCACAAAGGAGTAGAGAAGGTATCTCTACAGCGCACAAAGAAGTACAGAAGGGATCTCTACAGCGCACAAAGGAGTACAGAAGGTATCTCTACAGCGCACAAAGGAGTACAGGAAATATCTCTAGAACGTACAAAGGAGTACACGAGGTATCTCTACAGCGTACAAAGGAGTACAGAAGGTATCTTTACAGCGCACAAAGGAGTACACGAGGTATCTCTACAGCGTACAAAGGAGTACAGAAGGTATCTCTACAGCGTACAAAGGAGTACAGAAGGTATCTCTACAGCGCACAAAGGAGTACAGAAGGTATCTCTACAGCGTACAAAGGAGTACAGAAGGTATCTCTACAGCGCACAAAGAAGTACAGAAGGTATCTCTACAGCGCACAAAGGGGTACAGAAGGTATCTCTACAGCGCACAGAGGAGTACAGGAAATATCTCTAGAACGTACAAAGGAGTACACGAGGTATCTCTACAGCGTACAAAGGAGTACAGAAGGTATCTCTACAGCGCACAAAGGAGTACAGAAGGTATCTCTACAGCGTACAAAGGAGTACAGAAGGTATCTCTACAGCGCACAAAGGAGTACAGAAGGTATCTCTACAGCGCACAAAGGAGTACAGAAGGTATCTCTACAGCGCACAAAGGAGTACAGGAAATATCTCTAGAACGTACAAAGGAGTACACGAGGTATCTCTACAGCGTACAAAGGAGTACAGAAGGTATCTATACAACGCACAAAGGAGTACAGAAGGTATCTCTACAGCGTACAAAAGAGTACAGAAGGTATCTCTACAGCGTACAAAGGAGTACACGAGGTATCTCTACAGCGCACAAAGGAGTACAGAAGGTATCTCTACAGCGCACAAAGGAGTACAGAAGGCATCTCTACAGCGCACAAAGGAGTACAGAAGGTATCTCTACTGCGCACAAAGGAGTACAGGAAATATCTCTAGAACGTACAAAGGAGTACACGAGGTATCTCTACAGCGTACAAAGGAGTACAGATGGTATCTATACAGCGTACAAAGGAGTACAGAAGGTATCTCTACAGCGCACAAAGGAGTACAGAAGGTATCTCTACAGCGCACAAAGGAGTACAGAAGGTATCTCTACAGCGCACAAAGGAGTACAGAAGGTATCTCTACAGCGCACAAAGGAGTACAGGAAATATCTCTAGAACGTACAAAGAAGTACACGAGGTATCTCTACAGCGTACAAAGGAGTACAGAAGGTATCTCTACAGCGCACAAAGGAGTACAGAAGGTATCTCTACAGCGCACAAAGGAGTACAGAAGGTATCTCTACAGCGCACAAAGGAGTACAGAAGGTATCTCTACAGCGCACAAAGGAGTACAGGAAATATCTCTAGAACGTACAAAGGAGTACACGAGGTATCTCTACAGCGTACAAAGGAGTACAGAAAGTATCTCTACAACGCACAAAGGAGTACAGAAGGTATCTCTACAGCGCACAAAGGAGTACAGAAGGTATCTCTACAGCGCACAAAGGAGTACAGGAAATATCTCTAGAACGTTCAAAGGAGTACACGAGGTATCTCTACAGCGTACAAAGGAGTACAGAAGGTATCTCTACAGCGCACAAAGGAGTACAGGAAATATCTCTAGAACGTACAAAGGAGTACAGAAGGTATCTCTACAGCGCACAAAGGAGTACAGAAGGTATCTCTACAGCGCACAAAGGAGTACAGAAGGTATCTCTACAGCGCACAAAGGAGTACAGAAGGTATCTCTACAGCACACAAAGGAGTACAGGAAATATCTCTAGAACGTACAAAGGAGTACACGAGGTATCTCTACAGCGTACAAAGGAGTACAGAAGGTATCTCTACAGCGCACAAAGGAGTACAGAAGGTATCTCTACAGCGTACAAAGGAGTACAGAAGGTATCTCTAAAGCGCACAAAGGAGTACAGAAGGTATCTCTACAGCGCACAAAGGAGTACAGAAGGTATCTCTACAGCGCACAAAGGAGTACAGGAAATATCTCTAGAACGTACAAAGGAGTACACGAGGTATCTCTACAGTGTACAAAGGAGTACAGAAGGTATCTCTACAGCGCACAAAGGAGTACAGAAGGTATCTCTGCAGCGTACAAAGGAGTACTGAAGGTATCTCTACAGCGCACAAAGGAGTACAGAAGGTATCTCTACAGCGCACAAAGGAGTACAGGAAATATCTCTAGAACGTACAAAGGAGTACACGAGGTATCTCTACAGCGCACAAAGGAGTACAGAAGGTATCTCTACAGCGCACAAAGGAGTACAGAAGGTATCTCTACAGCGCACAAAGGAGTACAGAAGGTATCTCTACAGCGTACAAAGGAGTACAGAAGGTATCTCTACAGCGCACAAAGGAGTACAGAAGGTATCTCTACAGCGCACAAAGGAGTACAGAAGGTATCTCTACAGCGTACAAAGGAGTACAGAAGGTATCTCTTCAGCGTACAAAGGAGTACACGAGGTATCTCTACAGCGCACAAAGGAGTACAGAAGGTATCTCTACAGCGCACAGAGGAGTACAGAAGGTATCTCTACAGCGCACAAAGGAGTACAGAAGGTATCTCTACAGCGCACAAAGGAGCACAGAAGGTATCTCTACAGCGCACAAAGGAGTACAGAAGGTATCTCTACAGCGCACAAAGGAGTACAGGAAATATCTCTAGAACGTACAAAGGAGTACACGAGGTATCTCTACAGCGTACAGAGGAGTACAGAAGGTATCTCTACAGCGCACAAAGGAGTACAGAAGGTATCTCTACAGCGTACAAAGGAGTACAGAAGGTATCTCAACAGCGCACAAAGGAGTACAGAAGGTTTCTCTACAGCGCACAAAGGAGTACAGAAGGTATCTCTACAGCGCACAAAGGAGTACAGGAAATATCTCTAGAACGTACAAAGGAGTACACGAGGTATCTCTACAGCGTACAAAGGAGTACAGAAGGTATCTCTACAGCGCACAAAGGAGTACAGAAGGTATCTCTACAGCGTACAAAGGAGTACAGGAAATATCTCTAGAACGTACATAGGAGTACACGAGGTATCTCTACAGCGTACAAAGGAGTACAGAAGGTATCTCTACAGCGCACAAAGGAGTACAGAAGGTATCTCTACAGCGCACAAAGGAGTACAGAAGGTATCTATACAGCGTACAAAGGAGTACAGAAGGTATCTCTACAGCGCACAAAGGAGTACAGAAGGTATCTCTACAGCGCACAAAGGAGTACAGAAGGTATCTCTACAGCGCACAAAGGAGTACAGAAGGTATCTCTAATGCGCACAAAGGAGTACAGGAAATATCTCTAGAACGTACAAAGGAGTACACGAGGTATCTCTACAGCGTACAAAGGAGTACAGATGGTATCTATACAGCGTACAAAGGAGTACAGAAGGTATCTCTACAGCGCACAAAGGAGTACAGAAGGTATCTCTACAGCGCACAAAGGAGTACAGAAGGTATCTCTACAGCGCACAAAGGAGTACAGAAGGTATCTCTACAGCGCACAAAGGAGTACAGGAAATATCTCTAGAACGTACAAAGAAGTACACGAGGTATCTCTACAGCGTACAAAGGAGTACAGAAGGTATCTCTACAGCGCACAAAGGAGTACAGAAGGTATCTCTACAGCGCACAAAGGAGTACAGAAGGTATCTCTACAGCGCACAAAGGAGTACAGAAGGTATCTCTACAGCGTACAAAGGAGTACACGAGGTATCTCTACAGCGCACAAAGGAGTACAGAAGGTATCTCTACAGCGCACAAAGGAGTACAGAAGGTATCTCTACAGCGCACAAAGGAGTACAGAAGGTATCTCTACAGCGCACAAAGGAGTACAGGAAATATCTCTAGAACGTACAAAGGAGTACACGAGGTATCTCTACAGCGTACAAAGGAGTACAGAAGGTATCTCTACAACGCACAAAGGAGTACAGAAGGTATCTCTACAGCGCACAAAGGAGTACAGAAGGTATCTCTACAGCGCACAAAGGAGTACAGGAAATATCTCTAGAACGTTCAAAGGAGTACACGAGGTATCTCTACAGCGTACAAAGGAGTACAGAAGGTATCTCTACAGCGCACAAAGGAGTACAGGAAATATCTCTAGAACGTACAAAGGAGTACAGAAGGTATCTCTACAGCGCACAAAGGAGTACAGAAGGTATCTCTACAGCGCACAAAGGAGTACAGAAGGTATCTCTACAGCGTACAAAGGAGTACAGAAGGTATCTCTACAGCGCACAAAGGAGTACAGAAGGTATCTCTACAGCGTACAAAAGAGTACTGAAGGTATCTCTACAGCGCACAAAGGAGTACAGAAGGTATCTCTACAGCGCACAAAGGAGTACAGGAAATATCTCTAGAACGTACAAAGGAGTACACGAGGTATCTCTACAGCGCACAAAGGAGTACAGAAGGTATCTCTACAGCGCACAAAGGAGTACAGAAGGTATCTCTACAGCGCACAAAGGAGTACAGAAGGTATCTCTACAGCGTACAAAGGAGTACACGAGGTATCGCTACAGCGCACAAAGGAGTACAGAAGGTATCTCTACAGCGCACAAAGGAGTACAGAAGGTATCTCTACAGCGTACAAAGGAGTACAGAAGGTATCTCTACAGCGTACAAAGGAGTACACGAGGTATCTCTACAGCGCACAAAGGAGTACAGAAGGTATCTCTACAGCGCACAGAGGAGTACAGAAGGTATCTCTACAGCGCACAAAGGAGTACAGAAGGTATCTCTTCAGCGCACAAAGGAGCACAGAAGGTATCTCTACAGCGCACAAAGGAGTACAGAAGGTATCTCTACAGCGCACAAAGGAGTACAGGAAATATCTCTAGAACGTACAAAGGAGTACACGAGGTATCTCTACAGCGTACAAAGGAGTACAGAAGGTATCTCTACAGCGCACAAAGGAGTACAGAAGGTATCTCTACAGCGTACAAAGGAGTACAGAAGGTATCTCAACAGCGCACAAAGGAGTACAGAAGGTATCTCTACAGCGCACAAAGGAGTACAGAAGGTATCTCTACAGCGCACAAAGGAGTACAGGAAATATCTCTAGAACGTACAAAGGAGTACACGAGGTATCTCTACAGCGTACAAAGGAGTACAGAAGGTATCTCTACAGCGCACAAAGGAGTACAGAAGGTATCTCTACAGCGTACAAAGGAGTACAGGAAATATCTCTAGAACGTACATAGGAGTACACGAGGTATCTCTACAGCGTACAAAGGAGTACAGAAGGTATCTCTACAGCGCACAAAGGAGTACAGAAGGTATCTCTACAGCGCACAAAGGAGTACAGAAGGTATCTATACAGCGTACAAAGGAGTACAAAAGGTATCTCTACAGCGCACAAAGGAGTACAGAAGGTATCTCTACAGCGCACAAAGGAGTACAGAAGGTATCTCTACAGCGCACAAAGGAGTACAGAAGGTATCTCTACAGCGCACAAAGGAGTACAGAAAATATCCCTACAGCGTACAAAGGAGTACAGAAGGTATCTCTACAGCGCACAAAGGAGTACAGAAGGTATCTCTGCAGCGCACGAAGGAGTACAGAAGGTATCTCTACAGCGAACAAAGGAGTACAGAAGGTATCTCTACAGCGCACAAAGGAGTACAAAAGGTATCTCTACAGCGCACAAAGAAGTACAGAAGGTATCTCTACAGCGCACAAAGGAGTAGAGAAGGTATCTCTACAGCGCACAAAGAAGTACAGAAGGTATCTCTACAGCGCACAAAGGAGTACAGAAGGTATCTCTACAGCGCACAAAGGAGTACAGGAAATATCTCTAGAACGTACAAAGGAGTACACGAGGTATCTCTACAGCGTACAAAGGAGTACAGAAGGTATCTCTACAGCGCACAAAGGAGTACACGAGGTATCTCTACAGCGTACAAAGGAGTACAGAAGGTATCTCTACAGCGTACAAAGGAGTACAGAAGGTATCTCTACAGCGCACAAAGGAGTACAGAAGGTATCTCTACAGCGTACAAAGGAGTACAGAAGGTATCTCTACAGCGCACAAAGAAGTACAGAAGGTATCTCTACAGCGCACAAAGGGGTACAGAAGGTATCTCTACAGCGCACAGAGGAGTACAGGAAATATCTCTAGAACGCACAAAGGAGTACACGAGGTATCTCTACAGCGTTCAAAAGAGTACAGAAGGTATCTCTACAGCGCACAAAGGAGTACAGAAGGTATCTCTACAGCGTACAAAGGAGTACAGAAGGTATCTCTACAGCGCACAAAGGAGTACAGAAGGTATCTCTACAGCGCACAAAGGAGTACAGAAGGTATCTCTACAGCGCACAAAGGAGTACAGGAAATATCTCTAGAACGTACACAGGAGTACACGAGGTATCTCTACAGCGTACAAAGGAGTACAGAAGGTATCTCTACAACGCACAAAGGAGTACAGAAGGTATCTCTACAGCGTACAAAAGAGTATAGAAGGTATCTCTACAGCGTACAAAGGAGTACACGAGGTATCTCTACAGCGCACAAAGGAGTACAGAAGGTATCTCTACAGCGCACAAAGGAGTACAGAAGGCATCTCTACAGCGCACAAAGGAGTACAGAAGGTATCTCTACTGCGCACAAAGGAGTACAGGAAATATCTCTAGAACGTACAAAGGAATACACGAGGTATCTCTACAGCGTACAAAGGAGTACAGATGGTATCTATACAGCGTACAAAGGAGTACAGAAGGTATCTCTACAGCGCACAAAGGAGTACAGAAGGTATCTCTACAGCGCACAAAGGAGTACAGAAGGTATCTCTACAGCGCACAAAGGAGTACAGAAGGTATCTCTACAGCGCACAAAGGAGTACAGGAAATATCTCTAGAACGTACAAAGAAGTACACGAGGTATCTCTACAGCGTACAAAGGAGTACAGAAGGTATCTCTACAGCGCACAAAGGAGTACAGAAGGTATCTCTACAGCGCACAATGGAGTACAGAAGGTATCTCTACAGCGCACAAAGGAGTACAGAAGGTATCTCTACAGCGTACAAAGGAGTACACGAGGTATCTCTACAGCGCACAAAGGAGTACAGAAGGTATCTCTACAGCGCACAAAGGAGTACAGAAGGTATCTCTACAGCGCACAAAGGAGTACAGGAAATATCTCTAGAACGTACAAAGGAATACACGAGGTATCTCTACAGCGTACAAAGGAGTACAGAAGGTATCTCTACAACGCACAAAGGAGTACAGAAGGTATCTCTACAGCGCACAAAGGAGTACAGAAGGTATCTCTACAGCGCACAAAGGAGTACAGGAAATATCTCTAGAACGTTCAGAGGAGTACACGAGGTATCTCTTCAGCGTACAAAGGAGTACAGAAGGTATCTCTACAGCGCACAAAGGAGTACAGGAAATATCTCTAGAACGTACAAAGGAGTACAGAAGGTATCTCTACAGCGCACAAAGGAGTACAGAAGGTATCTCTACAGCGCACAAAGGAGTACAGAAGGTATCTCTACAGCGCACAAAGGAGTACAGAAGGTATCTCTACAGCACACAAAGGAGTACAGGAAATATCTCTAGAACGTACAAAGGAGTACACGAGGTATCTCTACAGCGTACAAAGGAGTACAGAAGGTATCTCTACAGCGCACAAAGGAGTACAGAAGGTATCTCTACAGCGTACAAAGGAGTACAGAAGGTATCTCTACAGCGCACAAAGGAGTACAGAAGGTATCTCTACAGCGCACAAAGGAGTACAGAAGGTATCTCTACAGCGCACAAAGGAGTACAGGAAATATCTCTAGAACGTACAAAGGAGTACACGAGGTATCTCTACAGTGTACAAAGGAGTACAGAAGGTATCTCTACAGCGCACAAAGGAGTACAGAAGGTATCTCTACAGCGTACAAAGGAGTACTGAAGGTATCTCTACAGCGCACAAAGGAGTACAGAAGGTATCTCTACAGCGCACAAAGGAGTACAGGAAATATCTCTAGAACGTACAAAGGAGTACACGAGGTATCTCTACAGTGCACAAAGGAGTACAGAAGGTATTTCTACAGCGCACAAAGGAGTACAGAAGGTATCTCTACAGCGCACAAAGGAGTACAGAAGGTATCTCTACAGCGTACAAAGGAGTACACGAGGTATCTCTACAGCGCACAAAGGAGTACAGAAGGTATCTCTACAGCGCACAAAGGAGTACAGAAGGTATCTCTACAGCGCACAAAGGAGTACAGAAGGTATCTCTACAGCGCACAAAGGAGTACAGAAGGTATTTCTACAGCGCACAAAGGAGTACAGAAGGTATCTCTACAGCGCACAAAGGAGTACAGAAGGTATCTCTACAGCGCACAAAGGAGTACAGAAGGTATCTCTACAGCGCACAAAGGAGTACAGAAGGTATCTCTACAGCGCACAAAGGAGTACAGGAAATATCTCTAGAACGTACAAAGGAGTACACGAGGTATCTCTACAGCGTACAAAGGAGTACAGAAGGTATCTCTACAGCGCACAAAGGAGTACACGAGGTATCTCTACAGCGTACAAAAGAGTACAGAAGGTATCTCTACAGCGTACAAAGGAGTACACGAGGTATCTCTACAGCGCACAAAGGAGTACAGAAGGTATCTCTCCAGCGCACAAAGGAGTACAGAAGGCATCTCTACAGCGCACAAATTAGTACAGAAGGTATCTCTACTGCGCACAAAGGAGTACAGGAAATATCTCTAGAACGTACAAAGGAGTACACGAGGTATCTCTACAGCGTACAAAGGAGTACAGATGGTATCTATACAGCGTACAAAGGAGTACAGAAGGTATCTCTACAGCGCACAAAGGAGTACAGAAGGTATCTCTACAGCGCACAAAGGAGTACAGAAGGTATCTCTACAGCGCACAAAGGAGTAAAGAAGGTATCTCTACAGCGCACAAAGGAGTACAGGAAATATCTCTAGAACGTACAAAGAAGTACACGAGGTATCTCTACAGCGTACAAAGGAGTACAGAAGGTATCTCTACAGCGCACAAGGGAGTACAGAAGGTATCTCTACAGCGCACAAAGGAGTACAGAAGGTATCTCTACAGCGCACAAAGGAGTACAGAAGGCATCTCTACAGCGCACAAATTAGTACAGAAGGTATCTCTACTGCGCACAAAGGAGTACAGGAAATATCTCTAGAACGTACAAAGGAGTACACGAGGTATCTCTACAGCGTACAAAGGAGTACAGATGGTATCTATACAACGTACAAAGGAGTACAGAAGGTATCTCTACAGCGCACAAAGGAGTACAGAAGGTATCTCTACAGCGCACAAAGGAGTACAGAAGGTATCTCTACAGCGCACAAAGGAGTAAAGAAGGTATCTCTACAGCGCACAAAGGAGTACAGGAAATATCTCTAGAACGTACAAAGAAGTACACGAGGTATCTCTACAGCGTACAAAGGAGTACAGAAGGTATCTCTACAGCGCACAAAGGAGTACAGAAGGTATCTCTACAGCGCACAAAGGAGTACAGAAGGTATCTCTACAGCGCACAAAGGAGTACAGAAGGTATCTCTACAGCGTACAAAGGAGTACACGAGGTATCTCTACAGCGCACAAAGGAGTACAGAAGGTATCTCTACAGCGCACAAAGGAGTACAGAAGGTATCTCTACAGCGCACAAAGGAGTACAGGAAATATCTCTAAAACGTACAAAGGAGTACACGAGGTATCTCTACAGCGCACAAAGGAGTACAGAAGGTATCTCTAGAGCGCACAAAGGAGTACAGAAGGTATCTCTACAGCGCACAAAGGAGTACAGAAGGTATCTCTACAGCGTACAAAGGAGTACACGAGGTATCTCTACAGCGCACAAAGGAGTACAGAAGGTATCTCTACAGCGCACAAAGGAGTACAGAAGGTATCTCTACAGCGCACAAAGGAGTACAGAAGGTATCTCTACAGCGCACAAAGGAGTACAGAAGGTATCTCTACAGCGCACAAAGGAGTACAGAAGGTATCTCTACAGCGCACAAAGGAGTACAGAAGGTATCTCTACAGCGCACAAAGGAGTACAGAAGGTATCTCTACAGCGCACAAAGGAGTACAGAAGGTATCTCTACAGCGTACAAAGGAGTACACGATGTATCTCTACAGCGCACAAAGGAGTACAGAAGGTATCTCTACAGCGCACAAAGGAGTACAGAAGGTATCTCTACAGCGCACAAAGGAGTACAGAAAGTATCTCTACAGCGCACAAAGGAGTACAGGAAATATCTCTAGAACGTACATAGGAGTACACGAGGTATCTCTACAGCGTACAAAGGAGTACAGAAGGTATCTCTACAGCGCACAAAGGAGTACAGAAGGTATCTCTACAGCGCACAAAGGAGTACAGAAGGTATCTCTACAGCGCACAAAGGAGTACAGAAGGTATCTCTACAGCGCACAAAGGAGTACAGAAGGTATCTCTAGAGCGCACAAAGGAGTACAGGAAATATCTCTAGAACGTACAAAGGAGTACACGAGGTATCTCTTCAGCGTACAAAGGAGTACAGAAGGTATCTCTACAGCGCGTAAAGGAGTACAGAAGGTATCTCTACAGCGCACAAAGGAGTACAGAAGGTATCTCTACAGCGCACAAAGGAGTACAGAAGGTATCTCTACAGCGCACAAAGGAGTACAGAAGGTATCTCTACAGCGCACAAAGGAGTACAGGAAATATCTCTAGAACGTACAAAGGAGTACACGAGGTATCTCTACAGCGTACAAAGGAGTACAGAAGGTATCTCTACAGCGCACAAAGGAGTACAGAAGGTACCTCTACAGCGCACAAAGGAGTACAGAAGGTATCTACAGCGCACAAAGGAGTACAGAAGGTATCTCTACAGCGCACAAAGGAGTACAGGAAATATCTCTAGAACGTACAAAGGAGTACACGAGGTATCTCTACAGCGTACAAAAAGGTACAGAAGGTATCTCTACAGCGCACAAAGGAGTACAGAAGGTATCTCTACAGCGCACAAAGAAGTACAGAAGGTATCTCTACAGCGCACAAAGGAGTACAGGAAATATCTCTAGAACGTACAAAGGAGTACACGAGGTATATCTACAGCGTACAAAGATGTACAGAAGGTATCTCTACAGCGTACAAAGGAGTACAGAAGGTATCTCTACAGCGCACAAAGGAGTACACGAGGTATCTCTACAGCGTAAAAAGGAGTACAGAAGGTATCTCTACAGCGCACAAAGGAGTACAGGAAATGTCTCTAGAACGTACAAAAGAGTACAGAAGGTATCTCTACAGCGCACAAAAGAGTACAGAAGGTATCTCTACAGCGCACAAAGGAGTACAGAAGGTATCTCTACAGCGCACAAAGGAGTACAGAAGGTATCTCTACAGCGCACAAAGGAGTACAGGAAATATCTCTAGAACGTTCAAAGGAGTACACGAGGTATCTCTACAGCGTACAAAGGAGTACAGAAGGTATCTCTACAGCGCACAAAGGAGCACAGGAAATATCTCTAGAAAGTACAAAGGAGTACACGAGGTATCTCTACAGCGCACAAAGGAGTACAGAAGGTATCTCTACAGCGCACAAAGGAGTACAGAAGGTATCTCTACAGCGCACAAAGGAGTACAGAAGGTATCTCTACAGCGCACAAAGGAGTAGAGAAGGTATCTCTACAGCGCACAAAGGAGTACAGAAGGTATCTCTACAGCGCACAAAGGAGTACAGAAGGCATCTCTACAGCGCACAAAGGAGTACAGAAGGTATCTCTACTGCGCACAAAGGAGTACAGGAAATATCTCTAGAACGTACAAAGGAGTACACGAGGTATCTCTACAGCGTACAAAGGAGTACAGATGGTATCTATACAGCGTACAAAGGAGTACAGAAGGTATCTCTACAGCGCACAAAGGAGTACAGAAGGTATCTCTACAGCGCACAAAGGAGTACAGAAGGTATCTCTACAGCGCACAAAGGAGTAAAGAAGGTATCTCTACAGCGCAAAAAGGAGTACAGGAAATATCTCTAGAACGTACAAAGAAGTACACGAGGTATCTCTACAGCGTACAAAGGAGTACAGAAGGTATCTCTACAGCGCACAAAGGAGTACAGAAGGTATCTCTACAGCGCACAAAGGAGTACAGAAGGTATCTCTACAGCGCACAAAGGAGTACAGAAGGTATCTCTACAGCGTACAAAGGAGTACACGAGGTATCTCTACAGCGCACAAAAAAGTACAGAAGGTATCTCTACAGCGCACAAAGGAGTACAGAAGGTATCTCTACAGCGCACAAAGGAGTACAGGAAATATCTCTAAAACGTACAAAGGAGTACACGAGGTATCTCTACAGCGCACAAAGGAGTACAGAAGGTATCTCTAGAGCGCACAAAGGAGTACAGAAGGTATCTCTACAGCGCACAAAGGAGTACAGAAGGTATCTCTACAGCGTACAAATGAGTACACGAGGTATCTCTACAGCGCACAAAGGAGTACAGAAGGTATCTCTACAGCGCACAAAGGAGTACAGAAGGTATCTCTACAGCGCACAAAGGAGTACAGAAGGTATCTCTACAGCGCACAAAGGAGTACAGAAGGTATCTCTACAGCGCACAAAGGAGTACAGAAGGTATCTCTACAGCGCACAAAGGAGTACAGAAGGTATCTCTACAGCGCACAAAGGAGTACAGAAGGTATCTCTACAGCGCACAAAGGAGTACAGAAGGTATCTCTACAGCGTACAAAGGAGTACACGAGGTATCTCTACAGCGCACAAAGGAGTACAGAAGGTATCTCTACAGCGCACAAAGGAGTACAGAAGGTATCTCTACAGCGCACAAAGGAGTACAGAAAGTATCTCTACAGCGCACAAAGGAGTACAGGAAATATCTCTAGAACGTACATAGGAGTACACGAGGTATCTCTACAGCGTACAAAGGAGTACAAAAGGTATCTCTACAGCGCACAAAGGAGTACAGAAGGTATCTCTACAGCGCACAAAGGAGTACAGAAGGTATCTCTACAGCGCACAAAGGAGTACAGAAGGTATCTCTACAGCGCACAAAGGAGTACAGAAGGTATCTCTACAGCGCACAAAGGAGTACAGGAAATATCTCTAGAACGTACAAAGGAGTACACGAGGTATCTCTTCAGCGTACAAAGGAGTACAGAAGGTATCTCTACAGCGCGTAAAGGAGTACAGAAGGTATCTCTACAGCGCACAAAGGAGTACAGAAGGTATCTCTACAGCGCACAAAGGAGTACAGAAGGTATCTCTACAGCGCACAAAGGAGTACAGGAAATATCTCTAGAACGTACAAAGGAGTACACGAGGTATCTCTACAGCGTACAAAGGAGTACAGAAGGTATCTCTACAGCGCACAAAGGAGTACAGAAGGTATCTCTACAGCGCACAAAGAAGTACAGAAGGTATCTACAGCGCACAAAGGAGTACAGAAGGTATCTCTACAGCGCACAAAGGAGTACAGGAAATATCTCTAGAACGTACAAAGGAGTACACGAGGTATCTCTACAGCGTACAAAAAGGTACAGAAGGTATTTCTACAGCGCACAAAGGAGTACAGAAGGTATCTCTACAGCGCACAAAGAAGTACAGAAGGTATCTCTACAGCGCACAAAGGAGTACAGGAAATATCTCTAGAACGTACAAAGGAGTACACGAGGTATCTCTACAGTGCACAAAGGAGTACAGAAGGTATTTCTACAGCGCACAAAGGAGTACAGAAGGTATCTCTACAGCGCACAAAGGAGTACAGAAGGTATCTCTACAGCGTACAAAGGAGTACACGAGGTATCTCTACAGCGCACAAAGGAGTACAGAAGGTATCTCTACAGCGCACAAAGGAGTACAGAAGGTATCTCTACAGCGCACAAAGGAGTACAGAAGGTATCTCTACAGCGCACAAAGGAGTACAGAAGGTATTTCTACAGCGCACAAAGGAGTACAGAAGGTATCTCTACAGCGCACAAAGGAGTACAGAAGGTATCTCTACAGCGCACAAAGGAGTACAGAAGGTATCTCTACAGCGCACAAAGGAGTACAGAAGGTATCTCTACAGCGCACAAAGGAGTACAGGAAATATCTCTAGAACGTACAAAGGAGTACACGAGGTATCTCTACAGCGTACAAAGGAGTACAGAAGGTATCTCTACAGCGCACAAAGGAGTACACGAGGTATCTCTACAGCGTACAAAAGAGTACAGAAGGTATCTCTACAGCGTACAAAGGAGTACACGAGGTATCTCTACAGCGCACAAAGGAGTACAGAAGGTATCTCTCCAGCGCACAAAGGAGTACAGAAGGCATCTCTACAGCGCACAAATTAGTACAGAAGGTATCTCTACTGCGCACAAAGGAGTACAGGAAATATCTCTAGAACGTACAAAGGAGTACACGAGGTATCTCTACAGCGTACAAAGGAGTACAGATGGTATCTATACAGCGTACAAAGGAGTACAGAAGGTATCTCTACAGCGCACAAAGGAGTACAGAAGGTATCTCTACAGCGCACAAAGGAGTACAGAAGGTATCTCTACAGCGCACAAAGGAGTAAAGAAGGTATCTCTACAGCGCACAAAGGAGTACAGGAAATATCTCTAGAACGTACAAAGAAGTACACGAGGTATCTCTACAGCGTACAAAGGAGTACAGAAGGTATCTCTACAGCGCACAAGGGAGTACAGAAGGTATCTCTACAGCGCACAAAGGAGTACAGAAGGTATCTCTACAGCGCACAAAGGAGTACAGAAGGCATCTCTACAGCGCACAAATTAGTACAGAAGGTATCTCTACTGCGCACAAAGGAGTACAGGAAATATCTCTAGAACGTACAAAGGAGTACACGAGGGATCTCTACAGCGTACAAAGGAGTACAGATGGTATCTATACAACGTACAAAGGAGTACAGAAGGTATCTCTACAGCGCACAAAGGAGTACAGAAGGTATCTCTACAGCGCACAAAGGAGTACAGAAGGTATCTCTACAGCGCACAAAGGAGTAAAGAAGGTATCTCTACAGCGCACAAAGGAGTACAGGAAATGTCTCTAGAACGTACAAAGAAGTACACGAGGTATCTCTACAGCGTACAAAGGAGTACAGAAGGTATCTCTACAGCGCACAAAGGAGTACAGAAGGTATCTCTACAGCGCACAAAGGAGTACAGAAGGTATCTCTACAGCGCACAAAGGAGTACAGAAGGTATCTCTACAGCGTACAAAGGAGTACACGAGGTATCTCTACAGCGCACAAAGGAGTACAGAAGGTATCTCTACAGCGCACAAAGGAGTACAGAAGGTATCTCTACAGCGCACAAAGGAGTACAGGAAATATCTCTAAAACGTACAAAGGAGTACACGAGGTATCTCTACAGCGCACAAAGGAGTACAGAAGGTATCTCTAGAGCGCACAAAGGAGTACAGAAGGTATCTCTACAGCGCACAAAGGAGTACAGAAGGTATCTCTACAGCGTACAAAGGAGTACACGAGGTATCTCTACAGCGCACAAAGGAGTACAGAAGGTATCTCTACAGCGCACAAAGGAGTACAGAAGGTATCTCTACAGCGCACAAAGGAGTACAGAAGGTATCTCTACAGCGCACAAAGGAGTACAGAAGGTATCTCTACAGCGCACAAAGGAGTACAGAAGGTATCTCTACAGCGCACAAAGGAGTACAGAAGGTATCTCTACAGCGCACAAAGGAGTACAGAAGGTATCTCTACAGCGCACAAAGGAGTACAGAAGGTATCTCTACAGCGTACAAAGGAGTACACGATGTATCTCTACAGCGCACAAAGGAGTACAGAAGGTATCTCTACAGCGCACAAAGGAGTACAGAAGGTATCTCTACAGCGCACAAAGGAGTACAGAAAGTATCTCTACAGCGCACAAAGGAGTACAGGAAATATCTCTAGAACGTACATAGGAGTACACGAGGTATCTCTACAGCGTACAAAGGAGTACAGAAGGTATCTCTACAGCGCACAAAGGAGTACAGAAGGTATCTCTACAGCGCACAAAGGAGTACAGAAGGTATCTCTACAGCGCACAAAGGAGTACAGAAGGTATCTCTACAGCGCACAAAGGAGTACAGAAGGTATCTCTAGAGCGCACAAAGGAGTACAGGAAATATCTCTAGAACGTACAAAGGAGTACACGAGGTATCTCTTCAGCGTACAAAGGAGTACAGAAGGTATCTCTACAGCGCGTAAAGGAGTACAGAAGGTATCTCTACAGCGCACAAAGGAGTACAGAAGGTATCTCTACAGCGCACAAAGGAGTACAGAAGGTATCTCTACAGCGCACAAAGGAGTACAGAAGGTATCTCTACAGCGCACAAAGGAGTACAGGAAATATCTCTAGAACGTACAAAGGAGTACACGAGGTATCTCTACAGCGTACAAAGGAGTACAGAAGGTATCTCTACAGCGCACAAAGGAGTACAGAAGGTACCTCTACAGCGCACAAAGGAGTACAGAAGGTATCTACAGCGCACAAAGGAGTACAGAAGGTATCTCTACAGCGCACAAAGGAGTACAGGAAATATCTCTAGAACGTGCAAAGGAGTACACGAGGTATCTCTACAGCGTACAAAAAGGTACAGAAGGTATCTCTACAGCGCACAAAGGAGTACAGAAGGTATCTCTACAGCGCACAAAGAAGTACAGAAGGTATCTCTACAGCGCACAAAGGAGTACAGGAAATATCTCTAGAACGTACAAAGGAGTACACGAGGTATCTCTACAGCGTACAAAGATGTACAGAAGGTATCTCTACAGCGTACAAAGGAGTACAGAAGGTATCTCTACAGCGCACAAAGGAGTACACGAGGTATCTCTACAGCGTAAAAAGGAGTACAGAAGGTATCTCTACAGCGCACAAAGGAGTACAGGAAATGTCTCTAGAACGTACAAAAGAGTACAGAAGGTATCTCTACAGCGCACAAAAGAGTACAGAAGGTATCTCTACAGCGCACAAAGGAGTACAGAAGGTATCTCTACAGCGCACAAAGGAGTACAGAAGGTATCTCTACAGCGCACAAAGGAGTACAGGAAATATCTCTAGAACGTTCAAAGGAGTACACGAGGTATCTCTACAGCGTACAAAGGAGTACAGAAGGTATCTCTACAGCGCACAAAGGAGCACAGGAAATATCTCTAGAAAGTACAAAGGAGTACACGAGGTATCTCTACAGCGCACAAAGGAGTACAGAAGGTATCTCTACAGCGCACAAAGGAGTACAGAAGGTATCTCTACAGCGCACAAAGGAGTACAGAAGGTATCTCTACAGCGCACAAAGGAGTAGAGAAGGTATCTCTACAGCGCACAAAGGAGTACAGAAGGTATCTCTACAGCGCACAAAGGAGTACAGAAGGCATCTCTACAGCGCACAAAGGAGTACAGAAGGTATCTCTACTGCGCACAAAGGAGTACAGGAAATATCTCTAGAACGTACAAAGGAGTACACGAGGTATCTCTACAGCGTACAAAGGAGTACAGATGGTATCTATACAGCGTACAAAGGAGTACAGAAGGTATCTCTACAGCGCACAAAGGAGTACAGAAGGTATCTCTACAGCGCACAAAGGAGTACAGAAGGTATCTCTACAGCGCACAAAGGAGTAAAGAAGGTATCTCTACAGCGCAAAAAGGAGTACAGGAAATATCTCTAGAACGTACAAAGAAGTACACGAGGTATCTCTACAGCGTACAAAGGAGTACAGAAGGTATCTCTACAGCGCACAAAGGAGTACAGAAGGTATCTCTACAGCGCACAAAGGAGTACAGAAGGTATCTCTACAGCGCACAAAGGAGTACAGAAGGTATCTCTACAGCGTACAAAGGAGTACACGAGGTATCTCTACAGCGCACAAAAAAGTACAGAAGGTATCTCTACAGCGCACAAAGGAGTACAGAAGGTATCTCTACAGCGCACAAAGGAGTACAAAAGGTATCTCTACAGCGTACAAATGAGTACACGAGGTATCTCTACAGCGCACAAAGGAGTACAGAAGGTATCTCTACAGCGCACAAAGGAGTACAGAAGGTATCTCTACAGCGCACAAAGGAGTACAGAAGGTATCTCTACAGCGCACAAAGGAGTACAGAAGGTATCTCTACAGCGCACAAAGGAGTACAGAAGGTATCTCTACAGCGCACAAAGGAGTACAGAAGGTATCTCTACAGCGCACAAAGGAGTACAGAAGGTATCTCTACAGCGCACAAAGGAGTACAGAAGGTATCTCTACAGCGTACAAAGGAGTACACGAGGTATCTCTACAGCGCACAAAGGAGTACAGAAGGTATCTCTACAGCGCACAAAGGAGTACAGAAGGTATCTCTACAGCGCACAAAGGAGTACAGAAAGTATCTCTACAGCGCACAAAGGAGTACAGGAAATATCTCTAGAACGTACATAGGAGTACACGAGGTATCTCTACAGCGTACAAAGGAGTACAAAATGTATCTCTACAGCGCACAAAGGAGTACAGAAGGTATCTCTACAGCGCACAAAGGAGTACAGAAGGTATCTCTACAGCGCACAAAGGAGTACAGAAGGTATCTCTACAGCGCACAAAGGAGTACAGAAGGTATCTCTACAGCGCACAAAGGAGTACAGGAAATATCTCTAGAACGTACAAAGGAGTACACGAGGTATCTCTTCAGCGTACAAAGGAGTACAGAAGGTATCTCTACAGCGCGTAAAGGAGTACAGAAGGTATCTCTACAGCGCACAAAGGAGTACAGAAGGTATCTCTACAGCGCACAAAGGAGTACAGAAGGTATCTCTACAGCGCACAAAGGAGTACAGGAAATATCTCTAGAACGTACAAAGGAGTACACGAGGTATCTCTACAGCGTACAAAGGAGTACAGAAGGTATCTCTACAGCGCACAAAGGAGTACAGAAGGGATCTCTACAGCGCACAAAGGAGTACACGAGGTATCTCTACAGCGTAAAAAGGAGTACAGAAGGTATCTCTACAGCGCACAAAGGAGTACAGGAAATGTCTCTAGAACGTACAAAAGAGTACAGAAGGTATCTCTACAGCGCACAAAAGAGTACAGAAGGTATCTCTACAGCGCACAAAGGAGTACAGAAGGTATCTCTACAGCGCACAAAGGAGTACAGAAGGTATCTCTACAGCGCACAAAGGAGTACAGGAAATATCTCTAGAACGTTCAAAGGAGTACACGAGGTATCTCTACAGCGTACAAAGGAGTACAGAAGGTATCTCTACAGCGCACAAAGGAGTACAGAAGGTATCTCTACAGCGCACAAAGGAGTACAGGAAATATCTCTAGAACGTACAAAGGAGTACACGAGGTATCTCTACAGCGCACAAAGGAGTACAGAAGGTATCTCTACAGCGCACAAAGGAGTACAGAAGGTATCTCTACAGCGCACAAAGGAGTACAGGAAATATCTCTAGAACGTACAAAGGAGTACACGAGGTATCTCTACAGCGTACAAAGGAGTACAGAAGGTATCTCTACAGCGCACAAAGGAGTACAGGAAATATCTCTAGAACGTACAAAGGAGTACACGAGGTATCTCTAGAGCGCACAAAGGAGTACAGAAGGTATCTCTACAGCGCAAAAAGGAGTACAGAAGGTATCTCTACAGCGCACAAAGGAGTACAGAAGGTATCTCTACAGCGCACAAAGGAGTACAGAAGGTATCTCTACAGCGCACAAAGGAGTTCAGGAAATATCTCTAGAACGTACAAAGGAGTACACGAGGTATCTCTACAGCGTACAAAAGAGTACAGAAGGTATCTCTACAGCGCACAAAGGAGTACAGAAGGTATCTCTACAGCGCACAAAGGAGTACAGAAGGTATCTCTACAGCGCACAAAGGGGTACAGGAAATATCTCTAGAACGTACAAAGAAGTACACGAGGTATCTCTACAGCGTACAAAGGAGTACAGAAGGTATCTCTACAGCGTACAAAGGAGTACAGAAGGTATCTCTACAGCGCACAAAGGAGTACAGAAGGTATCTCTACAGCGCACAAAGGAGTACAGAAGGTATCTCTACAGCGCACTAAGGAGTACCGGAAATATCTCTAGAACGTACAAAGGAGTACACGAGGTATCTCTACAGCGTACAAAGGAGTACAGAAGGTATCTCTACAGCGCACAAAGGAGTACAGGAAATATCTCTAGAACGTACAAAGGAGTACAGAAGGTATCTCTACAGCGCACAAAGGAGTACAGAAGGTATCTCTACAGCGCACAAAGGAGTACAGAAGGTATCTCTACAGCGCACAAAGGAGTACAGAAGGTATCTCTACAGCGCACAAAAGAGTACAGGAAATATCTCTAGAACGTACAAAGGAGTACACGAGGTATCTCTACAGCGTACAAAGGAGTACAGAAGGTATCTCTACAGCGCACAAAGGAGTACAGAAGGTATCTCTACAGCGCACAAAGGAGTACAGGAAATATCTCTAGAACGTTCAAAGGAGTACACGAGGTATCTCTACAGCGCAAAAAGGAGTACAGAAGGTATCTCTACAGCGCACAAAGGAGTACAGAAGGTATCTCTACAGCGCACAAAGGAGTACAGGAAATATCTCTAGAACGTACAAAGGAGTACACGAGGTATCTCTACAGCGCACAAAGAAGTACAGAAGGTATCTCTACAGCGCACAAAGGAGTACAAAAGGTATCTCTAAAGCGCACAAAGGAGTACAGGAAATATCTCTAGAACGTACAAAGGAGTACACGAGGTATCTCTACAGCGAACAAAGGAGTACAGACGGTATCTCTACAGCGCACAAAGGAGTACAGAAGGTATCTCTACAGCGTACAAAGGAGTACAGAAGGTATCTCTACAGCGCACAAAGGAGTACAGAAGGTATCTCTACAGCGCACAAAGGAGTACAGAAGGTATCTCTACAGCGCACAAAGAAGTACAGAAGGTATCTCTACAGCGCACAAAGTAGTACAGGAAATATCTCTAGAACGTACAAAGGAGTACACGAGGTATCTCTACAGCGTACAAAGGAGTACAGAAGGTATCTCTATAGCGCACAAAGGAGTACAGAAGGTATCTCTACAGCGCACAAAGGAGTACAGGAAATACCTCTAGAACGTACAAAGGAGTACACGAGGTATCTCTACAGCGCACAAAGGAGTACAGAAGGTATCTCTACAGCGCACAAAGGAGTACAGAAGGTATCTCTACAGCGCACAAAGGAGTACAGGAAATATCTCTAGAACGTACAAAGGAGTACACGAGGTATCTCTACAGCGCACAAAGGAGTACAGAAGGTATCTCTACAGCGCACAAAGGAGTACAGAAGGTATCTCTACAGCGCACAAAGCAGTACAGGAAATATCTCTAGAACGTACAAAGGAGTACACGAGGTATCTCTACAGCGCACAAAGGAGTACAGAAGGTATCTCTACAGCGCACATAGGAGTACAGAAGGTATCTCTACAGCGCACAAAGGAGTACAGGAAATATCTCTAGAACGTACAAAGGAGTACACGAGGTATCTCTACAGCGCACAAAGGAGTACAGAAGGTACCTCTACAGCGTACAAAGGAGTACAGAAGGTATCTCTACAGCGCACAAAGGAGTACAGAAGGTATCTCTACAGCGCACAAAGGAGTACAGAAGGTATCTCTACAGCGCACAAAGGAGTACAGAAGGTATCTCTACAGCGCACAAAGGCGTACAGGAAATATCTCTAGAACGTACAAAGGAGTACACGAGGTATCTCTACAGCGTACAAAGGAGTACAGAAGGTATCTCTACAGCGCACAAAGGAGTACAGAAGGTATCTCTACAGCGCACAAAGGAGTACAGAAGGTATCTCTACAGCGCACAAAGGAGTACAGGAAATATCTCTAGAACGTACAAAGGAGTACACGAGGTATCTCTACAGCGTACAAAGGAGTACAGAAGGTATCTCTACAGCGCACAAAGGAGTACAGAAGGTATCTCTACAGCGCACAAAGGAGTACAGAAGGTATCTCTACAGCGCACAAAGTGGTACAGAAGGTATCTCTACAGCGCACAAAGGAGTACAGAAGGTATCTCTACAGCGCACAAAGTGGTACAGAAGGTATCTCTACAGCGCACAAAGGAGTACAGAAGGTATCTCTACAGCGTACAAAGGAGTACACGAGGTATCTCTACAGCGCACAAAGGAGTACAGAAGGTATCTCTACAGCGCACAAAGGAGTACAGAAGGTATCTCTACAGCGCACAAAGGAGTACAGAAGGTATCTCTACAGCGCACAAAGGAGTACAGGAAATATCTCTAGAACGTACAAAGGAGTACACGAGGTATCTCTACAGCGTACAAAGGAGTACAGAAGGTATCTCTACAGCGCACAAAGGAGTACAGAAAGTATCTCTACAGCGTACAAAGGAGTACAGAAGGTATCTCTACAGCGCACAAAGAAGTACAGAAGGTATCTCCAAAGCGCACAAAGGAGTACAGAAGGTATCTCTACAGCGCACAAAGGAGTACAGGAAATATCTCTAGAACGTACTAAGGAGTACACGAGGTACCTCTACAGCGTACAGAGGAGTACAGAAGGTATCTCTACAGCGCACAAAGGAGTACAGAAGGTAGCTCTACAGCGCACAAAGGAGTACAGAAGGGATCTCTACAGCGCACAAAGGAGTACAGAAGGTATCTCTACAGCGCACAAAAAAGTACAGAAGGTATCTCTACAGCGCACAAAGGAGTACAGGAAATATCTCTAGAACGTACAAAGGAGTACACGAGGTATCTCTACAGCGTACAAAGGAGTACAGAAGGTATCTCTACAGCGCACAAAGGAGTACAGAAAGTATCTCTACAGCGCACAAAGGAGTACAGGAAATATCTCTAGAACGTACATAGGAGTACACGAGGTATCTCTACAGCGTACAAAGGAGTACAGAAGGTATCTCTACAGCGCACAAAGGAGTACAGAAGGTATCTCTACAGCGCACAAAGGAGTACAGAAGGTATCTCTACAGCGCACAAAGGAGTACAGAAGGTATCTCTACAGCGCACAAAGGAGTACAGAAGGTATCTCTACAGCGCACAAAGGAGTACAGGAAATATCTCTAGAACGTACAAAGGAGTACACGAGGTATCTCTTCAGCGTACAAAGGAGTACAGAAGGTATCTCTACAGCGCGTAAAGGAGTACAGAAGGTATCTCTACAGCGCACAAAGGAGTACAGAAGGTATCTCTACAGCGCACAAAGGAGTACAGAAGGTATCTCTACAGCGCACAAAGGAGTACAGAAGGTATCTCTACAGCGCACAAAGGAGTACAGGAAATATCTCTAGAACGTACAAAGGAGTACACGAGGTATCTCTACAGCGTACAAAGGAGTACAGAAGGTATCTCTACAGCGCACAAAGGAGTACAGAAGGTACCTCTACAGCGCACAAAGGAGTACAGAAGGTATCTACAGCGCACAAAGGAGTACAGAAGGTATCTCTACAGCGCACAAAGGAGTACAGGAAATATCTCTAGAACGTACAAAGGAGTACACGAGGTATCTCTACAGCGTACAAAAAGGTACAGAAGGTATCTCTACAGCGCACAAAGGAGTACAGAAGGTATCTCTACAGCGCACAAAGAAGTACAGAAGGTATCACTACAGCGCACAAAGGAGTACAGGAAATATCTCTAGAACGTACAAAGGAGTACACGAGGTATCTCTACAGCGTACAAAGATGTACAGAAGGTATCTCTACAGCGTACAAAGGAGTACAGAAGGTATCTCTACAGCGCACAAAGGAGTACACGAGGTATCTCTACAGCGTAAAAAGGAGTACAGAAGGTATCTCTACAGCGCACAAAGGAGTACAGGAAATGTCTCTAGAACGTACAAAAGAGTACAGAAGGTATCTCTACAGCGCACAAAAGAGTACAGAAGGTATCTCTACAGCGCACAAAGGAGTACAGAAGGTATCTCTACAGCGCACAAAGGAGTACAGAAGGTATCTCTACAGCGCACAAAGGAGTACAGGAAATATCTCTAGAACGTTCAAAGGAGTACACGAGGTATCTCTACAGCGTACAAAGGAGTACAGAAGGTATCTCTACAGCGCAAAAAGGAGCACAGGAAATATCTCTAGAAAGTACAAAGGAGTACACGAGGTATCTCTACAGCGCACAAAGGAGTACAGAAGGTATCTCTACAGCGCACAAAGGAGTACAGAAGGTATCTCTACAGCGCACAAAGGAGTACAGAAGGTATCTCTACAGCGCACAAAGGAGTACAGAAGGTATCTCTACAGCGCACAAAGGAGTACAGGAAATATCTCTAGAACGTACAAAGGAGTACACGAGGTATCTCTACAGCGCACAAAGGAGTACAGAAGGTATCTCTACAGCGCACAAAGGAGTACAGAAGGTATCTCTACAGCGCACAAAGGAGTACAGGAAATATCTCTAGAACGTACAAAGGAGTACACGAGGTATCTCTACAGCGTACAAAGGAGTACAGAAGGTATCTCTACAGCGCACAAAGGAGTACAGGAAATATCTCTAGAACGTACAAAGGAGTACACGAGGTATCTCTAGAGCGCACAAAGGAGTACAGAAGGTATCTCTACAGCGCACAAAGGAGTACAGAAGGTATCTCTACAGCGCACAAAGGAGTACAGAAGGTATCTCTACAGCGCACGAAGGAGTACAGAAGGTATCTCTACAGCGCACAAAGGAGTACAGAAGGTATCTCCACAGCGCACAAAGGAGTACAAAAGGTATCTCTACAGCGCACAAAGGAGTACAGAAGGTATCTCTACAGCGCACAAAGGAGTAGAGAAGGTATCTCTACAGCGCACAAAGAAGTACAGAAGGTATCTCTACAGCGCACAAAGGAGTACAGAAGGTATCTCTACAGCGCACAAAGGAGTACAGGAAATATCTCTAGAACGTACAAAGGAGTACACGAGGTATCTCTACAGCGTACAAAGGAGTACAGAAGGTATCTCTACAGCGCACAAAGGAGTACACGAGGTATCTCTACAGCGTACAAAGGAGTACAGAAGGTATCTCTACAGCGTACAAAGGAGTACAGAAGGTATCTCTACAGCGCACGAAGGAGTACAGAGGGTATCTCTACAGCGTACAAAGGAGTACAGAAGGTATCTCTACAGCGCACAAAGAAGTACAGAAGGTATCTCTACAGCGCACAAAGGGGTACAGAAGGTATCTCTACAGCGCACAGAGGAGTACAGGAAATATCTCTAGAACGTACAAAGGAGTACACGAGGTATCTCTACAGCGTACAAAGGAGTACAGAAGGGATCTCTACAGCGCACAAAGGAGTACAGATGGTATCTCTACAGCGTACAAAGGAGTACAGAAGGTATCTCTACAGCGCACAAAGGAGTACAGAAGGTATCTCTACAGCGCACAAAGGAGTACAGAAGGTATCTCTACAGCGCTCAAAGGAGTACAGGAAATATCTCTAGAACGTACAAAGGAGTACACGAGGTATCTCTACAGCGTACAAAGGAGTACAGAAGGTATCTCTACAACGCACAAAGGAGTAAAGAAGGTATCTCTACAGCGTACAAAAGAGTACAGAAGGTATCTCTACAGCGTACAAAGGAGTACACGAGGTATCTCTACAGCGCACAAAGGAGTACAGAAGGTATCTCTACAGCGCACAAAGGAGTACAGAAGGCATCTCTACAGCGCACAAAGGAGTACAGAAGGTATCTCTACTGCGCACAAAGGAGTACAGGAAATATCTCTAGAACGTACAAAGGAATACACGAGGTATCTCTACAGCGTACAAAGGAGTACAGATGGTATCTATACAGCGTACAAAGGAGTACAGAAGGTATCTCTACAGCGCACAAAGGAGTACAGAAGGTATCTCTACAGCGCACAAAGGAGTACAGAAGGTATCTCTACAGCGCACAAAGGAGTACAGAAGGTATCTCTACAGCGCACAAAGGAGTACAGGAAATATCTCTAGAACGTACAAAGAAGTACACGAGGTATCTCTACAGCGTACAAAGGAGTACAGAAGGTATCTCTACAGCGCACAAAGGAGTACAGAAGGTATCTCTACAGCGCACAAAGGAGTACAGAAGGTATCTCTACAGCGCACAAAGGAGTACAGAAGGTATCTCTACAGCGTACAAAGGAGTACACGAGGTATCTCTACAGCGCACAAAGGAGTACAGAAGGTATCTCTACAGCGCACAAAGGAGTACAGAAGGTATCTCTACAGCGCACAAAGGAGTACAGAAGGTATCTCTACAGCGCACAAAGGAGTACAGGAAATATCTCTAGAACGTACAAAGGAGTACACGAGGTATCTCTACAGCGTACAAAGGAGTACAGAAGGTATCTCTACAACGCACAAAGGAGTACAGAAGGTATCTCTACAGCGCACAAAGGAGTACAGAAGGTATCTCTACAGCGCACAAAGGAGTACAGGAAATATCTCTAGAACGTTCAAAGGAGTACACGAGGTATCTCTTCAGCGTACAAAGGAGTACAGAAGGTATCTCTACAGCGCACAAAGGAGTACAGGAAATATCTCTAGAACGTACAAAGGAGTACAGAAGGTATCTCTACAGCGCACAAAGGAGTACAGAAGGTATCTCTACAGCGCACAAAGGAGTACAGAAGGTATCTCTACAGCGCACAAAGGAGTACAGAAGGTATCTCTACAGCGTACAAAGGAGTACAGAAGGTATCTCTACAGCGCACAAAGGAGTACAGAAGGTATCTCTACAGCGCACAAAGGAGTACAGAAGGTATCTCTACAGCGCACAAAGGAGTACAGGAAATATCTCTAGAACGTACAAAGGAGTACACGAGGTATCTCTACAGTGTACAAAGGAGTACAGAAGGTATCTCTACAGCGCACAAAGGAGTACAGAAGGTATCTCTACAGCGTACAAAGGAGTACTGAAGGTATCTCTACAGCGCACAAAGGAGTACAGAAGGTATCTCTACAGCGCACAAAGGAGTACAGGAAATATCTCTAGAACGTACAAAGGAGTACACGAGGTATCTCTACAGCGCACAAAGGAGTACAGAAGGTATCTCTACAGCGCACAAAGGAGTACAGAAGGTATCTCTACAGCGCACAAAGGAGTACAGAAGGTATCTCTACAGCGTACAAAGGAGTACACGAGGTATCTCTACAGCGCACAAAGGAGTACAGAAGGTATCTCTACAGCGCACAAAGGAGTACAGAAGGTATCTCTACAGCGCACAAAGGAGTACAGAAGGTATCTCTACAGCGCACAAAGGAGTACAGAAGGTATTTCTACAGCGCACAAAGGAGTACAGAAGGTATCTCTACAGCGCACAAAGGAGTACAGAAGGTATCTCTACAGCGCACAAAGGAGTACAGAAGGTATCTCTACAGCGCACAAAGGAGTACAGAAGGTATCTCTACAGCGCACAAAGGAGTACAGGAAATATCTCTAGAACGTACAAAGGAGTACACGAGGTATCTCTACAGCGTACAAAGGAGTACAGAAGGTATCTCTACAGCGCACAAAGGAGTACACGAGGTATCTCTACAGCGTACAAAAGAGTACAGAAGGTATCTCTACAGCGTACAAAGGAGTACACGAGGTATCTCTACAGCGCACAAAGGAGTACAGAAGGTATCTCTACAGCGCACAAAGGAGTACAGAAGGCATCTCTACAGCGCACAAAGGAGTACAGAAGGTATCTCTACTGCGCACAAAGGAGTACAGGAAATATCTCTAGAACGTACAAAGGAGTGCACGAGGTATCTCTACAGCGTACAAAGGAGTACAGATGGTATCTATACAGCGTACAAAGGAGTACAGAAGGTATCTCTACAGCGCACAAAGGAGTACAGAAGGTATCTCTACAGCGCACAAAGGAGTACAGAAGGTATCTCTACAGCGCACAAAGGAGTAAAGAAGGTATCTCTACAGCGCAAAAAGGAGTACAGGAAATATCTCTAGAACGTACAAAGAAGTACACGAGGTATCTCTACAGCGTACAAAGGAGTACAGAAGGTATCTCTACAGCGCACAAAGGAGTACAGAAGGTATCTCTACAGCGCACAAAGGAGTACAGAAGGTATCTCTACAGCGCACAAAGGAGTACAGAAGGTATCTCTACAGCGTACAAAGGAGTACACGAGGTATCTCTACAGCGCACAAAAAAGTACAGAAGGTATCTCTACAGCGCACAAAGGAGTACAGAAGGTATCTCTACAGCGCACAAAGGAGTACAGGAAATATCTCTAAAACGTACAAAGGAGTACACGAGGTATCTCTACAGCGCACAAAGGAGTACAGAAGGTATCTCTAGAGCGCACAAAGGAGTACAGAAGGTATCTCTACAGCGCACAAAGGAGTACAGAAGGTATCTCTACAGCGTACAAAGGAGTACACGAGGTATCTCTACAGCGCACAAAGGAGTACAGAAGGTATCTCTACAGCGCACAAAGGAGTACAGAAGGTATCTCTACAGCGCACAAAGGAGTACAGAAGGTATCTCTACAGCGCACAAAGGAGTACAGAAGGTATCTCTACAGCGCAGAAAGGAGTACAGAAGGTATCTCTACAGCGCACAAAGGAGTACAGAAGGTATCTCTACAGCGCACAAAGGAGTACAGAAGGTATCTCTACAGCGCACAAAGGAGTACAGAAGGTATCTCTACAGCGTACAAAGGAGTACACGAGGTATCTCTACAGCGCACAAAGGAGTACAGAAGGTATCTCTACAGCGCACAAAGGAGTACAGAAGGTATCTCTACAGCGCACAAAGGAGTACAGAAAGTATCTCTACAGCGCACAAAGGAGTACAGGAAATATCTCTAGAACGTACATAGGAGTACACGAGGTATCTCTACAGCGTACAAAGGAGTACAGAAGGTATCTCTACAGCGCACAAAGGAGTACAGAAGGTATCTCTACAGCGCTCAAAGGAGTACAGAAGGTATCTCTACAGCGCACAAAGGAGTACAGAAGGTATCTCTACAGCGCACAAAGGAGTACAGAAGGTATCTCTACAGCGCACAAAGGAGTACAGGAAATATCTCTAGAACGTACAAAGGAGTACACGAGGTATCTCTTCAGCGTACAAAGGAGTACAGAAGGTATCTCTACAGCGCGTAAAGGAGTACAGAAGGTATATCTACAGCGCACAAAGGAGTACAGAAGGTATCTCTACAGCGCACAAAGGAGTACAGAAGGTATCTCTACAGCGCACAAAGGAGTACAGGAAATATCTCTAGAACGTACAAAGGAGTACACGAGGTATCTCTACAGCGTACAAAGGAGTACAGAAGGTATCTCTACAGCGCTCAAAGGAGTACAGAAGGTATCTCTACAGCGCACAAAGGAGTACAGAAGGTATCTCTACAGCGCACAAAGGAGTACAGAAGGTATCTCTACAGCGCACAAAGGAGTACAGGAAATATCTCTAGAACGTACAAAGGAGTACACGAGGTATCTCTACAGCGTACAAAAAGGTACAGAAGGTATCTCTACAGCGCACAAAGGAGTACAGAAGGTATCTCTACAGCGCACAAAGAAGTACAGAAGGTATCTCTACAGCGCACAAAAGAGTACAGGAAATATCTCTAGAACGTACAAAGGAGTACACGAGGTATCTCTACAGCGTACAAAGATGTACAGAAGGTATCTCTACAGCGTACAAAGGAGTACAGAAGGGATCTCTACAGCGCACAAAGGAGTACACGAGGTATCTCTACAGCGTAAAAAGGAGTACAGAAGGTATCTCTACAGCGCACAAAGGAGTACAGGAAATGTCTCTAGAACGTACAAAAGAGTACAGAAGGTATCTCTACAGCGCACAAAAGAGTACAGAAGGTATCTCTACAGCGCACAAAGGAGTACAGAAGGTATCTCTACAGCGCACAAAGGAGTACAGAAGGTATCTCTACAGCGCACAAAGGAGTACAGGAAATATCTCTAGAACGTACAAAGGAGTACACGAGGTATCTCTACAGCGTACAAAGGAGTACAGAAGGTATCTCTACAGCGCACAAAGGAGCACAGGAAATATCTCTAGAACGTACAAAGGAGTACACGAGGTATCTCTACAGCGCAAAAAGGAGTACAGAAGGTATCTCTACAGCGCACAAAGGAGTACAGAAGGTATCTCTACAGCGCACAAAGGAGTACAGAAGGTATCTCTACAGCGCACAAAGGAGTACAGAAGGTATCTCTACAGCGCACAAAGGAGTACAGGAAATATCTCTAGAACGTACAAAGGAGTACACGAGGTATCTCTACAGCGCACAAAGGAGTACAGAAGGTATCTCTACAGCGCACAAAGGAGTACAGAAGGTATCTCTACAGCGCACAAAGGAGTACAGGAAATATCTCTAGAACGTACAAAGGAGTACACGAGGTATCTCTACAGCGTACAAAGGAGTACAGAAGGTATCTCTACAGCGCACAAAGGAGTACAGGAAATATCTCTAGCACGTACAAAGGAGTACACGAGGTATCTCTAGAGCGCACAAAGGAGTACAGAAGGTATCTCTACAGCGCACAAAGGAGTACAGAAGGTATCTCTACAGCGCACAAAGGAGTACAGAAGGTATCTCTACAGCGCACAAAGGAGTTCAGGAAATATCTCTAGAACGTACAAAGGAGTACACGAGGTATCTCTACAGCGTACAAAAGAGTACAGAAGGTATCTCTACAGCGCACAAAGGAGTACAGAAGGTATCTCTACAGCGCACAAAGGAGTACAGAAGGTATCTCTACAGCACACAAAGGGGTACAGGAAATATCTCTAGAACGTACAAAGGAGTACACGAGGTATCTCTACAGCGTACAAAGGAGTACAGAAGGTATCTCTACAGCGTACAAAGGAGTACAGAAGGTATCTCTACAGCGCACAAAGGAGTACAGAAGGTATCTCTACAGCGCACAAAGGAGTACAGAAGGTATCTCTACAGCGCACTAAGGAGTACCGGAAATATCTCTAGAACGTACAAAGGAGTACACGAGGTATCTCTACAGCGTACAAAGGAGTACAGAAGGTATCTCTACAGCGCACAAAGGAGTACAGGAAATATCTCTAGAACGTACAAAGGAGTACAGAAGGTATCTCTACAGCGCACAAAGGAGTACAGAAGGTATCTCTACAGCGCACAAAGGAGTACAGAAGGTATCTCTACAGCGCACAAAGGAGTACAGAAGGTATCTCTACAGCGCACAAAAGAGTACAGGAAATATCTCTAGAACGTACAAAGGAGTACACGAGGTATCTCTACAGCGTACAAAGGAGTACAGAAGGTATCTCTACAGCGCACAAAGGAGTACAGAAGGTATCTCTACAGCGCACAAAGGAGTACAGGAAATATCTCTAGAACGTTCAAAGGAGTACACGAGGTATCTCTACAGCGCAAAAAGGAGTACAGAAGGTATATCTACAGCGCACAAAGGAGTACAGAAGGTATCTCTACAGCGCACAAAGGAGTACAGGAAATATCTCTAGAACGTACAAAGGAGTACACGAGGTATCTCTACAGCGCACAAAGAAGTACAGAAGGTATCTCTACAGCGCACAAAGGAGTACAAAAGGTATCTCTAAAGCGCACAAAGGAGTACAGGAAATATCTCTAGAACGTACAAAGGAGTACACGAGGTATCTCTACAGCGAACAAAGGAGTACAGACGGTATCTCTACAGCGCACAAAGGAGTACAGAAGGTATCTCTACAGCGTACAAAGGAGTACAGAAGGTATCTCTACAGCGCACAAAGGAGTACAGAAGGTATCTCTACAGCGCACAAAGGAGTACAGAAGGTATCTCTACAGCGCACAAAGAAGTACAGAAGGTATCTCTACAGCGCACAAAGTAGTACAGGAAATATCTCTAGAACGTACAAAGGAGTACACGAGGTATCTCTACAGCGTACAAAGGAGTACAGAAGGTATCTCTATAGCGCACAAAGGAGTACAGAAGGTATCTCTACAGCGCACAAAGGAGTACAGGAAATACCTCTAGAACGTACAAAGGAGTACACGAGGTATCTCTACAGCGCACAAAGGAGTACAGAAGGTATCTCTACAGCGCACAAAGGAGTACAGAAGGTATCTCTACAGCGCACAAAGGAGTACAGGAAATATCTCTAGAACGTACAAAGGAGTACACGAGGTATCTCTACAGCGCACAAAGGAGTACAGAAGGTATCTCTACAGCGCACAAAGGAGTACAGAAGGTATCTCTACAGCGCACAAAGCAGTACAGGAAATATCTCTAGAACGTACAAAGGAGTACACGAGGTATCTCTACAGCGCACAAAGGAGTACAGAAGGTATCTCTACAGCGCACATAGGAGTACAGAAGGTATCTCTACAGCGCACAAAGGAGTACAGGAAATATCTCTAGAACGTACAAAGGAGTACACGAGGTATCTCTACAGCGCACAAAGGAGTACAGAAGGTACCTCTACAGCGTACAAAGGAGTACAGAAGGTATCTCTACAGCGCACAAAGGAGTACAGAAGGTATCTCTACAGCGCACAAAGGAGTACAGAAGGTATCTCTACAGCGCACAAAGGAGTACAGAAGGTATCTCTACAGCGCACAAAGGCGTACAGGAAATATCTCTAGAACGTACAAAGGAGTACACGAGGTATCTCTACAGCGTACAAAGGAGTACAGAAGGTATCTCTACAGCGCACAAAGGAGTACAGAAGGTATCTCTACAGCGCACAAAGGAGTACAGAAGGTATCTCTACAGCGCACAAAGGAGTACAGGAAATATCTCTAGAACGTACAAAGGAGTACACGAGGTATCTCTACAGCGTACAAAGGAGTACAGAAGGTATCTCTACAGCGCACAAAGGAGTACAGAAGGTATCTCTACAGCGCACAAAGGAGTACAGAAGGTATCTCTACAGCGCACAAAGTGGTACAGAAGGTATCTCTACAGCGCACAAAGGAGTACAGAAGGTATCTCTACAGCGCACAAAGTGGTACAGAAGGTATCTCTACAGCGCACAAAGGAGTACAGAAGGTATCTCTACAGCGTACAAAGGAGTACACGAGGTATCTCTACAGCGCACAAAGGAGTACAGAAGGTATCTCTACAGCGCACAAAGGAGTACAGAAGGTATCTCTACAGCGCACAAAGGAGTACAGAAGGTATCTCTACAGCGCACAAAGGAGTACAGGAAATATCTCTAGAACGTACAAAGGAGTACACGAGGTATCTCTACAGCGTACAAAGGAGTACAGAAGGTATCTCTACAGCGCACAAAGGAGTACAGAAAGTATCTCTACAGCGTACAAAGGAGTACAGAAGGTATCTCTACAGCGCACAAAGAAGTACAGAAGGTATCTCCAAAGCGCACAAAGGAGTACAGAAGGTATCTCTACAGCGCACAAAGGAGTACAGGAAATATCTCTAGAACGTACTAAGGAGTACACGAGGTACCTCTACAGCGTACAGAGGAGTACAGAAGGTATCTCTACAGCGCACAAAGGAGTACAGAAGGTAGCTCTACAGCGCACAAAGGAGTACAGAAGGGATCTCTACAGCGCACAAAGGAGTACAGAAGGTATCTCTACAGCGCACAAAAAAGTACAGAAGGTATCTCTACAGCGCACAAAGGAGTACAGGAAATATCTCTAGAACGTACAAAGGAGTACACGAGGTATCTCTACAGCGTACAAAGGAGTAAAGAAGGTATCTCTACAGCGCACAAAGGAGTAAAGAAGGTATCTCTACAGCGCACAAAGGAGTACAGAAGGTATCTCTACAGCGCACAAAGGAGTACAGAAGGTATTTCTACAGCGCACAAAGGAGTACAGAAGGTATCTCTACAGCGCACAAAGGAGTACAGAAGGTATCTCTACAGCGCACAAAGGAGTACAGAAGGTATCTCTACAGCGCACAAAGGAGTACAGGAAATATCTCTAGAACGTACAAAGGAGTACACGAGGTATCTCTACAGCGTAAAAAGGAGTACAGAAGGTATCTCTACAGCGCACAAAGGAGTACAGAAGATATCTCTACAGCGCACAAAGGAGTACAGAAGGTATCTCTACAGCGCACAAAGGAGTACAGGAAATATCTCTAGAACGTACAAAGGAGTACACGAGGTATCTCTACAGCGTACAAAGGAGTACAGAAGGTATCTCTTCAGCGTACAAAGGAGTACAGAAGGTATCTCTACAGCGCACAAAGGAGTACAGAAGGTATCTCTACAGCGCACAAAGAAGTACAGAAGGTATCTCTACAGCGCACAAAGGAGTACAGGAAATATCTCTAGAACGTACAAAGGAGTACACGAGGTATCTCTACAGCGCACAAAGGAGTACAGAAGGTATCTCTACAGCGCACAAAGGAGTACAGAAGGTATCTCTACAGCGCACAAAGGAGTACAGGAAATATCTCTAGAACGTACAAAGGAGTACACGAGGTATCTCTACAGCGCACAAAGGAGTTCAGAAGGTATCTCTACAGCGCACAAAGGAGTACAGAAGGTATCTCTACAGCGCACAAAGGAGTACAGAAGGTATCTCTACAGCGCACAAAGGAGTACAGAAGGTATCTCTACAGCGCACAAAGGAGTACAGAAGGTATCTCTACAGCGCACAAAGGAGTACAGAAGGTATCTCTACAGCGCACAAAGGAGTACAGGAAATATCTATAGAACGTACAAAGGAGTACACGAGGTATCTCTACAGCGCACAAAGGAGTACAGGAAATATCTCTACAGCGTACAAAGGTGTACAGAAGGTATCTCTACAGCGCACAAAGGAGTACAGAAGGTATCTCTACAGCGCACAAAGGAGTACAGAAGGTATCTCTACAGCGCACAAAGGAGTACAGAAGGTATCTCTACAGCGTACAAAGGAGTACACGATGTATCTCTACAGCGCACAAAGGAGTACAGAAGGTATCTCTACAGCGCACAAAGGAGTACAGAAGGTATCTCTACAGCGCACAAAGGAGTACAGAAAGTATCTCTACAGCGCACAAAGGAGTACAGGAAATATCTCTAGAACGTACATAGGAGTACACGAGGTATCTCTACAGCGTACAAAGGAGTACAGAAGGTATCTCTACAGCGCACAAAGGAGTACAGAAGGTATCTCTACAGCGCACAAAGGAGTACAGAAGGTATCTCTACAGCGCACAAAGGAGTACAGAAGGTATCTCTACAGCGCACAAAGGAGTACAGAAGGTATCTCTAGAGCGCACAAAGGAGTACAGGAAATATCTCTAGAACGTACAAAGGAGTACACGAGGTATCTCTTCAGCGTACAAAGGAGTACAGAAGGTATCTCTACAGCGCGTAAAGGAGTACAGAAGGTATCTCTACAGCGCACAAAGGAGTACAGAAGGTATCTCTACAGCGCACAAAGGAGTACAGAAGGTATCTCTACAGCGCACAAAGGAGTACAGAAGGTATCTCTACAGCGCACAAAGGAGTACAGGAAATATCTCTAGAACGTACAAAGGAGTACACGAGGTATCTCTACAGCGTACAAAGGAGTACAGAAGGTATCTCTACAGCGCACAAAGGAGTACAGAAGGTACCTCTACAGCGCACAAAGGAGTACAGAAGGTATCTACAGCGCACAAAGGAGTACAGAAGGTATCTCTACAGCGCACAAAGGAGTACAGGAAATATCTCTAGAACGTACAAAGGAGTACACGAGGTATCTCTACAGCGTACAAAAAGGTACAGAAGGTATCTCTACAGCGCACAAAGGAGTACAGAAGGTATCTCTACAGCGCACAAAGAAGTACAGAAGGTATCTCTACAGCGCACAAAGGAGTACAGGAAATATCTCTAGAACGTACAAAGGAGTACACGAGGTATCTCTACAGCGTACAAAGATGTACAGAAGGTATCTCTACAGCGTACAAAGGAGTACAGAAGGTATCTCTACAGCGCACAAAGGAGTACACGAGGTATCTCTACAGCGTAAAAAGGAGTACAGAAGGTATCTCTACAGCGCACAAAGGAGTACAGGAAATGTCTCTAGAACGTACAAAAGAGTACAGAAGGTATCTCTACAGCGCACAAAAGAGTACAGAAGGTATCTCTACAGCGCACAAAGGAGTACAGAAGGTATCTCTACAGCGCACAAAGGAGTACAGAAGGTATCTCTACAGCGCACAAAGGAGTACAGGAAATATCTCTAGAACGTTCAAAGGAGTACACGAGGTATCTCTACAGCGTACAAAGGAGTACAGAAGGTATCTCTACAGCGCACAAAGGAGCACAGGAAATATCTCTAGAAAGTACAAAGGAGTACACGAGGTATCTCTACAGCGCACAAAGGAGTACAGAAGGTATCTCTACAGCGCACAAAGGAGTACAGAAGGTATCTCTACAGCGCACAAAGGAGTACAGAAGGTATCTCTACAGCGCACAAAGGAGTAGAGAAGGTATCTCTACAGCGCACAAAGGAGTACAGAAGGTATCTCTACAGCGCACAAAGGAGTACAGAAGGCATCTCTACAGCGCACAAAGGAGTACAGAAGGTATCTCTACTGCGCACAAAGGAGTACAGGAAATATCTCTAGAACGTACAAAGGAGTACACGAGGTATCTCTACAGCGTACAAAGGAGTACAGATGGTATCTATACAGCGTACAAAGGAGTACAGAAGGTATCTCTACAGCGCACAAAGGAGTACAGAAGGTATCTCTACAGCGCACAAAGGAGTACAGAAGGTATCTCTACAGCGCACAAAGGAGTAAAGAAGGTATCTCTACAGCGCAAAAAGGAGTACAGGAAATATCTCTAGAACGTACAAAGAAGTACACGAGGTATCTCTACAGCGTACAAAGGAGTACAGAAGGTATCTCTACAGCGCACAAAGGAGTACAGAAGGTATCTCTACAGCGCACAAAGGAGTACAGAAGGTATCTCTACAGCGCACAAAGGAGTACAGAAGGTATCTCTACAGCGTACAAAGGAGTACACGAGGTATCTCTACAGCGCACAAAAAAGTACAGAAGGTATCTCTACAGCGCACAAAGGAGTACAGAAGGTATCTCTACAGCGCACAAAGGAGTACAGGAAATATCTCTAAAACGTACAAAGGAGTACACGAGGTATCTCTACAGCGCACAAAGGAGTACAGAAGGTATCTCTAGAGCGCACAAAGGAGTACAGAAGGTATCTCTACAGCGCACAAAGGAGTACAGAAGGTATCTCTACAGCGTACAAATGAGTACACGAGGTATCTCTACAGCGCACAAAGGAGTACAGAAGGTATCTCTACAGCGCACAAAGGAGTACAGAAGGTATCTCTACAGCGCACAAAGGAGTACAGAAGGTATCTCTACAGCGCACAAAGGAGTACAGAAGGTATCTCTACAGCGCACAAAGGAGTACAGAAGGTATCTCTACAGCGCACAAAGGAGTACAGAAGGTATCTCTACAGCGCACAAAGGAGTACAGAAGGTATCTCTACAGCGCACAAAGGAGTACAGAAGGTATCTCTACAGCGTACAAAGGAGTACACGAGGTATCTCTACAGCGCACAAAGGAGTACAGAAGGTATCTCTACAGCGCACAAAGGAGTACAGAAGGTATCTCTACAGCGCACAAAGGAGTACAGAAAGTATCTCTACAGCGCACAAAGGAGTACAGGAAATATCTCTAGAACGTACATAGGAGTACACGAGGTATCTCTACAGCGTACAAAGGAGTACAAAAGGTATCTCTACAGCGCACAAAGGAGTACAGAAGGTATCTCTACAGCGCACAAAGGAGTACAGAAGGTATCTCTACAGCGCACAAAGGAGTACAGAAGGTATCTCTACAGCGCACAAAGGAGTACAGAAGGTATCTCTACAGCGCACAAAGGAGTACAGGAAATATCTCTAGAACGTACAAAGGAGTACACGAGGTATCTCTTCAGCGTACAAAGGAGTACAGAAGGTATCTCTACAGCGCGTAAAGGAGTACAGAAGGTATCTCTACAGCGCACAAAGGAGTACAGAAGGTATCTCTACAGCGCACAAAGGAGTACAGAAGGTATCTCTACAGCGCACAAAGGAGTACAGGAAATATCTCTAGAACGTACAAAGGAGTACACGAGGTATCTCTACAGCGTACAAAGGAGTACAGAAGGTATCTCTACAGCGCACAAAGGAGTACAGAAGGTATCTCTACAGCGCACAAAGAAGTACAGAAGGTATCTACAGCGCACAAAGGAGTACAGAAGGTATCTCTACAGCGCACAAAGGAGTACAGGAAATATCTCTAGAACGTACAAAGGAGTACACGAGGTATCTCTACAGCGTACAAAAAGGTACAGAAGGTATTTCTACAGCGCACAAAGGAGTACAGAAGGTATCTCTACAGCGCACAAAGAAGTACAGAAGATATCTCTACAGCGCACAAAAGAGTACAGGAAATATCTCTAGAACGTACAAAGGAGTACACGAGGTATCTCTACAGCGTACAAAGATGTACAGAAGGTATATCTACAGCGTACAAAGGAGTACAGAAGGGATCTCTACAGCGCACAAAGGAGTACACGAGGTATCTCTACAGCGTAAAAAGGAGTACAGAAGGTATCTCTACAGCGCACAAAGGAGTACAGGAAATGTCTCTAGAACGTACAAAAGAGTACAGAAGGTATCTCTACAGCGCACAAAAGAGTACAGAAGGTATCTCTACAGCGCACAAAGGAGTACAGAAGGTATCTCTACAGCGCACAAAGGAGTACAGAAGGTATCTCTACAGCGCACAAAGGAGTACAGGAAATATCTCTAGATCGTACAAAGGAGTACACGAGGTATCTCTACAGCGTACAAAGGAGTACAGAAGGTATCTCTACAGCGCACAAAGGAGCACAGGAAACATCTCTAGAACGTACAAAGGAGTACACGAGGTATCTCTACAGCGCAAAAAGGAGTACAGAAGGTATCTCTACAGCGCACAAAGGAGTACAGAAGGTATCTCTACAGCGCACAAAGGAGTACAGAAGGTATCTCTACAGCGCACAAAGGAGTACAGAAGGTATCTCTACAGCGCACAAAGGAGTACAGGAAATATCTCTAGAACGTACAAAGGAGTACACGAGGTATCTCTACAGCGCACAAAGGAGTACAGAAGGTATCTCTACAGCGCACAAAGGAGTACAGAAGGTATCTCTACAGCGCACAAAGGAGTACAGGAAATATCTCTAGAACGTACAAAGGAGTACACGAGGTATCTCTACAGCGTACAAAGGAGTACAGAAGGTATCTCTACAGCGCACAAAGGAGTACAGGAAATATCTCTAGAACGTACAAAGGAGTACACGAGGTATCTCTAGAGCGCACAAAGGAGTACAGAAGGTATCTCTACAGCGCAAAAAGGAGTACAGAAGGTATCTCTACAGCGCACAAAGGAGTACAGAAGGTATCTCTACAGCGCACAAAGGAGTACAGAAGGTATCTCTACAGCGCACAAAGGAGTTCAGGAAATATCTCTAGAACGTACAAAGGAGTACACGAGGTATCTCTACAGCGTACAAAAGAGTACAGAAGGTATCTCTACAGCGCACAAAGGAGTACAGAAGGTATCTCTACAGCGCACAAAGGAGTACAGAAGGTATCTCTACAGCGCACAAAGGGGTACAGGAAATATCTCTAGAACGTACAAAGGAGTACACGAGGTATCTCTACAGCGTACAAAGGAGTACAGAAGGTATCTCTACAGCGTACAAAGGAGTACAGAAGGTATCTCTACAGCGCACAAAGGAGTACAGAAGGTATCTCTACAGCGCACAAAGGAGTACAGAAGGTATCTCTACAGCGCACTAAGGAGTACCGGAAATATCTCTAGAACGTACAAAGGAGTACACGAGGTATCTCTACAGCGTACAAAGGAGTACAGAAGGTATCTCTACAGCGCACAAAGGAGTACAGGAAATATCTCTAGAACGTACAAAGGAGTACAGAAGGTATCTCTACAGCGCACAAAGGAGTACAGAAGGTATCTCTACAGCGCACAAAGGAGTACAGAAGGTATCTCTACAGCGCACAAAGGAGTACAGAAGGTATCTCTACAGCGCACAAAAGAGTACAGGAAATATCTCTAGAACGTACAAAGGAGTACACGAGGTATCTCTACAGCGTACAAAGGAGTACAGAAGGTATCTCTACAGCGCACAAAGGAGTACAGAAGGTATCTCTACAGCGCACAAAGGAGTACAGGAAATATCTCTAGAACGTTCAAAGGAGTACACGAGGTATCTCTACAGCGCAAAAAGGAGTACAGAAGGTATCTCTACAGCGCACAAAGGAGTACAGAAGGTATCTCTACAGCGCACAAAGGAGTACAGGAAATATCTCTAGAACGTACAAAGGAGTACACGAGGTATCTCTACAGCGCACAAAGAAGTACAGAAGGTATCTCTACAGCGCACAAAGGAGTACAAAAGGTATCTCTAAAGCGCACAAAGGAGTACAGGAAATATCTCTAGAACGTACAAAGGAGTACACGAGGTATCTCTACAGCGAACGAAGGAGTACAGACGGTATCTCTACAGCGCACAAAGGAGTACAGAAGGTATCTCTACAGCGTACAAAGGAGTACAGAAGGTATCTCTACAGCGCACAAAGGAGTACAGAAGGTATCTCTACAGCGCACAAAGGAGTACAGAAGGTATCTCTACAGCGCACAAAGAAGTACAGAAGGTATCTCTACAGCGCACAAAGTAGTACAGGAAATATCTCTAGAACGTACAAAGGAGTACACGAGGTATCTCTACAGCGTACAAAGGAGTACAGAAGGTATCTCTATAGCGCACAAAGGAGTACAGAAGGTATCTCTACAGCGCACAAAGGAGTACAGGAAATACCTCTAGAACGTACAAAGGAGTACACGAGGTATCTCTACAGCGCACAAAGGAGTACAGAAGGTATCTCTACAGCGCACAAAGGAGTACAGAAGGTATCTCTACAGCGCACAAAGGAGTACAGGAAATATCTCTAGAACGTACAAAGGAGTACACGAGGTATCTCTACAGCGCACAAAGGAGTACAGAAGGTATCTCTACAGCGCACAAAGGAGTACAGAAGGTATCTCTACAGCGCACAAAGCAGTACAGGAAATATCTCTAGAACGTACAAAGGAGTACACGAGGTATCTCTACAGCGCACAAAGGAGTACAGAAGGTATCTCTACAGCGCACATAGGAGTACAGAAGGTATCTCTACAGCGCACAAAGGAGTACAGGAAATATCTCTAGAACGTACAAAGGAGTACACGAGGTATCTCTACAGCGCACAAAGGAGTACAGAAGGTACCTCTACAGCGTACAAAGGAGTACAGAAGGTATCTCTACAGCGCACAAAGGAGTACAGAAGGTATCTCTACAGCGCACAAAGGAGTACAGAAGGTATCTCTACAGCGCACAAAGGAGTACAGAAGGTATCTCTACAGCGCACAAAGGCGTACAGGAAATATCTCTAGAACGTACAAAGGAGTACACGAGGTATCTCTACAGCGTACAAAGGAGTACAGAAGGTATCTCTACAGCGCACAAAGGAGTACAGAAGGTATCTCTACAGCGCACAAAGGAGTACAGAAGGTATCTCTACAGCGCACAAAGGAGTACAGGAAATATCTCTAGAACGTACAAAGGAGTACACGAGGTATCTCTACAGCGTACAAAGGAGTACAGAAGGTATCTCTACAGCGCACAAAGGAGTACAGAAGGTATCTCTACAGCGCACAAAGGAGTACAGAAGGTATCTCTACAGCGCACAAAGTGGTACAGAAGGTATCTCTACAGCGCACAAAGGAGTACAGAAGGTATCTCTACAGCGCACAAAGTGGTACAGAAGGTATCTCTACAGCGCACAAAGGAGTACAGAAGGTATCTCTACAGCGTACAAAGGAGTACACGAGGTATCTCTACAGCGCACAAAGGAGTACAGAAGGTATCTCTACAGCGCACAAAGGAGTACAGAAGGTATCTCTACAGCGCACAAAGGAGTACAGAAGGTATCTCTACAGCGCACAAAGGAGTACAGGAAATATCTCTAGAACGTACAAAGGAGTACACGAGGTATCTCTACAGCGTACAAAGGAGTACAGAAGGTATCTCTACAGCGCACAAAGGAGTACAGAAAGTATCTCTACAGCGTACAAAGGAGTACAGAAGGTATCTCTACAGCGCACAAAGAAGTACAGAAGGTATCTCCAAAGCGCACAAAGGAGTACAGAAGGTATCTCTACAGCGCACAAAGGAGTACAGGAAATATCTCTAGAACGTACTAAGGAGTACACGAGGTACCTCTACAGCGTACAGAGGAGTACAGAAGGTATCTCTACAGCGCACAAAGGAGTACAGAAGGTAGCTCTACAGCGCACAAAGGAGTACAGAAGGGATCTCTACAGCGCACAAAGGAGTACAGAAGGTATCTCTACAGCGCACAAAAAAGTACAGAAGGTATCTCTACAGCGCACAAAGGAGTACAGGAAATATCTCTAGAACGTACAAAGGAGTACACGAGGTATCTCTACAGCGTACAAAGGAGTACAGAAGGTATCTCTACAGCGCACAAAGGAGTACAGAAAGTATCTCTACAGCGCACAAAGGAGTACAGGAAATATCTCTAGAACGTACATAGGAGTACACGAGGTATCTCTACAGCGTACAAAGGAGTACAGAAGGTATCTCTACAGCGCACAAAGGAGTACAGAAGGTATCTCTACAGCGCACAAAGGAGTACAGAAGGTATCTCTACAGCGCACAAAGGAGTACAGAAGGTATCTCTACAGCGCACAAAGGAGTACAGAAGGTATCTCTACAGCGCACAAAGGAGTACAGGAAATATCTCTAGAACGTACAAAGGAGTACACGAGGTATCTCTTCAGCGTACAAAGGAGTACAGAAGGTATCTCTACAGCGCGTAAAGGAGTACAGAAGGTATCTCTACAGCGCACAAAGGAGTACAGAAGGTATCTCTACAGCGCACAAAGGAGTACAGAAGGTATCTCTACAGCGCACAAAGGAGTACAGAAGGTATCTCTACAGCGCACAAAGGAGTACAGGAAATATCTCTAGAACGTACAAAGGAGTACACGAGGTATCTCTACAGCGTACAAAGGAGTACAGAAGGTATCTCTACAGCGCACAAAGGAGTACAGAAGGTACCTCTACAGCGCACAAAGGAGTACAGAAGGTATCTACAGCGCACAAAGGAGTACAGAAGGTATCTCTACAGCGCACAAAGGAGTACAGGAAATATCTCTAGAACGTACAAAGGAGTACACGAGGTATCTCTACAGCGTACAAAAAGGTACAGAAGGTATCTCTACAGCGCACAAAGGAGTACAGAAGGTATCTCTACAGCGCACAAAGAAGTACAGAAGGTATCACTACAGCGCACAAAGGAGTACAGGAAATATCTCTAGAACGTACAAAGGAGTACACGAGGTATCTCTACAGCGTACAAAGATGTACAGAAGGTATCTCTACAGCGTACAAAGGAGTACAGAAGGTATCTCTACAGCGCACAAAGGAGTACACGAGGTATCTCTACAGCGTAAAAAGGAGTACAGAAGGTATCTCTACAGCGCACAAAGGAGTACAGGAAATGTCTCTAGAACGTACAAAAGAGTACAGAAGGTATCTCTACAGCGCACAAAAGAGTACAGAAGGTATCTCTACAGCGCACAAAGGAGTACAGAAGGTATCTCTACAGCGCACAAAGGAGTACAGAAGGTATCTCTACAGCGCACAAAGGAGTACAGGAAATATCTCTAGAACGTTCAAAGGAGTACACGAGGTATCTCTACAGCGTACAAAGGAGTACAGAAGGTATCTCTACAGCGCAAAAAGGAGCACAGGAAATATCTCTAGAAAGTACAAAGGAGTACACGAGGTATCTCTACAGCGCACAAAGGAGTACAGAAGGTATCTCTACAGCGCACAAAGGAGTACAGAAGGTATCTCTACAGCGCACAAAGGAGTACAGAAGGTATCTCTACAGCGCACAAAGGAGTACAGAAGGTATCTCTACAGCGCACAAAGGAGTACAGGAAATATCTCTAGAACGTACAAAGGAGTACACGAGGTATCTCTACAGCGCACAAAGGAGTACAGAAGGTATCTCTACAGCGCACAAAGGAGTACAGAAGGTATCTCTACAGCGCACAAAGGAGTACAGGAAATATCTCTAGAACGTACAAAGGAGTACACGAGGTATCTCTACAGCGTACAAAGGAGTACAGAAGGTATCTCTACAGCGCACAAAGGAGTACAGGAAATATCTCTAGAACGTACAAAGGAGTACACGAGGTATCTCTAGAGCGCACAAAGGAGTACAGAAGGTATCTCTACAGCGCACAAAGGAGTACAGAAGGTATCTCTACAGCGCACAAAGGAGTACAGAAGGTATCTCTACAGCGCACGAAGGAGTACAGAAGGTATCTCTACAGCGCACAAAGGAGTACAGAAGGTATCTCCACAGCGCACAAAGGAGTACAAAAGGTATCTCTACAGCGCACAAAGGAGTACAGAAGGTATCTCTACAGCGCACAAAGGAGTAGAGAAGGTATCTCTACAGCGCACAAAGAAGTACAGAAGGTATCTCTACAGCGCACAAAGGAGTACAGAAGGTATCTCTACAGCGCACAAAGGAGTACAGGAAATATCTCTAGAACGTACAAAGGAGTACACGAGGTATCTCTACAGCGTACAAAGGAGTACAGAAGGTATCTCTACAGCGCACAAAGGAGTACACGAGGTATCTCTACAGCGTACAAAGGAGTACAGAAGGTATCTCTACAGCGTACAAAGGAGTACAGAAGGTATCTCTACAGCGCACGAAGGAGTACAGAGGGTATCTCTACAGCGTACAAAGGAGTACAGAAGGTATCTCTACAGCGCACAAAGAAGTACAGAAGGTATCTCTACAGCGCACAAAGGGGTACAGAAGGTATCTCTACAGCGCACAGAGGAGTACAGGAAATATCTCTAGAACGTACAAAGGAGTACACGAGGTATCTCTACAGCGTACAAAGGAGTACAGAAGGTATCTCTACAGCGCACAAAGGAGTACAGATGGTATCTCTACAGCGTACAAAGGAGTACAGAAGGTATCTCTACAGCGCACAAAGGAGTACAGAAGGTATCTCTACAGCGCACAAAGGAGTACAGAAGGTATCTCTACAGCGCTCAAAGGAGTACAGGAAATATCTCTAGAACGTACAAAGGAGTACACGAGGTATCTCTACAGCGTACAAAGGAGTACAGAAGGTATCTCTACAACGCACAAAGGAGTAAAGAAGGTATCTCTACAGCGTACAAAAGAGTACAGAAGGTATCTCTACAGCGTACAAAGGAGTACACGAGGTATCTCTACAGCGCACAAAGGAGTACAGAAGGTATCTCTACAGCGCACAAAGGAGTACAGAAGGCATCTCTACAGCGCACAAAGGAGTACAGAAGGTATCTCTACTGCGCACAAAGGAGTACAGGAAATATCTCTAGAACGTACAAAGGAATACACGAGGTATCTCTACAGCGTACAAAGGAGTACAGATGGTATCTATACAGCGTACAAAGGAGTACAGAAGGTATCTCTACAGCGCACAAAGGAGTACAGAAGGTATCTCTACAGCGCACAAAGGAGTACAGAAGGTATCTCTACAGCGCACAAAGGAGTACAGAAGGTATCTCTACAGCGCACAAAGGAGTACAGGAAATATCTCTAGAACGTACAAAGAAGTACACGAGGTATCTCTACAGCGTACAAAGGAGTACAGAAGGTATCTCTACAGCGCACAAAGGAGTACAGAAGGTATCTCTACAGCGCACAAAGGAGTACAGAAGGTATCTCTACAGCGCACAAAGGAGTACAGAAGGTATCTCTACAGCGTACAAAGGAGTACACGAGGTATCTCTACAGCGCACAAAGGAGTACAGAAGGTATCTCTACAGCGCACAAAGGAGTACAGAAGGTATCTCTACAGCGCACAAAGGAGTACAGAAGGTATCTCTACAGCGCACAAAGGAGTACAGGAAATATCTCTAGAACGTACAAAGGAGTACACGAGGTATCTCTACAGCGTACAAAGGAGTACAGAAGGTATCTCTACAACGCACAAAGGAGTACAGAAGGTATCTCTACAGCGCACAAAGGAGTACAGAAGGTATCTCTACAGCGCACAAAGGAGTACAGGAAATATCTCTAGAACGTTCAAAGGAGTACACGAGGTATCTCTTCAGCGTACAAAGGAGTACAGAAGGTATCTCTACAGCGCACAAAGGAGTACAGGAAATATCTCTAGAACGTACAAAGGAGTACAGAAGGTATCTCTACAGCGCACAAAGGAGTACAGAAGGTATCTCTACAGCGCACAAAGGAGTACAGAAGGTATCTCTACAGCGTACAAAGGAGTACAGAAGGTATCTCTACAGCGCACAAAGGAGTACAGAAGGTATCTCTACAGCGCACAAAGGAGTACAGAAGGTATCTCTACAGCGCACAAAGGAGTACAGGAAATATCTCTAGAACGTACAAAGGAGTACACGAGGTATCTCTACAGTGTACAAAGGAGTACAGAAGGTATCTCTACAGCGCACAAAGGAGTACAGAAGGTATCTCTACAGCGTACAAAGGAGTACTGAAGGTATCTCTACAGCGCACAAAGGAGTACAGAAGTATCTCTACAGCGCACAAAGGAGTACAGGAAATATCTCTAGAACGTACAAAGGAGTACACGAGGTATCTCTACAGCGCACAAAGGAGTACAGAAGGTATCTCTACAGCGCACAAAGGAGTACAGAAGGTATCTCTACAGCGCACAAAGGAGTACAGAAGGTATCTCTACAGCGTACAAAGGAGTACACGAGGTATCTCTACAGCGCACAAAGGAGTACAGAAGGTATCTCTACAGCGCACAAAGGAGTACAGAAGGTATCTCTACAGCGCACAAAGGAGTACAGAAGGTATCTCTACAGCGCACAAAGGAGTACAGAAGGTATTTCTACAGCGCACAAAGGAGTACAGAAGGTATCTCTACAGCGCACAAAGGAGTACAGAAGGTATCTCTACAGCGCACAAAGGAGTACAGAAGGTATCTCTACAGCGCACAAAGGAGTACAGAAGGTATCTCTACAGCGCACAAAGGAGTACAGGAAATATCTCTAGAACGTACAAAGGAGTACACGAGGTATCTCTACAGCGTACAAAGGAGTACAGAAGGTATCTCTACAGCGCACAAAGGAGTACACGAGGTATCTCTACAGCGTACAAAAGAGTACAGAAGGTATCTCTACAGCGTACAAAGGAGTACACGAGGTATCTCTACAGCGCACAAAGGAGTACAGAAGGTATCTCTACAGCGCACAAAGGAGTACAGAAGGCATCTCTACAGCGCACAAAGGAGTACAGAAGGTATCTCTACTGCGCACAAAGGAGTACAGGAAATATCTCTAGAACGTACAAAGGAGTGCACGAGGTATCTCTACAGCGTACAAAGGAGTACAGATGGTATCTATACAGCGTACAAAGGAGTACAGAAGGTATCTCTACAGCGCACAAAGGAGTACAGAAGGTATCTCTACAGCGCACAAAGGAGTACAGAAGGTATCTCTACAGCGCACAAAGGAGTAAAGAAGGTATCTCTACAGCGCAAAAAGGAGTACAGGAAATATCTCTAGAACGTACAAAGAAGTACACGAGGTATCTCTACAGCGTACAAAGGAGTACAGAAGGTATCTCTACAGCGCACAAAGGAGTACAGAAGGTATCTCTACAGCGCACAAAGGAGTACAGAAGGTATCTCTACAGCGCACAAAGGAGTACAGAAGGTATCTCTACAGCGTACAAAGGAGTACACGAGGTATCTCTACAGCGCACAAAAAAGTACAGAAGGTATCTCTACAGCGCACAAAGGAGTACAGAAGGTATCTCTACAGCGCACAAAGGAGTACAGGAAATATCTCTAAAACGTACAAAGGAGTACACGAGGTATCTCTACAGCGCACAAAGGAGTACAGAAGGTATCTCTAGAGCGCACAAAGGAGTACAGAAGGTATCTCTACAGCGCACAAAGGAGTACAGAAGGTATCTCTACAGCGTACAAAGGAGTACACGAGGTATCTCTACAGCGCACAAAGGAGTACAGAAGGTATCTCTACAGCGCACAAAGGAGTACAGAAGGTATCTCTACAGCGCACAAAGGAGTACAGAAGGTATCTCTACAGCGCACAAAGGAGTACAGAAGGTATCTCTACAGCGCAGAAAGGAGTACAGAAGGTATCTCTACAGCGCACAAAGGAGTACAGAAGGTATCTCTACAGCGCACAAAGGAGTACAGAAGGTATCTCTACAGCGCACAAAGGAGTACAGAAGGTATCTCTACAGCGTACAAAGGAGTACACGAGGTATCTCTACAGCGCACAAAGGAGTACAGAAGGTATCTCTACAGCGCACAAAGGAGTACAGAAGGTATCTCTACAGCGCACAAAGGAGTACAGAAAGTATCTCTACAGCGCACAAAGGAGTACAGGAAATATCTCTAGAACGTACATAGGAGTACACGAGGTATCTCTACAGCGTACAAAGGAGTACAGAAGGTATCTCTACAGCGCACAAAGGAGTACAGAAGGTATCTCTACAGCGCTCAAAGGAGTACAGAAGGTATCTCTACAGCGCACAAAGGAGTACAGAAGGTATCTCTACAGCGCACAAAGGAGTACAGAAGGTATCTCTACAGCGCACAAAGGAGTACAGGAAATATCTCTAGAACGTACAAAGGAGTACACGAGGTATCTCTTCAGCGTACAAAGGAGTACAGAAGGTATCTCTACAGCGCGTAAAGGAGTACAGAAGGTATATCTACAGCGCACAAAGGAGTACAGAAGGTATCTCTACAGCGCACAAAGGAGTACAGAAGGTATCTCTACAGCGCACAAAGGAGTACAGGAAATATCTCTAGAACGTACAAAGGAGTACACGAGGTATCTCTACAGCGTACAAAGGAGTACAGAAGGTATCTCTACAGCGCTCAAAGGAGTACAGAAGGTATCTCTACAGCGCACAAAGGAGTACAGAAGGTATCTCTACAGCGCACAAAGGAGTACAGAAGGTATCTCTACAGCGCACAAAGGAGTACAGGAAATATCTCTAGAACGTACAAAGGAGTACACGAGGTATCTCTACAGCGTACAAAAAGGTACAGAAGGTATCTCTACAGCGCACAAAGGAGTACAGAAGGTATCTCTACAGCGCACAAAGAAGTACAGAAGGTATCTCTACAGCGCACAAAAGAGTACAGGAAATATCTCTAGAACGTACAAAGGAGTACACGAGGTATCTCTACAGCGTACAAAGATGTACAGAAGGTATCTCTACAGCGTACAAAGGAGTACAGAAGGGATCTCTACAGCGCACAAAGGAGTACACGAGGTATCTCTACAGCGTAAAAAGGAGTACAGAAGGTATCTCTACAGCGCACAAAGGAGTACAGGAAATGTCTCTAGAACGTACAAAAGAGTACAGAAGGTATCTCTACAGCGCACAAAAGAGTACAGAAGGTATCTCTACAGCGCACAAAGGAGTACAGAAGGTATCTCTACAGCGCACAAAGGAGTACAGAAGGTATCTCTACAGCGCACAAAGGAGTACAGGAAATATCTCTAGAACGTACAAAGGAGTACACGAGGTATCTCTACAGCGTACAAAGGAGTACAGAAGGTATCTCTACAGCGCACAAAGGAGCACAGGAAATATCTCTAGAACGTACAAAGGAGTACACGAGGTATCTCTACAGCGCAAAAAGGAGTACAGAAGGTATCTCTACAGCGCACAAAGGAGTACAGAAGGTATCTCTACAGCGCACAAAGGAGTACAGAAGGTATCTCTACAGCGCACAAAGGAGTACAGAAGGTATCTCTACAGCGCACAAAGGAGTACAGGAAATATCTCTAGAACGTACAAAGGAGTACACGAGGTATCTCTACAGCGCACAAAGGAGTACAGAAGGTATCTCTACAGCGCACAAAGGAGTACAGAAGGTATCTCTACAGCGCACAAAGGAGTACAGGAAATATCTCTAGAACGTACAAAGGAGTACACGAGGTATCTCTACAGCGTACAAAGGAGTACAGAAGGTATCTCTACAGCGCACAAAGGAGTACAGGAAATATCTCTAGCACGTACAAAGGAGTACACGAGGTATCTCTAGAGCGCACAAAGGAGTACAGAAGGTATCTCTACAGCGCACAAAGGAGTACAGAAGGTATCTCTACAGCGCACAAAGGAGTACAGAAGGTATCTCTACAGCGCACAAAGGAGTTCAGGAAATATCTCTAGAACGTACAAAGGAGTACACGAGGTATCTCTACAGCGTACAAAAGAGTACAGAAGGTATCTCTACAGCGCACAAAGGAGTACAGAAGGTATCTCTACAGCGCACAAAGGAGTACAGAAGGTATCTCTACAGCGCACAAAGGGGTACAGGAAATATCTCTAGAACGTACAAAGGAGTACACGAGGTATCTCTACAGCGTACAAAGGAGTACAGAAGGTATCTCTACAGCGTACAAAGGAGTACAGAAGGTATCTCTACAGCGCACAAAGGAGTACAGAAGGTATCTCTACAGCGCACAAAGGAGTACAGAAGGTATCTCTACAGCGCACTAAGGAGTACCGGAAATATCTCTAGAACGTACAAAGGAGTACACGAGGTATCTCTACAGCGTACAAAGGAGTACAGAAGGTATCTCTACAGCGCACAAAGGAGTACAGGAAATATCTCTAGAACGTACAAAGGAGTACAGAAGGTATCTCTACAGCGCACAAAGGAGTACAGAAGGTATCTCTACAGCGCACAAAGGAGTACAGAAGGTATCTCTACAGCGCACAAAGGAGTACAGAAGGTATCTCTACAGCGCACAAAAGAGTACAGGAAATATCTCTAGAACGTACAAAGGAGTACACGAGGTATCTCTACAGCGTACAAAGGAGTACAGAAGGTATCTCTACAGCGCACAAAGGAGTACAGAAGGTATCTCTACAGCGCACAAAGGAGTACAGGAAATATCTCTAGAACGTTCAAAGGAGTACACGAGGTATCTCTACAGCGCAAAAAGGAGTACAGAAGGTATCTCTACAGCGCACAAAGGAGTACAGAAGGTATCTCTACAGCGCACAAAGGAGTACAGGAAATATCTCTAGAACGTACAAAGGAGTACACGAGGTATCTCTACAGCGCACAAAGAAGTACAGAAGGTATCTCTACAGCGCACAAAGGAGTACAAAAGGTATCTCTAAAGCGCACAAAGGAGTACAGGAAATATCTCTAGAACGTACAAAGGAGTACACGAGGTATCTCTACAGCGAACAAAGGAGTACAGACGGTATCTCTACAGCGCACAAAGGAGTACAGAAGGTATCTCTACAGCGTACAAAGGAGTACAGAAGGTATCTCTACAGCGCACAAAGGAGTACAGAAGGTATCTCTACAGCGCACAAAGGAGTACAGAAGGTATCTCTACAGCGCACAAAGAAGTACAGAAGGTATCTCTACAGCGCACAAAGTAGTACAGGAAATATCTCTAGAACGTACAAAGGAGTACACGAGGTATCTCTACAGCGTACAAAGGAGTACAGAAGGTATCTCTATAGCGCACAAAGGAGTACAGAAGGTATCTCTACAGCGCACAAAGGAGTACAGGAAATACCTCTAGAACGTACAAAGGAGTACACGAGGTATCTCTACAGCGCACAAAGGAGTACAGAAGGTATCTCTACAGCGCACAAAGGAGTACAGAAGGTATCTCTACAGCGCACAAAGGAGTACAGGAAATATCTCTAGAACGTACAAAGGAGTACACGAGGTATCTCTACAGCGCACAAAGGAGTACAGAAGGTATCTCTACAGCGCACAAAGGAGTACAGAAGGTATCTCTACAGCGCACAAAGCAGTACAGGAAATATCTCTAGAACGTACAAAGGAGTACACGAGGTATCTCTACAGCGCACAAAGGAGTACAGAAGGTATCTCTACAGCGCACATAGGAGTACAGAAGGTATCTCTACAGCGCACAAAGGAGTACAGGAAATATCTCTAGAACGTACAAAGGAGTACACGAGGTATCTCTACAGCGCACAAAGGAGTACAGAAGGTACCTCTACAGCGTACAAAGGAGTACAGAAGGTATCTCTACAGCGCACAAAGGAGTACAGAAGGTATCTCTACAGCGCACAAAGGAGTACAGAAGGTATCTCTACAGCGCACAAAGGAGTACAGAAGGTATCTCTACAGCGCACAAAGGCGTACAGGAAATATCTCTAGAACGTACAAAGGAGTACACGAGGTATCTCTACAGCGTACAAAGGAGTACAGAAGGTATCTCTACAGCGCACAAAGGAGTACAGAAGGTATCTCTACAGCGCACAAAGGAGTACAGAAGGTATCTCTACAGCGCACAAAGGAGTACAGGAAATATCTCTAGAACGTACAAAGGAGTACACGAGGTATCTCTACAGCGTACAAAGGAGTACAGAAGGTATCTCTACAGCGCACAAAGGAGTACAGAAGGTATCTCTACAGCGCACAAAGGAGTACAGAAGGTATCTCTACAGCGCACAAAGTGGTACAGAAGGTATCTCTACAGCGCACAAAGGAGTACAGAAGGTATCTCTACAGCGCACAAAGTGGTACAGAAGGTATCTCTACAGCGCACAAAGGAGTACAGAAGGTATCTCTACAGCGTACAAAGGAGTACACGAGGTATCTCTACAGCGCACAAAGGAGTACAGAAGGTATCTCTACAGCGCACAAAGGAGTACAGAAGGTATCTCTACAGCGCACAAAGGAGTACAGAAGGTATCTCTACAGCGCACAAAGGAGTACAGGAAATAATTCTAGAACGTACAAAGGAGTACACGAGGTATCTCTACAGCGTACAAAGGAGTACAGAAGGTATCTCTACAGCGCACAAAGGAGTACAGAAAGTATCTCTACAGCGTACAAAGGAGTACAGAAGGTATCTCTACAGCGCACAAAGAAGTACAGAAGGTATCTCCAAAGCGCACAAAGGAGTACAGAAGGTATCTCTACAGCGCACAAAGGAGTACAGGAAATATCTCTAGAACGTACTAAGGAGTACACGAGGTACCTCTACAGCGTACAGAGGAGTACAGAAGGTATCTCTACAGCGCACAAAGGAGTACAGAAGGTAGCTCTACAGCGCACAAAGGAGTACAGAAGGGATCTCTACAGCGCACAAAGGAGTACAGAAGGTATCTCTACAGCGCACAAAAAAGTACAGAAGGTATCTCTACAGCGCACAAAGGAGTACAGGAAATATCTCTAGAACGTACAAAGGAGTACACGAGGTATCTCTACAGCGTACAAAGGAGTAAAGAAGGTATCTCTACAGCGCACAAAGGAGTAAAGAAGGTATCTCTACAGCGCACAAAGGAGTACAGAAGGTATCTCTACAGCGCACAAAGGAGTACAGAAGGTATTTCTACAGCGCACAAAGGAGTACAGAAGGTATCTCTACAGCGCACAAAGGAGTACAGAAGGTATCTCTACAGCGCACAAAGGAGTACAGAAGGTATCTCTACAGCGCACAAAGGAGTACAGGAAATATCTCTAGAACGTACAAAGGAGTACACGAGGTATCTCTACAGCGTAAAAAGGAGTACAGAAGGTATCTCTACAGCGCACAAAGGAGTACAGAAGATATCTCTACAGCGCACAAAGGAGTACAGAAGGTATCTCTACAGCGCACAAAGGAGTACAGGAAATATCTCTAGAACGTACAAAGGAGTACACGAGGTATCTCTACAGCGTACAAAGGAGTACAGAAGGTATCTCTTCAGCGTACAAAGGAGTACAGAAGGTATCTCTACAGCGCACAAAGGAGTACAGAAGGTATCTCTACAGCGCACAAAGAAGTACAGAAGGTATCTCTACAGCGCACAAAGGAGTACAGGAAATATCTCTAGAACGTACAAAGGAGTACACGAGGTATCTCTACAGCGCACAAAGGAGTACAGAAGGTATCTCTACAGCGCACAAAGGAGTACAGAAGGTATCTCTACAGCGCACAAAGGAGTACAGGAAATATCTCTAGATCGTACAAAGGAGTACACGAGGTATCTCTACAGCGCACAAAGGAGTTCAGAAGGTATCTCTACAGCGCACAAAGGAGTACAGAAGGTATCTCTACAGCGCACAAAGGAGTACAGAAGGTATCTCTACAGCGCACAAAGGAGTACAGAAGGTATCTCTACAGCGCACAAAGGAGTACAGAAGGTATCTCTACAGCGCACAAAGGAGTACAGAAGGTATCTCTACAGCGCACAAAGGAGTACAGGAAATATCTATAGAACGTACAAAGGAGTACACGAGGTATCTCTACAGCGCACAAAGGAGTACAGGAAATATCTCTACAGCGTACAAAGGTGTACAGAAGGTATCTCTACAGCGCACAAAGGAGTACAGAAGGTATCTCTACAGCGCACAAAAGAGTACAGAATGTATCTCTACAGCGCACAAAGGAGTACAGAAGGTATCTCTACAGCGCACAAAGGAGTACAGAAGGTATCTCTACAGCGCACAAAGGAGTACAGAAGGTATCTCTACAGCGCACAAAGGAGTACAGAAGGTATCTCTACAGCGCACAAAGGAGTACAGGAAATATCTCTAGAACGTACAAAGGAGTACACGAGGTATCTTTACAGCGTACAAAGGATTACAGAAGGTATCTCTACAGCGTACAAAGGAGTACAGAAGGTATCTCTACAGCGCACAAAGGAGTACAGAAGGTATCTCTACAGCGCACAAAGGAGTACAGAAGGTATCTCTACAGCGCACAAAGGAGTACAGGAAATATCTCTAGAACGTGCAAAGGAGTACACGAGGTATCTCTACAGCGTACAAAGGAGTACATAAGGTATCTCTACAGCGCACAAAGGAGTACAGAAGGTATCTCTACAGCGCACAAAGGAGTACAGGAAATATCTCTAGAACGTTCAAAGGAGTACACGAGGTATCTCTACAGCGCACAAAGGAGTACAGAAGGTATCTCTACAGCGCACAAAGGAGTACAGAAGGTATCTCTACAGCGCACAAAGGAGTACAGGAAATATCTCTAGAACGTACAAAGGAGTACACGAGGTATCTCTACAGCGCACAAAGAAGTACAGAAGGTATCTCTACAGCGGACAAAGGAGTACAAAAGGTATCTCTACAGCGCACAAAGGAGTACAGGAAATATCTCTAGAACGTACAAAGGAGTACACGAGGTATCTCTACAGCGTACAAAGGAGTACAGAAGGTATCTCTATAGCGCACAAAGGAGTACAGAAGGTATCTCTACAGCGTACAAAGGAGTACAGAAGGTATCTCTACAGCGCACAAAGGAGTACAGAAGGTATCTCTACAGCGCACAAAGGAGTACAGGAAATATCTCTAGAACGTACAAAGGAGTACACGAGGTATCTCTACAGCGTACAAAGGAGTACAGAAGGTATCTCTACAGCGCACAAAGGAGTACAGAAGGTATCTCTACAGCGCACAAAGGAGTACAGGAAATATCTCTAGAACGTTCAAAGGAGTACACGAAGTATCTCCACAGCGCACAAAGGAGTACAGAAGGTATCTCTACAGCGCACAAAGGAGTACAGAAGGTATCTCTACAGGGCACAAAGGAGTACAGGAAATATCTCTAGAACGTACAAAGGAGTACACGAGGTATCTCTACAGCGCACAAAGAAGTACAGAAGGTATCTCTACAGCGCACAGAGGAGTACAAAAGGTATCTCTACAGCGCACAAAGGAGTACAGGAAATATCTCTAGAACGTACAAAGGAGTACACGAGGTATCTCTACAGCGTACAAAGGAGTACAGAAGGTATCTCTACAGCGCACAAAGGAGTACAGAAGGTATCTCTACAGCGTACAAAGGAGTACAGAAGGTATCTCTACAGCGCACAAAGGAGTACAGAAGGTATCTCTACAGCGCACAAAGGAGTACAGAAGGTATCTCTACAGCGCACAAAGGAGTACTGAAGGTATCTCTACAGCGCACAAAGGAGTACAGAAGGTATCTCTACAGCGCAAAAAGGAGTACAGGAAATATCTCTAGAACGTACAAAGGAGTACACGAGGTATCTCTACAGCGTACAAAGGAGTACAGAAGGTATCTCTACAGCGCACAAATCAGTACAGAAGGTATCTCTACAGCGCACAAAGGAGTACAGAAGGTATCTCTACAGCGCACAAAGGAGTACAGAAGGTATCTCTACAGCGCACAAAGGAGTACAGAAGGTATCTCTACAGCGCACAAAGGAGTACAGAAGGTATCTCTACAGCGCACAAAGGAGTACAGGAAATATCTCTAGAACGTACAAAGGAGAACAGAAGGTATCTCTACAGCGCACAAATCAGTACAGAAGGTATCTCTACAGCGCACAAAGGAGTACAGAAGGTATCTCTACAGCGCACAAAGGAGTACAGAAGGTATCTCTACAGCGCACAAAGGAGTACAGAAGGAATCTCTACAGCGTACAAAGGAGTACAGAAGGTATCTCTACAGCGCACAAAGGAGTACAGAAGGTATCTCTACAGCGCACAAAGGAGTACAGAAGGTATCTCTACAGCGCACAAAGGAGTACAGGAAATATCTCTAGAACGTACAAAAAAGTACACGAGGTATCTCTACAGCGTACAAAGGAGTACAAAAGGTATCTCTACAGCGCACAAAGGAGTACAGAAGGTATCTCTACAGCGCACAAAGGAGTACAGAAGGTACCTCTACAGCGCACAAAGGAGTACAGAAGGTATCTCTACAGCGCACAAAGGAGTACAGAAGGTATCTCTACAGCGCACAAAGGAGTACAGGAAATATCTATAGAACGTACAAAGGAGTACACGAGGTATCTCTACAGCGTACAAAGGAGTACAGAAGGTATCTCTACAGCGCACAAAGGAGTACAGAAAGTATCTCTACAGCGTACAAAGGAGTACAGAAGGTATCTCTACAGCGCACAAAGGAGTACAGAAGGTATCTCCACAGCGCACAAAGGAGTACAGAAGGTATCTCTACAGCGCACAAAGGAGTACAGGAAATATCTCTAGAACGTACAAATGAGTACACGAGGTATCTCTACAGCGTACAAAGGAGTACAGAAGGTATCTCTACAGCGCACATAGGAGTACAGAAGGTATCTCTACAGCGCACAAAGGAGTACAGAAGGTATCTCTACAGCGCACAAAGGAGTACAGAAGGTATCTCTACAGCGCACAAAAAAGTACAGAAGGTATCTCTACAGCGCACAAAGGAGTACAGGAAATATCTCTAGAACGTACAAAGGAGTACACGAGGTATTTCTACAGCGTACAAAGGAGTACAGAAGGTATCTCTACAGCGCACAAAGGAGTACAGAAGGTATCTCTACAGCGCACAAAGGAGTACAGAAGGTATCTCTACAGCGCACAAAGGAGTACAGAAGGTATTTCTACAGCGCACAAAGGAGTACAGAAGGTATCTCTACAGCGCACAAAGGAGTACAGAAGGTATCTCTACAGCGCACAAAGGAGTACAGAAGGTATCTCTACAGCGCACAAAGGAGTACAGGAAATATCTCTAGAACGTACAAAGGAGTACACGAGGTATCTCTACAGCGTACAAAGAAGTACAGAAGGTATCTCTACAGCGCACAAAGGAGTACAGAAGGTATCTCTACAGCGCACAAAGGAGTACAGAAGGTATCTCTACAGCGCACAAAGGAGTACAGGAAATATCTCTAGAACGTACAAAGAAGTACACGAGGTATCTCTACAGCGTACAAAGGAGTACAGAAGGTATCTCTACAGCGCACAAAGGAGTACAGAAGGTATCTCCACAGAGCACAAAGGAGTACAGGAAATATCTCTAGAACGTACAAAGGAGTACACGAGGTATCTCTACAGCGCACAAAGAAGTACAGAAGGTATCTCTACAGCGCACAGAGGAGTACAAAAGGTATCTCTACAGCGCACAAAGGAGTACAGGAAATATCTCTAGAACGTACAAAGGAGTACACGAGGTATCTCTACAGCGTACAAAGGAGTACAGAAGGTATCTCTACAGCGCACAAAGGAGTACAGAAGGTATCTCTACAGCGTACAAAGGAGTACAGAAGGTATCTCTACAGCGCACAAAGGAGTACAGAAGGTATCTCTACAGCGCACAAAGGAGTACAGAAGGTATCTCTACAGCGCACAAAGGAGTACAGAAGGTATCTCTACAGCGCACAAAGTAGTACAGGAAATATCTCTAGAACGTACAAAGGAGAACACGAGGTATCTCTACAGCGTACAAAGGAGTACAGAAGGTATCTCTACAGCGCACAAAGGAGTACAGAAGGTATCTCTACAGCGCACAAAGGAGTACAGGAAATATCTCTAGAACGTACAAAGGAGTAAACGAGGTATCTCTACAGCGTACAAAGGAGTACAGAAGGTATCTCTACAGCGCACAAAGGAGTACAGAAGGTATCTCTACAGCGCACAAAGGAGTACAGAAGGTATCTCTACAGCGCACAAAGTGGTACAGAAGGTATTTCTACAGCGCACAAAGGAGTACAGAAGGTATCTCTACAGCGTACAAAGGAGTACACGAGGTATCTCTACAGCGCACAAAGGAGTACAGAAGGTATCTCTACAGCGCACAAAGGAGTACAGAAGGTATCTCTACAGCGCACAAAGGAGTACAGAAGGTATCTCTACAGCGCACAAAGGAGTACAGAAGGTATCTCTACAGCGCACAAAGGAGTACAGAAGGTATCTCTACAGCGCACAAAGGAGTACAGGAAATATCTATAGAACGTACAAAGGAGTACACGAGGTATCTCTTCAGCGCACAAAGGAGTACAGGAAATATCTCTACAGCGTACAAAGGTGTACAGAAGGTATCTCTACAGCGCACAAAGGAGTACAGAAGGTATCTCTACAGCGCACAAAAGAGTACAGAATGTATCTCTAGAGCGCACAAAGGAGTACAGAAGGTATCTCTACAGCGCACAAAGGAGTACAGAAGGTATCTCTACAGCGCACAAAGGAGTACAGAAGGTATCTCTACAGCGCACAAAGGAGTACAGAAGGTATCTCTACAGCGCACAAAGGAGTATAGGAAATATCTCTAGAACGTACAAAGGAGTACACGAGGTATATTTACAGCGTACAAAGGAGTACAGAAGGTATCTCTACAGCGTACAAAGGAGTACAGAAGGTATCTCTACAGCGCACAAAGGAGTACAGAAGGTATCTCTACAGCGCACAAAGGAGTACAGAAGGTATCTCTACAGCGCACAAAGGAGTACAGGAAATATCTCTAGAACGTACAAAGGAGTACACGAGGTATCTCTACAGCGTATAAAGGAGTACAGAAGCTATCTCTACAGCGCACAGAGGAGTACAAAAGGTATCTCTACAGCGCACAAAGGAGTACAGAAGGTATCTCTACAGCGCACAAAGGAGTACAAAAGGTATCTCTACAGCGCACAAAGGAGTACAGGAAATATCTCTAGAACGTACAAAGGAGTACACGAGGTATCTCTACAGCGTACAAAGGAGTACAGAAGGTATCTCTACAGCGCACAAAGGAGTACAGAAGGTATCTCTACAGCGTACAAAGGAGTACAGAAGGTATCTCTACAGCGCACAAAGGAGTACAGAAGGTATCTCTACAGCGCACAAAGGAGTACAGAAGGTATCTCTACAGCGCACAAAGGAGTACAGAAGGTATCTCTACAGCGCACAAAGTAGTACAGGAAATATCTCTAGAACGTACAAAGGAGTACACGAGGTATCTCTACAGCGTACAAAGGAGTACAGAAGGTATCTCTACAGCGCACAAAGGAGTACAGAAGGTATCTCTACAGCGCACAAAGAAGTACAGGAAATATCTCTAGAACGTACAAAGGAGTACACGAGGTATCTCTACAGCGCACAAAGGAGTACAGAAGGTATCTCTACAGCGCACAAAGGAGTACAGGAAATATCTCTAGAACGTACAAAGTAGTACACGAGGTATCTCTACAGCGCACAAAGAAGTACAGAAGGTATCTCTACAGCGCACAGAGGAGTACAAAAGGTATCTCTACAGCGCACAAAGGAGTACAGGAAATATCTCTAGAACGTACAAAGGAGTACACGAGGTATCTCTACAGCGTACAAAGGAGTACAGAAGGTATCTCTACAGCGCACAAAGGAGTACAGAGGGTATCTCTACAGCGTACAAAGGAGTACAGAAGGTATCTCTACAGCGCACAAAGGAGTACAGAAGGTATCTCTACAGCGCACAAAGGAGTACAGAAGGTATCTCTACAGCGCACAAAGGAGTACAGAAGGTATCTCTACAGCGCACAAAGTAGTACAGGAAATATCTCAAGAACGTACAAAGGAGTACACGAGGTATCTCTACAGCGTACAAAGGAGTACAGAAGGTATCTCTACAGCGCACAAAGGAGTACAGAAGGTATCTCTACAGCGCACAAAGGAGTACAGGAAATATCTCTAGAACGTACAAAGGAGTAAACGAGGTATCTCTACAGCGTACAAAGGAGTACAGAAGGTATCTCTACAGCGCACAAAGGAGTACAGAAGGTATCTCTACAGCGCACAAAGGAGTACAGAAGGTATCTCTACAGCGCACAAAGTGGTACAGAAGGTATCTCTACAGCGCACAAAGGAGTACAGAAGGTATCTCTACAGCGTACAAAGGAGTACACGAGGTATCTCTACAGCGCACAAAGGAGTACAGAAGGTATCTCTACAGCGCACAAAGGAGTACAGAAGGTATCTCTACAGCGCTCAAAGGAGTACAGAAGGTATCTCTACAGCGCACAAAGGCGTACAGGAAATATCTCTAGAACGTACAAAGGAGTACACGAGGTATCTCTACAGCGTACAAAGGAGTACAGAAGGTATCTCAACAGCGCACAAAGGAGTACAGAAAGTATCTCTACAGCGTACAAAGGAGTACAGAAGGTATCTCTACAGCGCACAAAGGAGTACAGAAGGTATCTCCACAGCGCACAAAGGAGTACAGAAGGTATCTCTACAGCGCACAAAGGAGTACAGGAAATATCTCTAGAACGTACAAAGGAGTACACGAGGTATCTCTACAGCGTACAAAGGAGTACAGAAGGTATCTCTACAGCGCACAAAGGAGTACAGAAGGTATCTCTACAGCGCACAAAGGAGTACAGAAGGTATCTCTACAGCGCACAAAGGAGTACAGAAGGTATATCTACAGCGCACAAAAAAGTACAGAAGGTATCTCTACAGCGCACAAAGGAGTACAGGAAATATCTCTAGAATGTACAAAGGAGTACACGAGGTATCTCTACAGCGTACAAAGGAGTACAGAAGGTATCTCTACAGCGCACAAAGGAGTACAGAAGGTATCTCTACAGCGCACAAAGGAGTACAGAAGGTATCTCTACAGCGCACAAAGGAGTACAGAAGGTATTTCTACAGCGCACAAAGGAGTACAGAAGGTATCTCTACAGCGCACAAAGGAGTACAGAAGGTATCTCTACAGCGCACAAAGGAGTACAGAAGGTATCTCTACAGCGCACAAAGGAGTACAGGAAATATCTCTAGAACGTACAAAAGAGTACACGAGGTATCTCTACAGCGTACAAAGGAGTACAGAAGGTATCTCTACAGCGCACAAAGGAGTACAGAAGGTATCTCTACAGCGCACAAAGGAGTACAGAAGGTATCTCTACAGCGCACAAAGGAGTACAGGAAATATCTCTAGAACGTACAAAGGAGTACACGAGGTATCTCTACAGCGTACAAAGGAGTACAGAAGGTATCTCTACAGCGTACAAAGGAGTACAGAAGGTATCTCTACAGCGCACAAAGGAGTACAGAAGGTATCTCTACAGCGCACAAAGGAGTACAGAAGGTATCTCTACAGCGCACAAAGGAGTACAGAAGGTATCTCTACAGCGCACAAAGGAGTACAGGAAATATCTATAGAACGTACAAAGGAGTACACGAGGTATCTCTACAGCGCACAAAGGAGTACAGGAAATATCTCTACAGCGTACAAAGGTGTACAGAAGGTATCTCTACAGCGCACAAAGGAGTACAGAAGGTATCTCTACAGCGCACAAAAGAGTACAGAATGTATCTCTACAGCGCACAAAGGAGTACAGAAGGTATCTCTACAGCGCATAAAGGAGTACAGAAGGTATCTCTACAGCGCACAAAGGAGTACAGAAGGTATCTCTACAGCGCACAAAGGAGTACAGAAGGTATCTCTACAGCGCACAAAGGAGTATAGGAAATATCTCTAGAACGTACAAAGGAGTACACGAGGTATCTTTACAGCGTACAAAGGAGTACAGAAGGTATCTCTACAGCGTACAAAGGAGTACAGAAGGTATCTCTACAGCGCACAAAGGAGTACAGAAGGTATCTCTACAGCGCACAAAGGAGTACAGAAGGTATCTCTACAGCGCACAAAGGAGTACAGGAAATATCTCTAGAACGTACACAGGAGTACACGAGGTATCTCTACAGCGTACAAAGGAGTACAGAAGGTATCTCTACAGCGCACAAAGGAGTACAGAAGGTATCTCTACAGCGCACAAAGGAGTTACAGGAAATATCTCTAGAACGTTCAAAGGAGTACACGAGGTATCTCTACAGCGCACAAAGGAGTACAGAAGGTATCTCTACAGCGCACAAAGGAGTACAGAAGGTATCTCTACAGCGTACAAAGGAGTACAGAAGGTATCTCTACAGCGCACAAAGGAGTACAGAAGGTATCTCTACAGCGCACAAAGGAGTACAGAAGGTATCTCTACAGCGCACAAAGGAGTACAGAAGGTATCTCTACAGCGCACAAAGTAGTACAGGAAATATCTCTAGAACGTACAAAGGAGAACACGAGGTATCTCTACAGCGTACAAAGGAGTACAGAAGGTATCTCTACAGCGCACAAAGGAGTACAGAAGGTATCTCTACAGCGCACAAAGGAGTACAGGAAATATCTCTAGAACGTACAAAGGAGTAAACGAGGTATCTCTACAGCGTACAAAGGAGTACAGAAGGTATCTCTACAGCGCACAAAGGAGTACAGAAGGTATCTCTACAGCGCACAAAGGAGTACAGAAGGTATCTCTACAGCGCACAAAGTGGTACAGAAGGTATTTCTACAGCGCACAAAGGAGTACAGAAGGTATCTCTACAGCGTACAAAGGAGTACACGAGGTATCTCTACAGCGCACAAAGGAGTACAGAAGGTATCTCTACAGCGCACAAAGGAGTACAGAAGGTATCTCTACAGCGCACAAAGGAGTACAGAAGGTATCTCTACAGCGCACAAAGGAGTACAGAAGGTATCTCTACAGCGCACAAAGGAGTACAGAAGGTATCTCTACAGCGCACAAAGGAGTACAGGAAATATCTATAGAACGTACAAAGGAGTACACGAGGTATCTCTTCAGCGCACAAAGGAGTACAGGAAATATCTCTACAGCGTACAAAGGTGTACAGAAGGTATCTCTACAGCGCACAAAGGAGTACAGAAGGTATCTCTACAGCGCACAAAAGAGTACAGAATGTATCTCTAGAGCGCACAAAGGAGTACAGAAGGTATCTCTACAGCGCACAAAGGAGTACAGAAGGTATCTCTACAGCGCACAAAGGAGTACAGAAGGTATCTCTACAGCGCACAAAGGAGTACAGAAGGTATCTCTACAGCGCACAAAGGAGTATAGGAAATATCTCTAGAACGTACAAAGGAGTACACGAGGTATATTTACAGCGTACAAAGGAGTACAGAAGGTATCTCTACAGCGTACAAAGGAGTACAGAAGGTATCTCTACAGCGCACAAAGGAGTACAGAAGGTATCTCTACAGCGCACAAAGGAGTACAGAAGGTATCTCTACAGCGCACAAAGGAGTACAGGAAATATCTCTAGAACGTACAAAGGAGTACACGAGGTATCTCTACAGCGTACAAAGGAGTACAGAAGGTATCTCTACAGCGCACAGAGGAGTACAAAAGGTATCTCTACAGCGCACAAAGGAGTACAGAAGGTATCTCTACAGCGCACAAAGGAGTACAAAAGGTATCTCTACAGCGCACAAAGGAGTACAGGAAATATCTCTAGAACGTACAAAGGAGTACACGAGGTATCTCTACAGCGTACAAAGGAGTACAGAAGGTATCTCTACAGCGCACAAAGGAGTACAGAAGGTATCTCTACAGCGTACAAAGGAGTACAGAAGGTATCTCTACAGCGCACAAAGGAGTACAGAAGGTATCTCTACAGCGCACAAAGGAGTACAGAAGGTATCTCTACAGCGCACAAAGGAGTACAGAAGGTATCTCTACAGCGCACAAAGTAGTACAGGAAATATCTCTAGAACGTACAAAGGAGTACACGAGGTATCTCTACAGCGTACAAAGGAGTACAGAAGGTATCTCTACAGCGCACAAAGGAGTACAGAAGGTATCTCTACAGCGCACAAAGAAGTACAGGAAATATCTCTAGAACGTACAAAGGAGTACACGAGGTATCTCTACAGCGCACAAAGGAGTACAGAAGGTATCTCTACAGCGCACAAAGGAGTACAGGAAATATCTCTAGAACGTACAAAGTAGTACACGAGGTATCTCTACAGCGCACAAAGAAGTACAGAAGGTATCTCTACAGCGCACAGAGGAGTACAAAAGGTATCTCTACAGCGCACAAAGGAGTACAGGAAATATCTCTAGAACGTACAAAGGAGTACACGAGGTATCTCTACAGCGTACAAAGGAGTACAGAAGGTATCTCTACAGCGCACAAAGGAGTACAGAGGGTATCTCTACAGCGTACAAAGGAGTACAGAAGGTATCTCTACAGCGCACAAAGGAGTACAGAAGGTATCTCTACAGCGCACAAAGGAGTACAGAAGGTATCTCTACAGCGCACAAAGGAGTACAGAAGGTATCTCTACAGCGCACAAAGTAGTACAGGAAATATCTCAAGAACGTACAAAGGAGTACACGAGGTATCTCTACAGCGTACAAAGGAGTACAGAAGGTATCTCTACAGCGCACAAAGGAGTACAGAAGGTATCTCTACAGCGCACAAAGGAGTACAGGAAATATCTCTAGAACGTACAAAGGAGTAAACGAGGTATCTCTACAGCGTACAAAGGAGTACAGAAGGTATCTCTACAGCGCACAAAGGAGTACAGAAGGTATCTCTACAGCGCACAAAGGAGTACAGAAGGTATCTCTACAGCGCACAAAGTGGTACAGAAGGTATCTCTACAGCGCACAAAGGAGTACAGAAGGTATCTCTACAGCGTACAAAGGAGTACACGAGGTATCTCTACAGCGCACAAAGGAGTACAGAAGGTATCTCTACAGCGCACAAAGGAGTACAGAAGGTATCTCTACAGCGCTCAAAGGAGTACAGAAGGTATCTCTACAGCGCACAAAGGCGTACAGGAAATATCTCTAGAACGTACAAAGGAGTACACGAGGTATCTCTACAGCGTACAAAGGAGTACAGAAGGTATCTCTACAGCGCACAAAGGAGTACAGAAAGTATCTCTACAGCGTACAAAGGAGTACAGAAGGTATCTCTACAGCGCACAAAGGAGTACAGAAGGTATCTCCACAGCGCACAAAGGAGTACAGAAGGTATCTCTACAGCGCACAAAGGAGTACAGGAAATATCTCTAGAACGTACAAAGGAGTACACGAGGTATCTCTACAGCGTACAAAGGAGTACAGAAGGTATCTCTACAGCGCACAAAGGAGTACAGAAGGTATCTCTACAGCGCACAAAGGAGTACAGAAGGTATCTCTACAGCGCACAAAGGAGTACAGAAGGTATATCTACAGCGCACAAAAAAGTACAGAAGGTATCTCTACAGCGCACAAAGGAGTACAGGAAATATCTCTAGAATGTACAAAGGAGTACACGAGGTATCTCTACAGCGTACAAAGGAGTACAGAAGGTATCTCTACAGCGCACAAAGGAGTACAGAAGGTATCTCTACAGCGCACAAAGGAGTACAGAAGGTATCTCTACAGCGCACAAAGGAGTACAGAAGGTATTTCTACAGCGCACAAAGGAGTACAGAAGGTATCTCTACAGCGCACAAAGGAGTACAGAAGGTATCTCTACAGCGCACAAAGGAGTACAGAAGGTATCTCTACAGCGCACAAAGGAGTACAGGAAATATCTCTAGAACGTACAAAAGAGTACACGAGGTATCTCTACAGCGTACAAAGGAGTACAGAAGGTATCTCTACAGCGCACAAAGGAGTACAGAAGGTATCTCTACAGCGCACAAAGGAGTACAGAAGGTATCTCTACAGCGCACAAAGGAGTACAGGAAATATCTCTAGAACGTACAAAGGAGTACACGAGGTATCTCTACAGCGTACAAAGGAGTACAGAAGGTATCTCTACAGCGTACAAAGGAGTACAGAAGGTATCTCTACAGCGCACAAAGGAGTACAGAAGGTATCTCTACAGCGCACAAAGGAGTACAGAAGGTATCTCTACAGCGCACAAAGGAGTACAGAAGGTATCTCGACAGCGCACAAAGGAGTACAGGAAATATCTATAGAACGTACAAAGGAGTACACGAGGTATCTCTACAGCGCACAAAGGAGTACAGGAAATATCTCTACAGCGTACAAAGGTGTACAGAAGGTATCTCTACAGCGCACAAAGGAGTACAGAAGGTATCTCTACAGCGCACAAAAGAGTACAGAATGTATCTCTACAGCGCACAAAGGAGTACAGAAGGTATCCCTACAGCGCATAAAGGAGTACAGAAGGTATCTCTACAGCGCACAAAGGAGTACAGAAGGTATCTCTACAGCGCACAAAGGAGTACAGAAGGTATCTCTACAGCGCACAAAGGAGTATAGGAAATATCTCTAGAACGTACAAAGGAGTACACGAGGTATCTTTACAGCGTACAAAGGAGTACAGAAGGTATCTCTACAGCGTACAAAGTAGTACAGAAGGTATCTCTACAGCGCACAAAGGAGTACAGAAGGTATCTCTACAGCGCACAAAGGAGTACAGAAGGTATCTCTACAGCGCACAAAGGAGTACAGGAAATATCTCTAGAACGTACAAAGGAGTACACGAGGTATCTCTACAGCGTACAAAGGAGTACAGAAGGTATCTCTACAGCGCACAAAGGAGTACAGAAGGTATCTCTACAGCGCACAAAGGAGTACAGGAAATATCTCTAGAACGTTCAAAGGAGTACACGAGGTATCTCTACAGCGCACAAAGGAGTACAAAAGGTATCTCTACAGCGCACAAAGGAGTACAGAAGGTATCTCTACAGCGCACAAAGGAGTACAGGAAATATCTCTAGAACGTACAAAGGAGTACACGAGGTATCTCTACAGCGCACAAAGAGGTACAGAAGGTATCTCTACAGCGCACAAAGGAGTACAAAAGGTATCTCTACAGCGCACAAAGGAGTACAGGAAATATCTCTAGAACGTACAAAGGAGTACACGAGGTATCTCTACAGCGTACAAAGGAGTACAGAAGGTATCTCTACAGCGCACAAAGGAGTACAGAAGGTATCTCTACAGCGTACAAAGGAGTACAGAAGGTATCTCTACAGCGCACAAAGGAGTACAGAAGGTATCTCTACAGCGCACAAAGGAGTACAGAAGGTATCTCTACAGCGCACAAAGGAGTACAGAAGGTATCTCTAAAGCGCACAAAGTAGTACAGGAAATATCTCTAGAACGTACAGAGGAGTACACGAGGTATCTCTACAGCGTACAAAGGAGTACAGAAGGTATCTCTACAGCGCACAAAGGAGTACAGAAGGTATCTCTACAGCGCACAAAGAAGTACAGGAAATATCTCTAGAACGTACAAAGGAGTACACGAGGTATCTCTACAGCGCACAAAGGAGTACAGAAGGTATCTCTACAGCGCACAAAGGAGTACAGGAAATATCTCTAGAACGTACAAAGTAGTACACGAGGTATCTCTACAGCGCACAAAGAAGTACAGAAGGTATCTCTACAGCGCACAGAGGAGTACAAAAGGTATCTCTACAGCGCACAAAGGAGTACAGGAAATATCTCTAGAACGTACAAAGGAGTACACGAGGTATCTCTACAGCGTACAAAGGAGTACAGAAGGTATCTCTACAGCGCACAAAGGAGTACAGAAGGTATCTCTACAGCGTACAAAGGAGTACAGAAGGTATCTCTACAGCGCACAAAGGAGTACAGAAGGTATCTCTACAGCGCACAAAGGAGTACAGAAGGTATCTCTACAGCGCACAAAGGAGTACAGAAGGTATCTCTACAGCGCACAAAGTAGTACAGGAAATATCTCTAGAACGTACAAAGGAGTACACGAGGTATCTCTACAGCGTACAAAGGAGTACAGAAGGTATCTCTACAGCGCACAAAGGAGTACAGAAGGTATCTCTACAGCGCACAAAGGAGTACAGGAAATATCTCTAGAACGTACAAAGGAGTAAACGAGGTATCTCTACAGCGTACAAAGGAGTACAGAAGGTATCTCTACAGCGCACAAAGGAGTACAGAAGGTATCTCTACAGCGCACAAAGGAGTACAGAAGGTATCTCTACAGCGCACAAAGTGGTACAGAAGGTATCTCTACAGCGCACAAAGGAGTACAGAAGGTATCTCTACAGCGTACAAAGGAGTACACGAGGTATCTCTACAGCGCACAAAGGAGTACAGAAGGTATCTCTACAGCGCACAAAGGAGTACAGAAGGTATCTCTACAGCGCACAAAGGAGTACAGAAGGTATCTCTACAGCGCGCAAAGGCGTACAGGAAATATCTCTAGAACGTACAAAGGAGTACACGAGGTATCTCTACAGCGTACAAAAGAGTACAGAAGGTATCTCTACAGCGCACAAAGGAGTACAGAAAGTATCTCTACAGCGTACAAAGGAGTACAGAAGGTATCTCTACAGCGCACAAAGGAGTACAGAAGGTATCTCCACAGCGCACAAAGGAGTACAGAAGGTATCTCTACAGCGCACAAAGGAGTACAGGAAATATCTCTAGAACGTACAAAGGAGTACACGAGGTATCTCTACAGCGTACAAAGGAGTACAGAAGGTATCTCTACAGCGCACAAAGGAGTACAGAAGGTATCTCTACAGCGCACAAAGGAGTACAGAAGGTATCTCTACAGCGCACAAAGGAGTACAGAAGGTATATCTACAGCGCACAAAAAAGTACAGAAGGTATCTCTACAGCGCACAAAGGAGTACAGGAAATATCTCTAGAACGTACAAAGGAGTACACGAGGTATCTCTACAGCGTACAAAGGAGTACAGAAGGTATCTCTACAGCGCACAAAGGAGTACAGAAGGTATCTCTACAGCGCACAAAGGAGTACAGAAGGTATCTCTACAGCGCACAAAGGAGTACAGAAGGTATTTCTACAGCGCACAAAGGAGTACAGAAGGTATCTCTACAGCGCACAAAGGAGTACAGAAGGTATCTCTACAGCGCACAAAGGAGTACAGAAGGTATCTCTACAGCGCACAAAGGAGTACAGGAAATATCTCTAGAAAGTACAAAAGAGTACACGAGGTATCTCTACAGCGTACAAAGGAGTACAGAAGGTATCTCTACAGCGCACAAAGGAGTACAGAAGGTATCTCTACAGCGCACAAAGGAGTACAGAAGGTATCTCTACAGCGCACAAAGGAGTACAGGAAATATCTCTAGAACGTACAAAGGAGTACACGAGGTATCTCTACAGCGTACAAAGGAGTACAGAAGGTATCTCTACAGCGTACAAAGGAGTACAGAAGGTATCTCTACAGCGCACAAAGGAGTACAGAAGGTATCTCTACAGCGCACAAAGGAGTACAGAAGGTATCTCTACAGCGCACAAAGGAGTACAGAAGGTATCTCTACAGCGCACAAAGGAGTACAGGAAATATCTATAGAACGTACAAAGGAGTACACGAGGTATCTCTACAGCGCACAAAGGAGTACAGGAAATATCTCTACAGCGTACAAAGGTGTACAGAAGGTATCTCTACAGCGCACAAAGGAGTACAGAAGGTATCTCTACAGCGCACAAAAGAGTACAGAATGTATCTCTACAGCGCACAAAGGAGTACAGAAGGTATCTCTACAGCGCATAAAGGAGTACAGAAGGTATCTCTACAGCGCACAAAGGAGTACAGAAGGTATCTCTACAGCGCACAAAGGAGTACAGAAGGTATCTCTACAGCGCACAAAGGAGTATAGGAAATATCTCTAGAACGTACAAAGGAGTACACGAGGTATCTTTACAGCGTACAAAGGAGTACAAAAGGTATCTCTACAGCGTACAAAGGAGTACAGAAGGTATCTCTACAGCGCACAAAGGAGTACAGAAGGTATCTCTACAGCGCACAAAGGAGTACAGAAGGTATCTCTACAGCGCACAAAGGAGTACAGGAAATATCTCTAGAACGTACAAAGGAGTACACGAGGTATCTCTACAGCGTACAAAGGAGTACAGAAGGTATCTCTACAGCGCACAAAGGAGTACAGAAGGTATCTCTACAGCGCACAAAGGAGTACAGGAAATATCTCTAGAACGTTCAAAGGAGTACACGAGGTATCTCTACAGCGCACAAAGGAGTACAGAAGGTATCTCTACAGCGCACAAAGGAGTACAGAAGGTATCTCTACAGCGCACAAAGGAGTACAGGAAATATCTCTAGAACGTACAAAGGAGTACACGAGGTATCTCTACAGCGCACAAAGAGGTACAGAAGGTATCTCTACAGCGCACAAAGGAGTACAAAAGGTATCTCTACAGCGCACAAAGGAGTACAGGAAATATCTCTAGAACGTACAAAGGAGTACACGAGGTATCTCTACAGCGTACAAAGGAGTACAGAAGGTATCTCTACAGCGCACAAAGGAGTACAGAAGGTATCTCTACAGCGTACAAAGGAGTACAGAAGGTATCTCTACAGCGCACAAAGGAGTACAGAAGGTATCTCTACAGCGCACAAAGGAGTACAGAAGGTATCTCTACAGCGCACAAAGGAGTACAGAAGGTATCTCTAAAGCGCACAAAGTAGTACAGGAAATATCTCTAGAACGTACAGAGGAGTACACGAGGTATCTCTACAGCGTACAAAGGAGTACAGAAGGTATCTCTACAGCGCACAAAGGAGTACAGAAGGTATCTCTACAGCGCACAAAGGAGTACAGGAAATATCTCTAGAACGTACAAAGGAGTACACGAGGTATCTCTACAGCGCACAAAGGAGTACAGAAGGTATCTCTACAGCGCACAAAGGAGTACAAAAGGTATCTCTACAGCGCACAAAGGAGTACAGGAATTATCTCTAGAACGTACAAAGGAGTACACGAGGTATCTCTACAACGCACAAAGGAGTACAGAAAGTATCTCTACAGCGCAAAAAGGAGTACAGAAGGTATCTCTACAGCGCACAAAGGAGTACAGGAAATATCTCTAGAACGTACAAAGGAGTACACGAGGTATCTCTACAGCGCACAAAGGAGTACAGAAGGTATCTCTACAGCGCACAAAGGAGTACAGAAGGTATCTCTACAGCGCACAAAGGAGTACAGGAAATATCTCTAGAACGTCCAAAGGAGTACACGAGGTATCTCTACAGCGCACAAAGGAGTACAGAAGGTACCTCTACAGCGTACAAAGGAGTACAGAAGGTATCTCTACAGCGCACAAAGGAGTACAGAAGGTATCTCTACAGCGCACAAAGGAGTACAGAAGGTATCTCTACAGCGCACAAAGGAGTACAGAAGGTATCTCTACAGCGCACAAAGGCGTACAGGAAATATCTCTAGAACGTACAAAGGAGTACACGAGGTATCTCTACAGCGTACAAAGGAGTACAGAAGGTATCTCTACAGCGCACAAAGGAGTACAGAAGGTATCTCTACAGCGCACAAAGGAGTACAGGAAATATCTCTAGAACGTACAAAGGAGTACACGAGGTATCTCTACAGCGTACAAAGGAGTACAGAAGGTGTCTCTACAGCGCACAAAGGAGTACAGAAGGTATCTCTACAGCGCACAAAGGAGTACAGAAGGTATCTCTACAGCGCACAAAGTGGTACAGAAGGTATCTCTACAGCGCACAAAGGAGTCAGAAGGTATCTCTACAGCGTACAAAGTAGTACACGAGGTATCTCTACAGCGCACAAAGGAGTACAGAAGGTATCTCTACAGCGCACAAAGGAGTACAGAAGGTATCTCTACAGCGCACAAAGGAGTACAGAAGGTATCTCTACAGCGCACAAAGGAGTACAGGAAATATCTCTAGAACGTACAAAGGAGTACACGAGGTATCTCTACAGCGTACAAAGGAGTACAGAAGGTATCTCTACAGCGCACAAAGGAGTACAGAAGGTATCTCTACAGCGCACAAAGGAGTACAGGAAATATCTCTAGAACGTACAAAGGAGTACACGAGGTATCTCTACAGCGTACAAAGGAGTACAGAAGGTATCTCTACAGCGCACAAAGGAGTACAGAAGGTATCTCTACAGCGTACAAAGGAGTACAGAAGGTATCTCTACAGCGCACAAAGGAGTACAGAAGGTATCTCTACAGCGCACAAAGGAGTACAGAAGGTATCTCTACAGCGCACAAAGGAGTACAGAAGGTATCTCTACAGCGCACAAAGTAGTACAGGAAATATCTCTAGAACGTACAAAGGAGTACACGAGGTATCTCCACAGCGTACAAAGGAGTACAGAAGGTATCTCTACAGCGCACAAAGGAGTGCAGGAAATATCTCTAGAACGTACAAAGGAGTACACGAGTTATCTCTACAGCGCACAAAGGAGTACAGAAGGTATCTCTACAGCGCACAAAGGAGTACAGAAGGTATCTCTACAGCGCACAAAGGAGTACAGGAAATATCTCTAGAACGTACAAAGGAGTACACGAGGTATCTCTACAGCGCACAAAGGAGTACAGAAGGTATCTCTACAGCGCACAAAGGAGTACAGAAGGTATCTCTACAGCGCACAAAGGAGTACAGGAAATATCTCTAGAACGTACAAAGGAGTACACGAGGTATCTCTACAGCGCACAAAGGAGTACAGAAGGTATCTCTACTGCGCACAAAGGAGTACAGAAGGTATCTCTACAGCACACAAAGGAGTACAGGAAATATCTCTAGAACGTACAAAGGAGTACACGAGGTATCTCTACAGCGCACAAAGGAGTACAGAAGGTACCTCTACAGCGTACAAAGGAGTACAGAAGGTATCTCTACAGCGCACAAAGGAGTACAGAAGGTATCTCTACAGCGCACAAAGGAGTACAGAAGGTATCTCTACAGCGCACAAAGGAGTACAGAAGGTATCTCTACAGCGCACAAAGGCGTACAGGAAATATCTCTAGAACGTACAAAGGAGTACACGAGGTATCTCTACAGCGTACAAAGGAGTACAGAAGGTATCTCTACAGCGCACAAAGGAGTACAGAAGGTATCTCTACAGCGCACAAAGGAGTACAGGAAATATCTCTAGAACGTACAAAGGAGTACACGAGGTATCTCTACAGCGTACAAAGGAGTACAGAAGGTATCTCTACAGCGCACAAAGGAGTACAGAAGGTATCTCTACAGCGCACAAAGGAGTACAGAAGGTATCTCTACAGCGCACAAAGTGGTACAGAAGGTATCTCTACAGCGCACAAAGGAGTACAGAAGGTATCTCTACAGCGTACAAAGGAGTACACGAGGTATCTCTACAGCGCACAAAGGAGTACAGAAGGTATCTCTACAGCGCACAAAGGAGTACAGAAGGTATCTCTACAGCGAACAAAGGAGTACAGAAGGTATCTCTACAGCGCACAAAGGAGTACAGGAAATATCTCTAGAACGTACAAAGGAGTACACGAGGTATCTTTACAGCGTACAAAGGAGTACAGAAGGTATCTCTACAGCGCACAAAGGAGTACAGAAGGTATCTCTACAGCGTACAAAGGAGTACAGAAGGTATCTCTACAGCGCACAAAGGAGTACAGAAGGTATCTCCACAGCGCACAAAGGAGTACAGAAGGTATCTCTACAGCGCACAAAGGAGTACAGGAAATATCTCTAGAACGTACAAAAAAGTACACGAGGTATCTCTACAGCGTTCAAAGGAGTACAGAAGGTATCTCTACAGCGCACAAAGGAGTACAGAAGGTATCTCTACAGCGCACAAAGGAGTACAGAAGGTATCTCTACAGCGCACAAAGGAGTACAGAAGGTATCTCTACAGCGCACAAAAAAGTAAAGAAGGTATCTCTACAGCGCACAAAGGAGTACAGGAAATATCTCTAGAACGTACAAAGGAGTACACGAGGTATCTCTACAGCGTACAAAGGAGTACAGAAGGTATCTCTACAGCGCACAAAGGAGTACAGAAGGTATCTCTACAGCGCACAAAGGAGTACAGAAGGTATCTCTACAGCGCACAAAGGAGTACAGAAGGTATCTCTACAGCGCACAAAGGAGTACAGAAGGTATCTCTACAGCGCACAAAGCAGTACAGAAGGTATCTCTACAGCGCACAAAGGAGTACACGAGGTATCTCTACAGCGCACAAAGGAGTACAGAAGGTATCTCTACAGCGCACAAAGGAGTACAAAACGTATCTCTACAGCGCACAAAGGAGTACAGAAGGTATCTCTACAGCGCACAAAGGAGTACAGAAGGTATCTCTACAGCGCACAAAGTGGTACAGAAGGTATCTCTACAGCGCACAAAGGAGTACAGGAAATATCTCTAGAACGTACAAAGGAGTACACGAGGTATCTCTACAGCGTACAAAGGAGTACAGAAGGTATCTCTACAGCGCACAAAGGGGTACAGAAGGTATCTCTACAGCGTACAAAGGAGTACAGAAGGTATCTCTACAGCGCACAAAGGAGTACAGAAGGTGTCTCTACAGCGCACAAAGGAGTACAGAAGGTATCTCTACAGCGCACAAAGGAGTACAGGAAATATCTCTAGAACGTACAAAGGAGTACACGAGGTATCTCTACAGCGTACAAAGGAGTACAGAAGGTATCTCTACAGCGTACAAAGGAGTACAGAAGGTATCTCTACAGCGCACAAAGGAGTACAGAAGGTATCTCTACAGCGCACAAAGGAGTACAGAAGGTATCTCTACAGCGCACAAAGGAGTACAGGAAATATCTCTAGAACGTACAAAGGAGTACACGAGGTATCTCTACAGCGAACAAAGGAGTACAGAAGGTATCTCTACAGCGTACAAAGGAGTACACGAGGTATCTCTACAGCGCACAAAGAAAAACAGAAGGTATCTCTACAGCGCACAAAGGAGTACAGAAGGTATCTCTACAGCGCACAAAGGAGTACAGAAGGTATCTCTACAGCGCTCAAAGGAGTACAGAAGGTATCTCTACAGCGTACAAAGGAGTACACGAGGTATCTCTATAGCGCAGAAAGGAGTACAGAAGGTATCTCTACAGCGCACAAAGGGGTACAGAAGGTATCTCTACAGCGCACAAAGGAGTACAGAAGGTATCTCTACAGCGCACAAATGAGTAAAGGAAATATCTCTGGAACGTACAAAGGAGTACACGAGGTATCTCTACAGCGTACAATGGAGTACAGAAGGTATCTCTACAGCGTACAAAGGAGTACACGAGGTATCTCTACAGCGCACAAAGGAGTACAGAAGGTATCTCTACAGCGCACAAAGGAGTACAGAAGGTATCTCTACAGCGCACAAAGGAGTACAGAAGGTATCTCTACAGCGCACAAAGGAGTACAGAAGGCATCTCTACAGCGCACAAAGGAGTACAGAAGGTATCTCTACAGCGCACAAAGGAGTACAGAGGGTATCTCTACAACGCACAAAGGAGTACAGAAGGTATCTCTACAGCGCACAAAGGAGTACAGAAGGTATCTCTACAGCGCACAAAGGAGTACAGGAAATATCTCTAGAACGTACAAAGGAGTACAAGAGGTATCTCTACAGCGTACAAAGGAGTACAGAAGGTATCTCTACAGCGCACAAAGGAGTACACGAGGTATCTCTACAGCGTACAAAGGAGTACAGAAGGTATCTCTACAGCGTACAAAGGAGTACACGAGGTATCTCTACAGCGCACAAAGGAGTACAGAAGGTATCTCTACAGCGTACAAAGGAGTACAGAAGGTATCTCTACAGCGCACAAAGGAGTACAGAAGGTATCTCTACAGCGCAAAAGGAGTACAGAAGGTATCTCTACAGCGCACAAAGGAGTACAGTAAATATCTCTAGAACATACAAAGGAGTACACGAGGTATCTCTACAGCGTACAAAGGAGTACAGAAGGTATCTCTACAGCGCACAAAGGAGTACAGAAGGTATCTCTACAGCGTACAAAGGAGTACAGAAGGTATCTCTACAGCGCACAAAGGAGTACAGAAGGTATCTCTACAGCGCACAAAGGAGTACAGAAGGTATCTCTACAGCGCACAAAGGAGTACAGAAGGTATCTCTACAGCGCACAAAGGAGTACAGGAAATATCTCTAGAACTTACAAAGGAGTACACGAGGTATCTCTACAGCGTACAAAGGAGTACAGAAGGTATCTCTACAGCGCACAAAGGAGTACAGAAGGTATCTCTACAGCGTACAAAGGAGTACAGAAGGTATCTCTACAGCGCACAAAAGAGTACAGAAGGTATCTCTACAGCGCACAAAGGAGTACAGAAGGTATCTCTACAGCGCACAAAGGAGTACAGGAAATATCTCTAGAACGTACAAAGGAGTACACGAGGTATCTCTACAGCGTACAAAGGAGTACAGAAGGTATCTCTACAGCGCACAAAGGAGTACAGAAGGTATCTATACAGCGTACAAAGGAGTACAGAAGGTATCTCTACAGCGCACAAAGGAGTACAGAAGGTATCTCTACAGCGCACAAAGGAGTACAGAAGGTATCTCTACAGCGCACAAAGGAGTACAGAAAATATCTCTAGAACGTACAAAGGAGTGCACGAGGTATCTCTACAGCGTACAAAGGAGTACAGAAGGTATCTCTACAGCGCACAAAGGAGTACAGAAGGTATCTCTACAGCGCACAAAGGAGTACAGAAGGTATCTCTACAGCGCACAAAGGAGTACAGGAAATATCTCTAGAACGTACAAAGGAGTACACGAGGTATCTCTACAGCGTACAAAGGAGTACAGAAGGTATCTCTACAGCGCACAAAGGAGTACAGGAAATATCTCTAGAACGTACAAAGGAGTACAGAAGGTATCTCTACAGCGCACAAAGGAGTACAGAAGGTATCTCTACAGCGCACAAAGGAGTTCAGAAGGTATCTCTACAGCGCACAAAGGAGTACAGAAGGTATCTCTACAGCGCACAAAGGAGTACAGGAAATATCTCTAGAACGTACATAGGAGTACACGAGGTATCTCTACAGCGTACAAAGGAGTACAGAAGGTATCTCTACAGCGCACAAAGGAGTACAGAAGGTATCTCTACAGCGCTCAAAGGAGTACAGGAAATATCTCAAGAACGTACAAAGGAGTACACGAGGTATCTCTACAGCGTACAAAAGAGTACAGAAGGTATCTCTACAGCGCACAAAGGAGTACAGAAGGTATCTCTACAGCGCACAAAGGAGTACAAAAGGTATCTCTACAGCGTACAAAGGAGTACAGAAGGTATCTCTACAGCGTACAAAGGAGTACAGAAAGTATCTCTACAGCGCACAAAGGAGTACAGGAAATATCTCTAGAACGTACAAAGGAGTACAAAAGGTATCTCTACAGCGCACAAAGGAGTACAGAAGGTATCTCTACAGCGCACAAAGGAGTACAGAAGGTATCTCTACAGCGCACAAAGGAGTACAGAAGGTATCTCTACAGCGCACAAAGGAGTACAGGAAATATCTCTAGAACGTACAAAGGAGTACACGAGGTATCTCTACAGCGTACAAAGGAGTACAGAAGGTATCTCTGCAGCGCACAAAGGAGTACAGAAGGTATCTCTACAGCGCACAAAGGAGTACAGGAAATATCTCTAGAACGTACAAAGGAGTACACGAGGTATCTCTACAGCGCACAAAGGAGTACAGAATGTATCTCTACAGCGCACAAAGGAGTACAGAAGGTATCTCTACAGCGCACAAAGGAGTACAGGAAATATCTCTAGAACGTACAAAGGAGTACACGAGGTATCTCTACAGCGCACAAAGGAGTACAGAAGGTATCTCTACAGCGCACAAAGGAGTACAGGAAATATCTCTAGAACGTACAAACGAGTACACGAGGTATCTCTACAGCGTACAAAGGAGTACAGAAGGTATCTCTACAGCGCACAAAGGAGTACAGAAGGTATCTCTACAGCGTACAAAGAAGTACAGAAGGTATCTCTACAGCGCACAAAGGAGTACAGAAGGTATCTCTACAGCGCACAAAGGAGTACAAAAGGTATCTCTACAGCGCACAAAGGAGTACAGAAGGTATCTCTACAGCGCACAAAGGAGTACAGGAAATATCTCTAGAACGTACAAAGGAGTACACGAGGTATCTCTTCAGCGTACAAAGGAGTACAGAAGGTATCTCTACAGCGCGTAAAGGAGTACAGAAGGTATCTCTACAGCGCACAAAGGAGTACAGAAGGTATCTCTACAGCGCACAAAGGAGTACAGAAGGTATCTCTACAGCGCACAAAGGAGTACAGGAAATATCTCTAGAACGTACAAAGGAGTACACGAGGTATCTCTACAGCGTACAAAGGAGTACAGAAGGTATCTCTACAGCGCACAAAGGAGTACAGAAGGTATCTCTACAGCGCACAAAGGAGTACAGAAGGTATCTACAGCGCACAAAGGAGTACAGAAGGTATCTCTACAGCGCACAAAGGAGTACAGGAAATATCTCTAGAACGTACAAAGGAGTACACGAGGTATCTCTACAGCGTACAAAGGAGTACAGAAGGTATCTCTACAGCGCACAAAAGAGTACACGAGGTATCTCTACAGCGTACAAAGGAGTACAGAAGGTATCTCTACAGCGTACAAAGGAGTACACGAGGTATCTCTATAGCGCACAAAGGAGTACAGAAGGTATCTCTACAGCGCACAAAGGAGTACAGAAGGTATCTCTACAGCGCACAAAGGAGTACAGGAAATATCTCTAGAACGTACAAAGGAGTACACGAGGTACCTCTACAGCGTACAAAGGAGTACAGAAGGTATCTCTACAGCGTACAAAGGAGTACAGAAGGTATCTCTACAGCGCAAAAAGGAGTACAGAAGGTATCTCTACAGCGTACAAAGGTGTACAGAAGGTATCTCTACAGCGCACAAAGGAGTACAGAAGGTATCTCTACAGCGCACAAAGGAGTACAGAAGGTATCTCTACTGCGAACAAAGGAGTACAGGAAATATCTCTAGAACGTACAAAGGAGTACACGAGGTATCTCTACAGCGTACAAAGAAGTACAGAAGGTATCTCTACAGCGCACAAAGGAGTACAGAAGGTATCTCTACAGCGTACAAAGGAGTACAGAAGGTATCTCTACAGCGCACAAAGGAGTACAGAAGGTATCTCTACAGCGCACAAAGGAGTACAGAAGGTATCTCTACAGCGCACAAAGGAGTACAGAAGGTATCTCTACAGCGCACAAAGGAGTACAGGAAATATCTCTAGAACGTACAAAGGAGTACACGAGGTATCTCTACAGCGTACAAAGGAGTACAGAAGGTATCTCTACAGCGCACAAAGGAGTACAGAAGGTATCTCTACAGCGTACAAAGGAGTACAGAAGGTATCTCTACAGCGCACAAAGGAGTACAGAAGGTATCTCTACAGCGCACAAAGGAGTACAGAAGGTATCTCTACAGCGCACAAAGGAGTACAGGAAATATCTCTAGAACGTACAAAGGAGTACACGAGGTATCTCTACAGCGTACAAAGGAGTACAGAAGGTATCTCTACAGCGCACAAAGGAGTACAGAAGGTATCTCTACAGCGTACAAAGGAGTACAGAAGGTATCTATACAGCGCACAATGGAGTACAGAAGGTATCTCTACAGCGCACAAAGGAGTACAGAAGGTATCTCTACAGCGCACAAAGGAGTACAGAAAATATCTCTAGAACGTACAAAGGAGTACACGAGGTATCTCTACAGCGTACAAAGGAGTACAGAAGGTATCTCTACAGCGCACAAAGGAGTACAGAAGGTATCTCTACAGCGCACAAAGGAGTACAGAAGGTATCTCTACAGCGCACAAAGGAGTACAGGAAATATCTCTAGAACGTACAAAGGAGTACACGAGGTATCTCTACAGCGTACAAAGGAGTACAGAAGGTATCTCTACAGCGCACAAAGGAGTACAGGAAATATCTCTAGAACGTACAAAGGAGTACAGAAGGTATCTCTACAGCGCACATAGGAGTACAGAAGGTATCTCTACAGCGCACAAAGGAGTACAGAAGGTATCTCTACAGCGCACAAAGGAGTACAGAAGGTATCTCTACAGCGCACAAAGAAGTACAGGAAATATCTCTAGAACGTACAAAGGAGTACACGAGGTATCACTACAGCGTACAAAGGAGTACAGAAGGTATCTCTACAGCGCACAAAGGAGTTCAGAAGGTATCTCTACAGCGCACAAAGGAGTACAGGAAATATCTCTAGAACGTACAAAGGAGTACACGAGGTATCTCTACAGCGCACAAAGGAGTACTGAAGGTATCTCTACAGCGCACAAAGGAGTACAGAAGGTATCTCTAGAGCGCACAAAGGAGTACAGAAGGTATCTCTACAGCGCACAAAGGAGTACAGAAGGTATCTCTACAGCGCACAAAGGAGTACAGAAGGTATCTCTACAGCGCACAAAGGAGTACAGAAGGTATCTCTACAGCGTACAATGGAGTACACGAGGTATCACTACAGCGCACAAAGGAGTACAGAAGGTATCTCTACAGCGCACAAAGGAGTACAGAAGGTATCTCTACAGCGCACAAAGGAGTACAGAAGGTATCTCTACAGCGCACAAAGGAGTACAGGAAATATCTCTAGAACGTACAAAGAAGTACACGAGGTATCTCTACAGCGTACAAAGGAGTACAGAAGGTATCTCTACAGCGCACAAAGGAGTACAGAAGGTATCTCTACAGCGCACAAAGGAGCACAGAAGGTATCTCTACAGCGCACAAAGGAGTACAGAAGGTATCTCTACAGCGCACAAAGGAGTACAGAAGGTATCTCTACAGCGCATAAAGGAGTACAGGAAATATCTCTAGAACGTACAAAGGAGTACACGAGGTATCTCTACAGCGTACAAAGGAGTACACGAGGTATCTCTACAGCGCACAAAGGAGTACAGAAGGTATCTCTACAGCGCACAAAGGAGTACAGAAGGTATCTCTACGGCGCACAAAGGAGTACAGAAGGTATCTCTACAGCGCACAAAGGAGTACAGAAGGTATCTCTACAGCGCATAAAGGAGTACAGAAGGTATCTCTACAGCGCACAAAGGAGTACAGGAAATATCTCTAGAACGCACAAAGGAGTACACGAGGTATCTCTACAGCGTACAAAGGAGTACAGAAGGTATCTCTACAGCGCACAATAGAGTACACGAGGTATCTCTACAGCGCACAAAGGAGTACAGAAGGTATCTCTGCAGCGCACAAAGGAGTACAGAAGGTATCTCTACAGCGCACAAAGGAGTAGAGGAAATATCTCTAGAACGTACAAAGGAGTACACGAGGTATCTCTACAGCGTACAAAGGAGTACAGAATGTATCTCTACAGCGCACAAAGGAGTACAGAAGGTATCTCTACATCGCAAAAAGGAGTACAGAAGGTATCTCTACAGCGTACAAAGGAGTACAGAAGGTATCTCTACAGCGCACAAAGGAGTACAGAAGGTATCTCTACAGCGCACAAAGGAGTACAGAAGGTATCTCTACTGCGCACAAAGGAGTACAGGAAATATCTCTAGAACGTACAAAGGAGTACACGAGGTATCTCTACAGCGTACAAAGGAGTACACAAGGTATCTCTACAGCGCACAAAGGAGTACAGAAGGTATCTCTACAGCGTACAAAGGAGTACAGAAGGTATCTCTACCGGGGACAAAGGAGTACAAAAGGTATCTCTACAGCGCACAAAGGAGTACAGAAGGTATCTCTACAGCGCACAAAGGAGTACAGAAGGTATCTCTACAGCGCACAAAGGAGTACAGGAAATATCTCTAGAACGTACAAAGGAGTACACGAGGTATCTCTACAGCGTACAAAGGAGTACAAAATGTATCTCTACAGCGCACAAAGGGGTACAGAAGGTATCTCTACAGCGTACAAAGGAGTACAGAAGGTATCTCTACAGCGCACAAAGGAGTACAGAAGGTATCTCTACAGCGCACAAAGGAGTACAGAAGGTATCTCTACAGCGCACAAAGGAGTACAGGAAATATCTCTAGAACGTTCAAAGGAGTACACGAGGTATCTCAACAGCGTACAAAGGAGTACAGAAGGTATCTCTACAGCGCACAAAGGAGTACAGAAGGTATCTCTACAGCGTACAAAGGAGTACAGAAGGTATCTATACAGCGCACAAAGGAGTACAGAAGGTATCTCTACAGCGCACAAAGGAGTACAGAAGGTATCTCTACAGCGCACAAAGGAGTACAGAAAATATCTCTAGAACGTACGAAGGAGTACACGAGGTATCTTTACAGCGTACAAAGGAGTACAGAAGGTATCTCTACAGCGCACAAAGGAGTACAGAAGGTATCTCTACAGCGCACAAAGGAGTACAGAAGGTATCTCTACAGCGCACAAAGGAGTACAGGAAATATCTCTAGAACGTACAAAGGAGTACACGAGGTATCTCTACAGCGTACAAAGGAGTACAGAAGGTATCTCTACAGCGCACAAAGGAGTACAGGAAATATCTCTAGAACGTACAAAGGAGTACAGAAGGTATCTCTACAGCGTACAAAGGAGTACAGAAGGTATCTCTACAGCGCACAAAGGAGTACAGAAGGTATCTCTACAGCGCACAAAGGAGTACAGAATGTATCTCTACAGCGCACAAAGAAGTACAGGAAATATCTCTAGAACGTACAAAGGAGTACACGAGGTATCTCTACAGCGTACAAAGGAGTACAGAAGGTGTCTCTACAGCGCACAAAGGAGTACAGAAGGTATCTCTACAGCGCATAAAGGAGTACAGGAAATATCTCTAGAACGTACAAAGGAGTACACGAGGTATCTCTACAGCGCACAAAGGAGTACAGAAGGTATCTCTACAGCGCACAAAGGAGTAAAGAAGGTATCTCTACAGCGCACAAAGGAGTACAGGAAATATCTCTAGAACGTACAAAGGAGTACACGAGGTATCTCTACAGCGCACAAAGGAGTACAGAAGGTATCTCTACAGCGCACAAAGGAGTACAGAAGGTATCTCTACAGCGCACAAAGGAGTACAGAAGGTATCTCTACAGCGCACAAAGGAGTACAGAAGGTATCTCTACTGCGCACAAAGGAGTACAGAAGGTATCTCTACAGCGCATAAAGGAGTACAGAAGGTATCTCTACAGCGCACAAAGGAGTACAGAAGGTATCTCTACAGCGCATAAAGGAGTACAGAAGGTATCTCTACAGCGCACAAAGGAGTACAGGAAATATCTCTAGAACGCACAAAGGAGTACACGAGGTATCTCTACAGCGTACAAAGGAGTACAGAAGGTATCTCTACAGCGCACAATAGAGTACACGAGGTATCTCTACAGCGCATAAAGGAGTACAGGGAATATCTCTAGAACGTACAAAGGAGTACACGAGGTATCTCTACAGCGCACAAAGGAGTACAGAAGGTATCTCTACAGCGCACAAAGGAGTACAGAAGGTATCTCTACAGCGCACAAAGGAGTACAGGAAATATCTCTAGAACGTACAAAGGAGTACACGAGGTATCTCTACAGCGCACAAAGGAGTACAGAAGGTATCTCTACAGCGCACAAAGGAGTACAGAAGGTATCTCTACAGCGCACAAAGGAGTACAGAAGGTATCTCTACAGCGCACAAAGGAGTACAGAAGGTATCTCTACAGCGCACAAAGGAGTACAGGAAATATCTCTAGAACGTACAAAGGAGTACACGAGGTATCTCTACAGCGTACAAAGGAGTACAGAAGGTATCTCTACAGCGCACAAAGGAGTACAGAAGGTATCTCTACATCGCAAAAAGGAGTACAGAAGGTATCTCTACAGCGTACAAAGGAGTACAGAAGGTATCTCTACAGCGCACAAAGGAGTACAGAAGGTATCTCTACAGCGCACAAAGGAGTACAGAAGGTATCTCTACTGCGCACAAAGGAGTACAGGAAATATCTCTAGAACGTACAAAGGAGTACACGAGGTATCTCTACAGCGTACAAAGGAGTACACAAGGTATCTCTACAGCGCACAAAGGAGTAAAGAAGGTATCTCTACAGCGCACAAAGGAGTACAGGAAATATCTCTAGAACGTACAAAGGAGTACACGAGGTATCTCTACAGCGCACAAAGGAGTACAGAAGGTATCTCTACAGCGCACAAAGGAGTACAGAAGGTATCTCTACAGCGCACAAAGGAGTACAGAAGGTATCTCTACAGCGCACAAAGGAGTACAGAAGGTATCTCTACAGCGCACAAAGGAGTACAGAAGGTATCTCTACAGCGCACAAAGGAGTACAGAAGGTATCTCTACAGCGCACAAAGGAGTACAGAATGTATCTCTACAGCGCACAAAGAAGTACAGGAAATATCTCTAGAACGTACAAAGGAGTACACGAGGTATCTCTACAGCGTACAAAGGAGTACAGAAGGTGTCTCTACAGCGCACAAAGGAGTACAGGAAATATCTCTAGAACGTACAAAGGAGTACACGAGGTATCTCTACAGCGCACAAAGGAGTACAGAAGGTATCTCTACAGCGCACAATAGAGTACACGAGGTATCTCTACAGCGCATAAAGGAGTACAGGAAATATCTCTAGAACGTACAAAGGAGTACACGAGGTATCTCTACAGCGCACAAAGGAGTACAGAAGGTATCTCTACAGCGCACAAAGGAGTACAGAAGGTATCTCTACAGCGCACAAAGGAGTACAGGAAATATCTCTAGAACGTACAAAGGAGTACACGAGGTATCTCTACAGCGCACAAAGGAGTACAGAAGGTATCTCTACAGCGCACAAAGGAGTACAGAAGGTATCTCTACAGCGCACAAAGGAGTACAGAAGGTATCTCTACAGCGCACAAAGGAGTACAGAAGGTATCTCTACAGCGCACAAAGGAGTACAGGAAATATCTCTAGAACGTACAAAGGAGTACACGAGGTATCTCTACAGCGTACAAAGGAGTACAGAATGTATCTCTACAGCCCACAAAGGGGTACAGAAGGTATCTCTACAGCGTACAAAGGAGTACAGAAGGTATCTCTACAGCGCACAAAGGAGTACAGAAGGTATCTCTACAGCGCACAAAGGAGTACAGAAGGTATCTCTACAGCGCACAAAGGAGTACAGGAAATATCTCTAGAACGTACAAAGGAGTACACGAGGTATCTCAACAGCGTACAAAGGAGTACAGAAGGTATCTCTACAGCGCACAAAGGAGTACAGAAGGTATCTCTACAGCGTACAAAGGAGTACAGAAGGTATCTATACAGCGCACAAAGGAGTACAGAAGGTATCTCTACAGCGCACAAAGGAGTACAGAAGGTATCTCTACAGCGCACAAAGGAGTACAGAAAATATCTCTAGAACGTACAAAGGAGTACACGAGGTATCTCTACAGCGTACAAAGGAGTACAGAAGGTATCTCTACAGCGCACAAAGGAGTACAGAAGGTATCTCTACAGCGCACAAAGGAGTACAGAAGGTATCTCTACAGCGCACAAAGGAGTACAGGAAATATCTCTAGAACGTACAAAGGAGTACACGAGGTATCTCTACTGCGTACAAAGGAGTACAGAAGGTATCTCTACAGCGCACAAAGGAGTACAGGAAATATCTCTAGAACGTACAAAGGAGTACAGAAGGTATCTCTACAGCGCACAAAGGAGTACAGAAGGTATCTCTACAGCGCACAAAGGAGTACAGAAGGTATCTCTACAGCGCACAAAGGAGTACAGAATGTATCTCTACAGCGCACAAAAAAGTACAGGAAATATCTTTAGAACGTACAAAGGAGTACACGAGGTATCTCTACAGCGTACAAAGGAGTACAGAAGGTGTCTCTACAGCGCACAAAGGAGTACAGAAGGTATCTCTACAGCGCATAAAGGAGTACAGGAAATATCTCTAGAACGTACAAAGGAGTACACGAGGTATCTCTACAGCGCACAAAGGAGTACAGAAGGTATCTCTACAGCGCACAAAGGAGTACAGAAGGTATCTCTACAGCGCACAAAGGAGTACAGGAAATATCTCTAGAACGTACAAAGGAGTACACGAGGTATCTCTACAGCGCACAAAGGAGTACAGAAGGTATCTCTACAGCGCACAAAGGAGTACAGAAGGTATCTCTACAGCGCACAAAGGAGTACAGAAGGTATCTCTACAGCGCACAAAGGAGTACAGAAGGTATCTCTACAGCGCACAAAGGAGTACAGAAGGTATCTCTACAGCGCATAAAGGAGTACAGAAGGTATCTCTACAGCGCACAAAGGAGTACAGGAAATATCTCTAGAACGCACAAAGGAGTACACGAGGTATCTCTACAGCGTACAAAGGAGTACAGAAGGTATCTCTACAGCGCACAATAGAGTACACGAGGTATCTCTACAGCGCACAAAGGAGTACAGAAGGTATCTCTACAGCGCACAAAGGAGTACAGAAGGTATCTCTACAGCGCACAAAGGAGTACAGGAAATATCTCTAGAACGTACAAAGGAGTACACGAGGTATCTCTACAGCGTACAAAGGAGTACAGAAGGTATCTCTACAGCGCACAAAGGAGTACAGAAGGTATCTCTAAATCGCAAAAAGGAGTACAGATGGTATCTCTACAGCGTACAAAGGAGTACAGAAGGTATCTCTACAGCGCACAAAGGAGTACAGAAGGTATCTCTACAGCGCACAAAGGAGTACAGAAGGTATCTCTACTGCGCACAAAGGAGTACAGGAAATATCTCTAGAACGTACAAAGGAGTACACGAGGTATCTCTACAGCGTACAAAGGAGTACACAAGGTATCTCTACAGCGCACAAAGGAGTACAGAAGGTATCTCTACAGCGTACAAAGGAGTACAGAAGGTATCTCTACCGGGGACAGAGGAGTACAGAAGGTATCTCTACAGCGCACAAAGGAGTACAGAAGGTATCTCTACAGCGCACAAAGGAGTACAGAAGGTATCTCTACAGCGCACAAAGGAGTACAGGAAATATCTCTAGAACGTACAAAGGAGTACACGAGGTATCTCTACAGCGTACAAAGGAGTACAGAATGTATCTCTACAGCGCACAAAGGGGTACAGAAGGTATCTCTACAGCGTACAAAGGAGTACAGAAGGTATCTCTACAGCGCACAAAGGAGTACAGAAGGTATCTCTACAGCGCACAAAGGAGTACAGAAGGTATCTCTACAGCGCACAAAGGAGTACAGGAAATATCTCTAGAACGTACAAAGGAGTACACGAGGTATCTCAACAGCGTACAAAGGAGTACAGAAGGTATCTCTACAGCGCACAAAGGAGTACAGAAGGTATCTCTACAGCGTACAAAGGAGTACAGAAGGTATCTATACAGCGCACAAAGGAGTACAGAAGGTATCTCTACAGCGCACAAAGGAGTACAGAAGGTATCTCTACAGCGCACAAAGGAGTACAGAAAATATCTCTAGAACGTACAAAGGAGTACACGAGGTATCTCTACAGCGTACAAAGGAGTACAGAAGGTATCTCTACAGCGCACAAAGGAGTACAGAAGGTATCTCTACAGCGCACAAAGGAGTACAGAAGGTATCTCTACAGCGCACAAAGGAGTACAGGAAATATCTCTAGAACGTACAAAGGAGTACACGAGGTATCTCTACAGCGTACAAAGGAGTACAGAAGGTATCTCTACAGCGCACAAAGGAGTACAGGAAATATCTCTAGAACGTACAAAGGAGTACAGAAGGTATCTCTACAGCGCACAAAGGAGTACAGAAGGTATCTCTACAGCGCACAAAGGAGTACAGAAGGTATCTCTACAGCGCACAAAGGAGTACAGAATGTATCTCTACAGCGCACAAAGAAGTACAGGAAATATCTCTAGAACGTACAAAGGAGTACACGAGGTATCTCTACAGCGTACAAAGGAGTACAGAAGGTGTCTCTACAGCGCACAAAGGAGTACAGAAGGTAACTCTACAGCGCATAAAGGAGTACAGGAAATATCTCTAGAACGTACAAAGGAGTACACGAGGTATCTCTACAGCGCACAAAGGAGTACAGAAGGTATCTCTACTGCGCACAAAGGAGTACAGAAGGTATCTCTACAGCGCACAAAGGAGTACAGGAAATATCTCTAGAACGTACAAAGGAGTACACGAGGTATCTCTACAGCGCACAAAGGAGTACAGAAGGTATCTCTACAGCGCACAAAGGAGTACAGAAGGTATCTCTACAGCGCACAAAGGAGTACAGAAGGTATCTCTACAGCGCACAAAGGAGTACAGAAGGTATCTCTACAGCGCACAAAGGAGTACAGAAGGTATCTCTACAGCGCACAAAGGAGTACAGAAGGTATCTCTACAGCGTACAATGGAGTACACGAGGTATCTCAACAGCGCACAAAGGAGTACAGAAGGTATCTCTACAGCGCACAAAGGAGTACAGAAGGTATCTCTACAGCGCACAAAGGAGTACAGAAGGTATCTCTACAGCGCACAAAGAAGTACAGGAAATATCTCTAGAACGTACAAAGGAGTACACGAGGTATCTCTACATCGTACAAAGGAGTACAGAAGGTATCTCTACAGCGCACAAAGGAGTACAGAAGGTATCTCTACAGCGCACAAAGGAGTACAGAAGGTATCTCTACAGCGCACAAAGGAGTAGAGAAGGTATCTCTACAGCGCACAAAGGAGTACAGAAGGTATCTCTACAGCGCACAAAGGAGTACAGGAAATATCTCTAGAACGTACAAAGGAGTACACGAGGTATCTCTACAGCGTACAAAGGAGTACACGAGGTATCTCTACAGCGCACAAAGGAGTACAGAAGGTATCTCTACAGCGCAAAAAGGAGTACAGAAGGTATCTCTACAGCGCACAAAGGAGTACAGAAGGTATCTCTACAGCGCACAAAGGAGTACAGAAGGTATCTCTACAGCACACAAAGGAGTACAGAAGGTATCTCTACAGCGCACAAAGGAGTACAGAAGGTATCTCTACAGCGCACAAAGGAGTACAGAAGGTATCTCTACAGCGCACAAAGGAGTACAGAAGGTATCTCTACAGCGCACAAAGGAGTACAGAAGGTATCTCTACAGCGCACAAAGGAGTACAGAAGGTATCTCTACAGCGCACAAAGGAGTACAGGAAATATCTCTAGAACGTACAAAGGAGTACACGAGGTATCTCTTCAGCGTACAAAGGAGTACACGAGGTATCTCTACAGCGCACAAAGGAGTACAGAAGGTATCTCTACAGCGCACAAAGGAGTACAGAAGGTATCTCTACAGCGCACAAAGGAGTACAGAAGGTATCTCTACAGCGCACAAAGGAGTACAGAAGGTATCTCTACAGCACACAAAGGAGTACAGAAGGTATCTCTACAGCGCACAAAGGAGTACAGAAGGTATCTCTACAGCGCACAAAGGAGTACAGAAGGTATCTCTACAGCGCACAAAGGAGTACAGAAGGTATCTCTACAGCGCACAAAGGAGTACAGGAAATATCTCTAGAACGTACAAAGGAGTACACGAGGTATCTCTACAGCGTACAAAGGAGTACAGAAGGTATCTCTACAGCGCACAAAGGAGTACAGAAGGTATCTCTACAGCGTAGAAAGGAGTACAGAAGGTATCTCTACAGCGCACAAAGGAGTACAGAAGGTATCTCTACAGCGCACAAAGGAGTACAGAAGGTATCTCTACAGCGCACAAAGGAGTACAGGAAATATCTCTAGAACGTACAAAGGAGTACACGAGGTATCTCTAGATCGTACAAAGGAGTACAGAAGGTATCTCTACAGCGCACAAAGGAGTACAGAAGGTATCTCTACAGCGCACAAAGGAGTACAGAAGGTATCTCCACAGCGCACAAAGGAGTGCAGGAAATATCTCTAGAACGTACAAAGGAGTACACGAGGTATTTCTACAGCGTACAAAGGAGTACAGAAGGTATCTCTACAGCGCACAAAGGAGTACAGAAGGTATCTCTACAGCGCACAAAGAAGTACAGAAGGTATCTCTACAGCGCACAAAGGAGTACAGAAGGTATCTCTACAGCGCACAAAGGAGTACAGGAAATATCTCTAGAACGTACAGAGGAGTACAGAAGGTATCTCTACAGCGTACAAAAGAGTACACGAGGTATCTCTACAGCGCACAAAGGAGTACAGAAGGTATCTCTACAGCGCACAAAGGAGTACAGAAGGTACCTCTACAGCGCACAAAGGAGTACAGAAGGTATCTCTACAGCGCACAAAGAAGTACAGAAGGTATCTCTACAGCGCACAAAGGAGTACAGAAGGTATCTCTACAGCGCACAAAGGAGTACAGAAGGTATCTCTACAGCGCACAAAGGAGTACAGAAGGTATCTCTACAGCGCACAAAGGAGTACAGAAGGTATCTCTACAGCGCACAAAGGAGTACAGGAAATATCTGTAGAACGTAGAAAGTATTACACGAGGTATCTCTACAGCGTACAAAGGAGTACAGAAGGTATCTCTACAGCGCACAAAGGAGTACACGAGGTATCTCTACAGCGTACAAAGGAAAACAGAAGGTATCTCTACAGCGTACAAAGGAGTACACGAGGTATCTCTACAGCGCACAAAGGAGTACAGAAGGTATCTCTACAGCGCACAAAGGAGTACAGAAGGTATCTCTACAGCGCACAAAGGAGTACAGAAGGTATCTCTACAGCGCACAAAGGAGTACAGAAGGTATCTCTACAGCGCACAAAGGAGTACAGAAGGTATCTCTACAGCGCACAAAGGAGTACAGAAGGTATCTCTACAGCGCACAAAGGAGTACAGGAAATATCTCTAGAACGTACAAAGGAGTACACGAGGTATCTCTACAGCGCACAAAGGAGTACAGAAGGTATCTCTACAGCGCAAAAAGGAGTACAGAAGGTATCTCTACAGCGCACAAAGGAGTACAGAAGGTATCTCTACAGCGCACAAAGGAGTACAGAAGGTATCTCTACAGCGCACAAAGGAGTACAGAAGGTATCTCTACAGCGTACAATGGAGTACACGAGGTATCTCTACAGCGCACAAAGGAGTACAGAAGGTATCTCTACAGCGCACAAAGGAGTACAGAAGGTATCTCTACAGCGCACAAAGGAGTACAGAAGGTATCTCCACAGCGCACAAAGGAGTACAGGAAATATCTCTAGAACGTACAAAGGAGTACACGAGGTATCTCTACAGCGTACAAAGGAGTACAGAAGGTATCTCTACAGCGCACAAAGGAGTACAGAAGGTATCTCTACAGCGCACAAAGGAGTACAGAAGGTATCTCTACAGCGCACAAAGGAGTACAGAAGGTATCTCTACAGCGCACAAAGGAGTACAGAAGGTATCTCTACAGCGCACAAAGGAGTACAGGAAATATCTCTAGAACGTACAAAGGAGTACACGAGGTATCTCTACAGCGTACAAAGGAGTACACGAGGTATCTCTACAGCGCACAAAGGAGTACAGAAGGTATCTCTACAGCGCAAAAAGGAGTACAGAAGGTACCTCTACAGCGCACAAAGGAGTACAGAAGGTATCTCTACAGCGCACAAAGGAGTACAGAAGGTATCTCTACAGCACACAAAGGAGTACAGAAGGTATCTCTACAGCGCACAAAGGAGTACAGAAGGTATCTCTACAGCGCACAAAGGAGTACAGAAGGTATCTCTACAGCGCACAAAGGAGTACAGAAGGTATCTCTACAGCGCACAAAGGAGTACAGAAGGTATCTCTACAGCGCACAAAGGAGTACAGAAGGTATCTCTACAGCGCACAAAGGAGTACAGGAAATATCTCTAGAACGTACAAAGGAGTACACGAGGTATCTCTTCAGCGTACAAAGGAGTACACAAGGTATCTCTACAGCGCACAAAGGAGTACAGAAGGTATCTCTACAGCGCACAAAGGAGTACAGAAGGTATCTCTACAGCGCACAAAGGAGTACAGAAGGTATCTCTACAGCGCATAAAGGAGTACAGAAGGTATCTCTACAGCGCACAAAGGAGTACAGGAAATATCTCTAGAACGCACAAAGGAGTACACGAGGTATCTCTACAGCGTACAAAGGAGTACAGAAGGTATCTCTACAGCGCACAATAGAGTACACGAGGTATCTCTACAGCGCACAAAGGAGTACAGAAGGTATCTCTGCAGCGCACAAAGGAGTACAGAAGGTATCTCTACAGCGCACAAAGGAGTACAGGAAATATCTCTAGAACGTACAAAGGAGTACACGAGGTATCTCTACAGCGTACAAAGGAGTACAGAATGTATCTCTACAGCGCACAAAGGAGTACAGAAGGTATCTCTACATCGCAAAAAGGAGTACAGAAGGTATCTCTACAGCGTACAAAGGAGTACAGAAGGTATCTCTACAGCGCACAAAGGAGTACAGAAGGTATCTCTACAGCGCACAAAGGAGTACAGAAGGTATCTCTACTGCGCACAAAGGAGTACAGGAAATATCTCTAGAACGTACAAAGGAGTACACGAGGTATCTCTACAGCGTACAAAGGAGTACACAAGGTATCTCTACAGCGCACAAAGGAGTACAGAAGGTATCTCTACAGCGTACAAAGGAGTACAGAAGGTATCTCTACCGGGGACAAAGGAGTACAGAAGGTATCTCTACAGCGCACAAAGGAGTACAGAAGGTATCTCTACAGCGCACAAAGGAGTACAGAAGGTATCTCTACAGCGCACAAAGGAGTACAGGAAATATCTCTAGAACGTACAAAGGAGTACACGAGGTATCTCTACAGCGTACAAAGGAGTACAAAATGTATCTCTACAGCGCACAAAGGGGTACAGAAGGTATCTCTACAGCGTACAAAGGAGTACAGAAGGTATCTCTACAGCGCACAAAGGAGTACAGAAGGTATCTCTACAGCGCACAAAGGAGTACAGAAGGTATCTCTACAGCGCACAAAGGAGTACAGGAAATATCTCTAGAACGTACAAAGGAGTACACGAGGTATCTCAACAGCGTACAAAGGAGTACAGAAGGTATCTCTACAGCGCACAAAGGAGTACAGAAGGTATCTCTACAGCGTACAAAGGAGTACAGAAGGTATCTATACAGCGCACAAAGGAGTACAGAAGGTATCTCTACAGCGCACAAAGGAGTACAGAAGGTATCTCTACAGCGCACAAAGGAGTACAGAAAATATCTCTAGAACGTACAAAGGAGTACACGAGGTATCTTTACAGCGTACAAAGGAGTACAGAAGGTATCTCTACAGCGCACAAAGGAGTACAGAAGGTATCTCTACAGCGCACAAAGGAGTACAGAAGGTATCACTACAGCGCACAAAGGAGTACAGGAAATATCTCTAGAACGTACAAAGGAGTACACGAGGTATCTCTACAGCGTACAAAGGAGTACAGAAGGTATCTCTACAGCGCACAAAGGAGTACAGGAAATATCTCTAGAACGTACAAAGGAGTACAGAAGGTATCTCTACAGCGTACAAAGGAGTACAGAAGGTATCTCTACAGCGCACAAAGGAGTACAGAAGGTATCTCTACAGCGCACAAAGGAGTACAGAATGTATCTCTACAGCGCACGAAGAAGTACAGGAAATATCTCTAGAACGTACAAAGGAGTACACGAGGTATCTCTACAGCGTACAAAGGAGTACAGAAGGTGTCTCTACAGCGCACAAAGGAGTACAGAAGGTATCTCTACAGCGCATAAAGGAGTACAGGAAATATCTCTAGAGCGTACAAAGGAGTACACGAGGTATCTCTACAGCGCACAAAGGAGTACAGAAGTTATCTCTACAGCGCACAAAGGAGTAAAGAAGGTATCTCTACAGCGCACAAAGGAGTACAGGAAATATCTCTAGAACGTACAAAGGAGTACACGAGGTATCTCTACAGCGCACAAAGGAGTACAGAAGGTATCTCTACAGCGCACAAAGGAGTACAGAAGGTATCTCTACAGCGCACAAAGGAGTACAGAAGGTATCTCTACAGCGCACAAAGGAGTACAGAAGGTATCTCTACAGCGCACAAAGGAGTACAGGAAATATCTGTAGAACGTAGAAAGTATTACACGAGGTATCTCTACAGCGTACAAAGGAGTACAGAAGGTATCTCTACAGCGCACAAAGGAGTACACGAGGTATCTCTACAGCGTACAAAGGAAAACAGAAGGTATCTCTACAGCGTACAAAGGAGTACACGAGGTATCTCTACAGCGCACAAAGGAGTACAGAAGGTATCTCTACAGCGCACAAAGGAGTACAGAAGGTATCTCTACAGCGCACAAAGGAGTACAGAAGGTATCTCTACAGCGCACAAAGGAGTACAGAAGGTATCTCTACAGCGCACAAAGGAGTACAGAAGGTATCTCTACAGCGCACAAAGGAGTACAGAAGGTATCTCTACAGCGCACAAAGGAGTACAGGAAATATCTCTAGAACGTACAAAGGAGTACACGAGGTATCTCTACAGCGCACAAAGGAGTACAGAAGGTATCTCTACAGCGCAAAAAGGAGTACAGAAGGAATCTCTACAGCGCACAAAGGAGTACAGAAGGTATCTCTACAGCGCACAAAGGAGTACAGAAGGTATCTCTACAGCGCACAAAGGAGTACAGAAGGTATCTCTACAGCGCACAAAGGAGTACAGAAGGTATCTCTACAGCGTACAATGGAGTACACGAGGTATCTCTACAGCGCACAAAGGAGTACAGAAGGTATCTCTACAGCGCACAAAGGAGTACAGAAGGTATCTCTACAGCGCACAAAGGAGTACAGAAGGTATCTCTACAGCGCACAAAGGAGTACAGGAAATATCTCTAGAACGTACAAAGGAGTACACGAGGTATCTCTACAGCGTACAAAGGAGTACAGAAGGTATCTCTACAGCGCACAAAGGAGTACAGAAGGTATCTCTACAGCGCACAAAGGAGTACAGAAGGTATCTCTACAGCGCACAAAGGAGTACAGAAGGTATCTCTACAGCGCACAATAGAGTACAGAAGGTATCTCTACAGCGCACAAAGGAGTACAGGAAATATCTCTAGAACGTACAAAGGAGTACACGAGGTATCTCTACAGCGTACAAAGGAGTACACGAGGTATCTCTACAGCGCACAAAGGAGTACAGAAGGTATCTCTACAGCGCAAAAAGGAGTACAGAAGGTACCTCTACAGCGCACAAAGGAGTACAGAAGGTATCTCTACAGCGCACAAAGGAGTACAGAAGGTATCTCTACAGCACACAAAGGAGTACAGAAGGTATCTCTACAGCGCACAAAGGAGTACAGAAGGTATCTCTACAGCGCACAAAGGAGTACAGAAGGTATCTCTACAGCGCACAAAGGAGTACAGAAGGTATCTCTACAGCGCACAAAGGAGTACAGAAGGTATCTCTACAGCGCACAAAGGAGTACAGAAGGTATCTGTACAGCGCACAAAGGAGTACAGGAAATATCTCTAGAACGTACAAAGGAGTACACGAGGTATCTCTTCAGCGTACAAAGGAGTACACAAGGTATCTCTACAGCGCACAAAGGAGTACAGAAGGTATCTCTACAGCGCACAAAGGAGTACAGAAGGTATCTCTACAGCGCACAAAGGAGTACAGAAGGTATCTCTACAGCGCACAAAGGAGTACAGAAGGTATCTCTACAGCACACAACGGAGTACAGAAGGTATCTCTACAGCGCACAAAGGAGTACAGAAGGTATCTCTACAGCGCACAAAGGAGTACAGAAGGTATCTCTACAGCGCACAAAGAAGTACAGAAGGTATCTCTACAGCGCACAAAGGAGTACAGGAAATATCTCTAGAACGTACAAAGGAGTACAAGAGGTTTTTCTACAGCGTACAAAGGAGTACAGAAGGTATCTCTACAGCGCACAAAGGAGTACAGGAGGTATCTCTTCAGCGTACAAAGGAGTACAGAAGGTATCTCTACAGCGTACAAAGGAGTACACGAGGTATCTCTACAGCGCACAAAGGAGTACAGAAGGTATCTCTACAGCACACAAAGGAGTACAGAAGGTATCTCTACAGCGCACAAAGGAGTACAGAAGGTATCTCTACAGCGCACAAAGGAGTACAGGAAATATCTCTAGAACGTACAAAGGAGTACACGAGGTATCTCTACAGCGCACAAAGGAGTACAGAAGGTATCTCTACAGCGCACAAAGGAGTACAGAAGGTATCTCTACAGCGCACAAAGGAGTACAGGAAATATCTCTAGAACGTACAAAGGAGTACACGAGGTATCTCTACAGCGTACAAAGGAGTACAGAAGGTATCTCTACAGCGCACAAAGGAGTACAGAAGGTATCTCTACAGCGTACAAAGGAGTACAGAAGGTATCTCTACAGCGCACAAAGGAGTACAGAAGGTATCTCTACAGCGCACAAAGGAGTACAGAAGGTATCTCTACAGCGCACAAAGGAGTACAGGAAATATCTCTAGTACGTACAAAGGAGTACACGAGGTATCTCTAGAGCGTACAAAGGAGTACAGAAGGTATCTCTACAGCGCACAAAGGAGTACAGAAGGTATCTCCACAGCGCACAAAGGAGTACAGGAAATATCTCTAGAACGTACAAAGGAGTACACGAGGTATTTCTACAGCGTACAAAGGAGTACAGAAGGTATCTCTACAGCGCACAAAGGAGTACAGAAGGTATCTCTACAGCGCACAAAGGAGTACAGAAGGTATCTCTACAGCGCACAAAGGAGTACAGAAGGTATCTCTACAGCGCACAAAGGAGTACAGAAGGTATCTCTACAGCGCACAAAGGAGTACAGGAAATATCTCTAGAACGTACAGAGGAGTACAGAAGGTATCTCTACAGCGTACAAAGGAGTACACGAGGTATCTCTACAGCGCACAAAGGAGTACAGAAGGTATCTCTACAGCGCACAAAGGAGTACAGAAGGTATCTCTACAGCGCACAAAGGAGTACAGAAGGTATCTCTACAGAGCACAAAGAAGTACAGAAGGTATCTCTACAGCGCACAAAGGAGTACAGAAGGTATCTCTACAGCGCACAAAGGAGTACAGAAGGTATCTCTACAGCGCACAAAGGAGTACAGAAGGTATCTCTACAGCGCACAAAGGAGTACAGAAGGTATCTCTACAGCGCACAAAGGAGTACAGGAAATATCTCTAGAACGTAGAAAGGAGTACACGAGGTATCTCTACAGCGTACAAAGGAGTACAGAAGGTATCTCTACAGCGCACAAAGGAGTACACGAGGTATCTCTACAGCGTACAAAGGAGTACAGAAGGTATCTCTACAGCGTACAAAGGAGTACACGAGGTATCTCTACAGCGCACAAAGGAGTACAGAAGGTATCTCTACAGCGCACAAAGGAGTACAGAAGGTATCTCTACAGCGCACAAAGGAGTACAGAAGGTATCTCTACAGCGCACAAAGGAGTACAGAAGGTATCTCTACAGCGCACAAAGGAGTACAGAAGGTATCTCTACAGCGCACAAAGGAGTACAGGAAATATCTCTAGAACGTACAAAGGAGTACACGAGGTATCTCTACAGCGTACAAAGGAGTACAGAAGGTATCTCTACAGCGCACAAAGGAGTACAGAAGGTATCTCTACAGCGTACAAAGGAGTACAGAAGGTATCTCTACAGCGCACAAAGGAGTACAGAAGGTATCTCTACAGCGCACAAAGGAGTACAGAAGGAATCTCTACAGCGCACAAAGGAGTACAGGAAATATCTCTAGAACGTACAAAGGAGTACACGAGGTATCTCTACAGCGTACAAAGGAGTACAGAAGGTATCTCTACAGCGCACAAAGGAGTACAGAAGGTATCTATACAGCGTACAAAGGAGTACAGAAGGTATCTCTACAGCGCACAAAGGAGTACAGAAGGTATCTCTACAGCGCACAAAGGAGTACAGAAGGTATCTCTACAGCGCACAAAGGAGTACAGAAGGTATCTCTACAGCGCACAAAGGAGTACAGGAAATATCTCTAGAACGTACAAAGGAGTACACGAGGTATCTCTACAGCGTACAAAGGAGTACAGAAGGTATCTCTATAGCGCACAAAGGAGTACAGAAGGTATCTCTACAGCGTACAAAGGAGTACAGAAGGTATCTCTTCAGCGCACAAAGGAGTACAGAAGGTATCTCTACAGCGCACAAAGGAGTACAGAAGGTATCTCTACAGCGCACAAAGGAGTACAGAAGGTATCTCTACAGCGCACAAAGGAGTACAGGAAATATCTCTAGAACGTACAAAGGAGTACACGAGGTATCTCTACAGCGTACAAAGGAGTACAGAAGGTATCTCTACAGCGCACAAAGGAGTACACGAGGTATCTCTACAGCGTACAAAGGAGTACAGAAGGTATCTCTTCAGCGTACAAAGGAGTACACGAGGTATCTCTACAGCGCACAAAGGAGTACGGAAGGTATCTCTACAGCGCACAAAGGAGTACAGAAGGTATCTCTACAGCGCACAAAGGAGAACAGGAAATATCTCTAGAACGTACAAAGGTGTACACGAGGTACCTCTACAGCGTACAAAGGAGTACAGAAGGTATCTCTACAGCGCACAAAGGAGTACAGAAGGTATCTCTACAGCGCAAAAAGGAGTACAGAAGGTATCTCTACAGCGTACAAAGGAGTACAGAAGGTATCTCTACAGCGCAGAAAGGAGTACAGAAGGTATCTCTACAGCGCACAAAGGAGTACAGAAGGTATCTCTACTGCGAACAAAGGAGTACAGGAAATATCTCTAGAACGTACAAAGGAGTACACGAGGTATCTCTACAGCGTACAAAGGAGTACAGAAAGTATCTCTACAGCGCACAAAGGAGTACAGAAGGTATCTCTACAGCGTACAAAGGAGTACAGAAGGTATCTCTACAGCGCACAAAGGAGTACAGAAGGTATCTCTACAGCGCACAAAGGAGTACAGAAGGTATCTCTACAGCGCACAAAGGAGTACAGAAGGTATCTCTACAGCGCACAAAGGAGTACAGGAAATATCTCTAGAACGTACAAAGGAGTACACGAGGTATCTCTACAGCGTACAAAGGAGTACAGAAGGTATCTCTACAGCGCACAAAGGAGTACAGAAGGTATCTCTACAGCGTACAAAGGAGTACAGAAGGTATCTCTCCAGCGCACAAAGGAGTACAGAAGGTATCTCTACAGCGCACAAAGGAGTACAGAAGGTATCTCTACAGCGCACAAAGGAGTACAGGAAATATCTCTAGAACGTACAAAGGAGTACACGAGGTATCTCTACAGCGTACAAAGGAGTACAGAAGGTATCTCTACAGCGCACAAAGGAGTACAGAAGGTATCTTTACAGCGTACAAAGGAGTACAGAAGGTATCTATACAGCGCACAAAGGAGTACAGAAGGTATCTCTACAGCGCACAAAGGAGTACAGAAGGTATCTCTACAGCGCACAAAGGAGTACAGAAAATATCTCTAGAACGTACAAAGGAGTACACGAGGTATCTCTACAGCGTACAAAGGAGTACAGAAGGTATCTCTACAGCGCACAAAGGAGTACAGAAGGTATCTCTACAGCGCACAAAGGAGTACAGAAGGTATCTCTACAGCGCACAAAGGAGTACAGGAAATATCTCTAGAACGTACAAAGGAGTACACGAGGTATCTCTACAGCGTACAAAGGAGTACAGAAGGTATCTCTACAGCGCACAAAGGAGTACAGGAAATATCTCTAGAACGTACAAAGGAGTACAGAAGGTATCTCTACAGCGCACAAAGGAGTACAGAAGGTATCTCTACAGCGCACAAAGGAGTACAGAAGGTATCTCTACAGCGCACAAAGGAGTACAGAAGGTATCTCTACAGCGCACAAAGAAGTACAGGAAATATCTCTAGAACGTACAAAGGAGTACACGAGGTATCTCTACAGCGTACAAAGGAGTACAGAAGGTATCTCTACAGCGCACAAAGGAGTACAGAAGGTATCTCTACAGCGCACAAAGGAGTACAGGAAATATCTCTAGAACATACAAAGGAGTACACGAGGTATCTCTACAGCGCACAAAGGAGTACAGAAGGTATCTCTACAGCGCACAAAGGAGTACAGAAGGTATCTCTACAGCGCACAAAGGAGTACAGGAAATATCTCTAGAACGTACAAAGGAGTACACGAGGTATCTCTACAGCGCACAAAGGAGTACAGAAGGTATCTCTACAGCGCACAAAGGAGTACAGAAGGTATCTCTACAGCGCACATAGGAGTACAGAAGGTATCTCTACAGCGCACAAAGGAGTACAGAAGGTATCTCTACAGCGTACAATGGAGTACACGAGGTATCTCTACAGCGCACAAAGGAGTACAGAAGGTATCTCTACAGCGCATAAAGGAGTACAGGAAATATTTCTAGAACGTACAAAGGAGTACACGAGGTATCTCTACAGCGTAAAAAGGAGTACACGAGGTATCTCTACAGCGCACAAAGGAGTACAGAAGGTATCTCTACAGCGCACAAAGGAGTACAGAAGGTATCTCTACAGCGCACAAAGGAGTACAGAGGGTATCTCTACAGCGCACAAAGGAGTACAGAAGGTATCTCTACAGCGCACAAAGGAGTACAGAAGGTATCTCTACAGCGCACAAAGGAGTACAGGAAATATCTCTAGAACGTACAAAGGAGTACACGAGGTATCTCTACAGCGTACAAAAGAGTACAGAAAATATCTCTACAGCGCACAAAGGAGTACACGAGGTATCTCTACAGCGTACAAAGGAGTACAGAATGTATCTCTACAGCGTACAGAGGAGAACACGAGGTATCTCTACAGCGCACAAAGGAGTACAGAAGGTATCTCTACAGCGCACAAAGGAGTACAGAAGGTATCTCTACAGCGCACAAAGGAGTACAGGAAATATCTCTACAGCGCACAAAGGAGTACAAAAGGTATCTCTACAGCGCACAAAGGAGTACAGAAGGTATCTCTACAGCGCACAAAGGAGTACAGAAGGTATCTCTACAGCGCACAAAGGAGTACAGAAGGTATCTCTACAGCGCACAAAGGAGTACAGAAGGTATCTCTACAGCGCACAAAGGAGTACAGAAGGTATCTCTACAGCGCACAAAGGAGTACAGAAGGTATCTCTACAGCACACAAAGGAGTACAGAAGGTATCTCTACAGCGCACAAAGGAGTACAGAAGGTATCTTTACAGCGCACAAAGGAGTACAGAAGGTATCTCTACAGCGCACAAAGGAGTACAGAATGTATCTCTACAGCGCACAAAGGAGTACAGGAAATATCTCTAGAACGTACAAAGGAGTACAAGAGGTTTTTCTACAGCGTACAAAGGAGTACAGAAGGTATCTCTACAGCGCACAAAGGAGTACAGGAGGTATCTCTTCAGCGTACAAAGGAGTACAGAAGGTATCTCTACATCGTACAAAGGAGTACACGAGGTATCTCTACAGCGCACAAAGGAGTACAGAAGGTATCTCTACAGCGCACAAAGGAGTACAGAAGGTATCTCTACAGCGCACAAAGGAGTACAGAAGGTATCTCTACAGCGCACAAAGGAGTACAGGAAATATCTCTAGAACGTACAAAGGAGTACACGAGGTATCTCTACAGCGCACAAAGGAGTACAGAAGGTATCTCTACAGCGCACAAAGGAGTACAGAAGGTATCTCTACAGCGCACAAAGGAGTACAGGAAATATCTCTAGAACGTGCAAAGGAGTACACGAGGTATCTCTACAGCGTACAAAGGAGTACAGAAGGTATCTCTACAGCGCACAAAGGAGTACAGAAGGTATCTCTACAGCGTACAAAGGAGTACAGAATGTATCTCTACAGCGCACAAAGGAGTACAGAAGGTATCTCTACAGCGCACAAAGGAGTACAGAAGGTATCTCTACAGCGCACAAAGGAGTACAGGAAATATCTCTAGAACGTACAAAGGAGTACACGAGGTATCTCTAGAGCGTACAAAGGAGTACAGAAGGTATCTCTACAGCGCACAAAGGAGTACAGAAGGTATCTCTACAGCGCACAAAGGAGTACAGAAGGTATCTCCACAGCGCACAAAGGAGTACAGGAAATATCTCTAGAACGTACAAAGGAGTACACGAGGTATTTCTACAGCGTACAAAGGAGTACAGAAGGTATCTCTACAGCGCACAAAGGAGTACAGAAGGTATCTCTACCGCGCACAAAGGAGTACAGAAGGTATCTCTACAGCGCACAAAGGAGTACAGAAGGTATCTCTACAGCGCACAAAGGAGCACAGGAAATATCTCTAGAACGTACAGAGGAGTACAGAAGGTGTCTCTACAGCGTACAAAGGAGTACACGAGGTATCTCAACAGCGCACAAAGGAGTACAGAAGGTATCTCTACAGCGCACGAAGGAGTACAGAAGGTATCTCTACAGCGCACAAAGGAGTACAGAAGGTATCTCTACAGCGCACAAAGAAGTACAGAAGGTATCTCTACAGCGCACAAAGGAGTACAGAAGGTATCTCTACAGCGCACAAAGGAGTACAGAAGGTATCTCTACAGCGCACAAAGGAGTACAGAAGGTATCTCTACAGCGCACAAAGGAGTACAGAAGGTATCTCTACAGCGCACAAAGAAGTACAGGAAATATCTCTAGAACGTAAAAAGGAGTACACGAGGTATCTCTACAGCGTACAAAGGAGTACAGAAGGTATCTCTACAGCGCACAAAGGAGTACACGAGGTATCTCTACAGCGTACAAAGGAGTACAGAAGGTATCTCTACAGCGTAGAAAGGAGTACACGAGGTATTTCTACAGCGCACAAAGGAGTACAGAAGGTATCTCTACAGCACACAAAGGAGTACAGAAGGTATCTCTACAGCGCACAAAGGAGTACAGAAGGTATCTCTACAGCGCACAAAGGAGTACAGAAGGTATCTCTACAGCGCACAAAGGAGTACAGAAGGTATCTCTACAGCGCACAAAGGAGTACAGGAAATATCTCTAGAACGTACAAAGGAGTACACGAGGTATTTCTACAGCGTACAAAGGAGTACAGAAGGTATCTCTACAGCGCACAAAGGAGTACAGAAGGTATCTCTACAGCGTACAAAGAAGTACAGAAGGTATCTCTACAGCGCACAAAGGAGTACAGAAGGTATCTCTACAGCGCACAAAGGAGTACAGAAGGTATCTCTACAGCGCACAAAGGAGTACAGGAAATATCTCTAGAACGTACAAAGGAGTACACGAGGTATCTCTTCAGCGTACAAAGGAGTACAGAAGGTATCTCTACAGCGCACAAAGGAGTACAGAAGGTATCTCTACAGCGTACAAAGGAGTACAGAAGGTATCTCTACAGCGCACAAAGGAGTATAGAAGGTATCTCTACAGCGCACAAAGGAGTACAGAAGGTATCTCTACAGTGCACAAAGGAGTACAGAAGGTATCTCTACAGCGCACAAAGGAGTACAGGAAATATCTCTAGAACGTACAAAGGAGTACACGAGGTATCTCTACAGCGTACAAAGGAGTACAGAAGGTATCTCTACAGCGCACAAAGGAGTACAGAAGGTATCTCTACAGCGTACAAAGGAGTACAGAAGGTATCTCTTCAGCGCACAAAGGAGTACAGAAGGTATCTCTACAGCGCACAAAGGAGTACAGAAGGTATCTCTACAGCGCACAAAGGAGTACAGGAAATATCTCTAGAACGTACAAAGGAGTACACGAGGTATCTCTACAGCGTACAAAGGAGTACAGAAGGTATCTCTACAGCGCACAAAGGAGTACAGAAGGTATCTCTACAGCGCACAAAGGAGTACAGAAGGTATCTCTACAGCGCACAAAGGAGTACAGAAGGTATCTCTACAGCGCACAAAGGAGTACAGAAGGTATCTCTACAGCGCACAAAGGAGTACAGGAAATATCTCTAGAACGTACAAAGGAGTACACGAGGTATCTCTACAGCGTACAAAGGAGTACAGAATGTATCTCTACAGCGCACAAAGGAGTACACGAGGTATCTCTACAGCGTACAAAGGAGTACACGAGGTATCTCTACAGCGCACAAAGGAGTACAGAAGGTATCTCTACAGCGCACAAAGGAGTACAAAAGGTATCTCTACAGCGCACAAAGGAGTACAGAAGGTATCTCTACAGCGCACAAAGGAGTACAGAAGGTATCTCTACAGCGCACAGAGGAGTACAGAAGGTATCTCTACAGCGCACAAAGGAGTACAGGAAATATCTCTAGAACGTACAAAGGAGTACACGAGGTATCTCTACAGCGTACAAAGGAGTACAGAAGGTATCTCTACAGCGCACGAAGGGGTACAGAAGGTATCTCTTCAGCGTACAAAGGAGTACAGAAGGTATCTCTACAGCGCACAAAGGAGTACAGAAGGTATCTCTACAGCGCACAAAGGAGAACAGAAGGTATCTCTACAGCGCACAAAGGAGTACAGGAAATATCTCTAGAACGTACAAAGGAGTACACGAGGTATCTCTACAGCGTACAAAGGAGTTCAGAAGGTATCTCTACAGCGTACAAAGGAGTATAGAAGGTATCTCTACAGCGCACAAAGGAGTACAGAAGGTATCTCTACAGCGCACAAAGGAGTACAGAAGGTATCTCTACAGCGCACAAAGGAGTACAGGAAATATCTCTAGAACGTACAAAGGAGTACACGAGGTATCTCTACAGCGTACAAAGGAGTACAGAAGGTATCTCTATAGCGTACAAAGGAGTACACGAGGTATCTCTACAGCGCACAAAGGAGTACAGAAGGTATCTCTACAGCGCACAAAGGAGAACAGAAGGTATCTCTACAGCGCACAAAGAAGTACAGAAGGTATCTCTACAGCGCACAAAGGAGTACAGAAGGTATCTCTACAGCGCACAAAGGAGTACAGAAGGTATCTCTACAGCGCACAAAGGAGTACAGAAGGTATCTCTACAGCGTACAAAGGAGTACACGAGGTATCTCTACAGCGCAGAAAGGAGTACAGAAGGTATCTCTACAGCGCACAAAGGGGTACAGAAGGTATCTCTACAGCGCACAAAGGAGTACAGAAGGTATCTCTACAGCGCACAAAGGAGTACAGGAAATATCTCTAGAACGTACAAAGGAGTACACGAGGTATCTCTACAGCGTACAATGGAGTACAGAAGGTATCTCTACAGCGTACAAAGGAGTACACGAGGTATCTCTACAGCGCACAAAGGAGTACAGAAGGTATCTCTACAGCGCACAAAGGAGTACAGAAGGTATCTCTACAGCGCACAAAGGAGTACAGAAGGTATCTCTACAGCGCACAAAGGAGTACAGAAGGCATCTCTACAGCGCACAAAGGAGTACAGAAGGTATCTCTACAGCGCACAAAGGAGTACAGAGGGTATCTCTACAACGCACAAAGGAGTACAGAAGGTATCTCTACAGCGCACAAAGGAGTACAGAAGGTATCTCTACAGCGCACAAAGGAGTACAGGAAATATCTCTAGAACGTACAAAGGAGTACACGAGGTATCTCTACAGCGTACAAAGGAGTACAGAAGGTATCTCTACAGCGCAAAAAGGAGTACACGAGGTATCTCTACAGCGTACAAAGGAGTACAGAAGGTATCTCTACAGCGTACAAAGAAGTACACGAGGTATCTCTACAGCGCACAAAGGAGTACAGAAGGTATCTCTACAGCGTACAAAGGAGTACAGAAGGTATCTCTACAGCGCACAAAGGAGTACAGAAGGTATCTCTACAGCGCAAAAGGAGTACAGAAGGTATCTCTACAGCGCACAAAGGAGTACAGGAAATATCTCTAGAACGTACAAAGGAGTACACGAGGTATCTCTACAGCGTACAAAGGAGTACAGAAGGTATCTCTACAGCGCACAAAGGAGTACAGAAGGTATCTCTACAGCGTACAAAGGAGTACAGAAGGTATCTCCACAGCGCACAAAGGAGTACAGAAGGTATCTCTACAGCGCACAAAGGAGTACAGAAGGTATCTCTACAGCAAACAAAGGAGTACAGAAGGTATCTCTACAGCGCACAAAGGAGTACAGAAAATATCTCTAGAACGTACAAAGGAGTACACGAAGTATCTCTACAGCGTACAAAGGAGTACAGAAGGTATCTCTACAGCGCACAAAGGAGTACAGAAGGTATCTCTACAGCGTACAAAGGAGTACAGAAGGTATCTCTACAGCGCACAAAGGAGTAAAGAAGGTATCTCTACAGCGCACAAAGGAGTACAGAAGGTATCTCTACAGCGCACAAAGGAGTACAGGAAATATCTCTAGAACGTACAAAGGAGTACACGAGGTATCTCTACAGCGTACAAAGGAGTACAGAAGGTATCTCTACAGCGCACAAAGGAGTACAGAAGGTATCTCTACAGCGTACAAAGGAGTACAGAAGGTATCTCTACAGCGCACAAAGGAGTACAGAAGGGATCTCTACAGCGCACAAAGGAGTACAGAAGGTATCTCTACAGCGCACAAAGGAGTACAGAAAATATCTCTAGAACGTACAAAGGAGTACACGAGGTATCTCTACAGCGTACAAAGGAGTACAGAAGGTATCTCTACAGCGCACAAAGGAGTACAGAAGGTATCTCTACAGCGCACAAAGGAGTACAGAAGGTATCTCTACAGCGCACAAAGGAGTACAGGAAATATCTCTAGAACGTACAAAGGAGTACACGAGGTATCTCTACAGCGTACAAAGGAGTACAGAAGGTATCTCTACAGCGCACAAAGGAGTACAGGAAATATCTCTAGAACGTACAAAGGAGTACAGAAGGTATCTCTACAGCGCACAAAGGAGTACAGAAGGTATCTCTACAGTGCACAAAGGAGTACAGAAGGTATCTCTACAGCGCACAAAGGAGTACAGAAGGTATCTCTACAGCGCACAAAGGAGTACAGGAAATATCTCTAGAACGTACAAAGGAGTACACGAGGTATCTCTACAGCGTACAAAGGAGTACAGAAGGTATCTCTACAGCGCACAAAGGAGTACAGAAGGTATCTCTACAGCGCACAAAGGAGTACAGGAAATATCTCTAGAACGTACAAAGGAGTACACGAGGTATCTCTACAGCGTACAAAGGAGTACAGAAGGTATCACTACAGCGCACAAAGGAGTACAGAAGGTATCTCTACAGCGTACAAAGGAGTACAAAAGGTATCTCTACAGCGTACAAAGGAGTACAGAAGGTATCTCTACAGCGTACAAAGGAGTACAGAAGGTATCTCTACAGCGCACAAAGGAGTACAGGAAATATCTCTAGAACGTACAAAGGAGTACAGAAGGTATCTCTACAGCGCACAAAGGAGTACAGAAGGTATCTCTACAGCGCACAAAGGAGTACAGAAGGTATCTCTACAGCGCACAAAGGAGTACAGGAAATATCTCTAGAACGTACAAAGGAGTACACGAGGTATCTCTACAGCGCACAAAGGAGTACAGAAGGTATCTCTACAGCGCACAAAGGAGTACAGGAAATATCTCTAGAACGTACAAAAGAGTACACGAGGTATCTCTACAGCGTACAAAGGAGTACAGAAGGTATCTCTACAGCGCACAAAGGAGTACAGAAGGTATCTCTACAGCGTACAAAGAAGTACAGAAGGTATCTCTACAGCGCACAAAGGAGTACAGAAGGTATCTCTACAGCGCACAAAGGAGTACAGAAGGTATCTCTACAGCGCACAAAGGAGTACAGAAGGTATCTCTACAGCGCACAAAGGAGTACAGGAACTATCTCTAGAACGTACAAAGGAGTACACGAGGTATCTCTACAGCGTACAAAGGAGTACAGAAGGTATCTCTACAGCGCACAAAGGAGTACACGAGGTATCTCTACAGCGTACAAAGGAGTACAGAAGGTATCTCTTCAGCGTACAAAGGAGTACACGAGGTATCTCTACAGCGCACAAAGGAGTACAGAAGGTATCTCTACAGCGCACAAAGGAGTACAGAAGGTATCTCTACAGCGCACAAAGGAGTACAGGAAATATCTCTAGAACGTACAAAGGTGTACACGAGGTACCTCTACAGCGTACAAAGGAGTACAGAAGGTATCTCTACAGCGCACAAAGGAGTACAGAAGGTATCTCTACAGCGCAAAAAGGAGTACAGAAGGTATCTCTACAGCGTACAAAGGAGTACAGAAGGTATCTCTACAGCGCACAAAGGAGTACAGAAGGTATCTCTACAGCGCACAAAGGAGTACAGAAGGTATCTCTACTGCGAACAAAGGAGTACAGGAAATATCTCTAGAACGGACAAAGGAGTACACGAGGTATCTCTACAGCGTACAAAGGAGTACAGAAGGTATCTCTACAGCGCACAAAGGAGTACAGAAGGTATCTCTACACCGTACAAAGGAGTACAGAAGGTATCTCTACAGCGCACAAAGGAGTACAGAAGGTATCTCTACAGCGCACAAAGGAGTACAGAAGGTATCTCTACAGCGCACAAAGGAGTACAGAAGGTATCTCTACAGCGCACAAAGGAGTACATGAAATATCTCTAGAACGTACAAAGGAGTACAAGAGGTATCTCTACAGCGTACAAAGGAGTACAGAAGGTATCTCTACAGCGCACAAAGAAGTACAGAAGGTATCTCTACAGCGTACAAAGGAGTACAGAAGGTATCTCTACAGCGCACAAAGGAGTACAGAAGGTATCTCTACAGCGCACAAAGGAGTACAGAAGGTATCTCTACAGCGCACAAAGGAGTACAGGAAATATCTCTAGAACGTTCAAAGGAGTACACGAGGTATCTCTACAGCGTACAAAGGAGTACAGAAGGTATCTCTACAGCGCACAAAGGAGTACAGAAGGTATCTCTACAGCGTACAAAGGAGTACAGAAGGTATCTCTACAGCGCACAAAGGAGTACAGAAGGTATCTCTACAGCGCACAAAGGAGTACAGAAGGTATCTCTACAGCGCACAAAGGAGTACAGAAGGTATCTCTACAGCGCACAAAGAAGTACAGGAAATATCTCTAGAACGTACAATGGAGTACACGAGGTATCTCTACAGCGTACAAAGGAGTACAGAAGGTATCTCTACAGCGCACAAAGGAGTACAGAAGGTATCTCTACAGCGCACAAAGGAGTACAGGAAATATCTCTACAGCGCACAAAGGAGTACAGGAAATATCTCTAGAACGTACAAAGGAGTACACGAGGTATCTCTACAGCGCACAAAGGAGTACAGAAGGTATCTCTACAGCGCACAAAGGAGTACAGAAGGTATCTCTACAGCGCACGAAGGAGTACAGGAAATATCTCTAGAACGTACAAAGGAGTACACGAGGTATCTCTACAGCGCACAAAGGAGTACAGAAGGTATCTCTACAGCGCACAAAGGAGTACAGAAGGTATCTCTACAGCGCACAAAGGAGTACAGAAGGTATCTCTACAGCGCACAAAGGAGTACAGAAGGTATCTCTACAGCGCACAAAGGAGTACAGAAGGTATCTCTACAGCGCACAAAGGAGTACAGAAGGTATCTCTACAGCGTACAATGGAGTACACGAGGTATCTCTACAGCGCACAAAGGAGTACAGAAGGTATCTCTACAGCGCACAAAGGAGTACAGAAGGTATCTCTACAGCGCACAAAGGAGTACAGAAGGTATCTCTACAGCGCACAAAGGAGTACAGGAAATATCTCTAGAACGTACAAAGGAGTACACGAGGTATCTCTACAGCGTACAAAGGAGTACAGAAGGTATCTCTACAGCGCACAAAGGAGTACAGAAGGTATCTCTACAGCGCACAAAGGAGTACAGAAGGTATCTCTACAGCGCACAAAGGAGTACAGAAGGTATCTCTACAGCGCATAAAGGAGTACAGGAAATATCTCTAGAACGTACAAAGGAGTACACGAGGTATCTCTACAGCGTACAAAGGAGTACACGAGGTATCTCTACAGCGCACAAAGAAGTACAGAAGGTATCTCTACAGCGCACAAAGGAGTACAGAAGGTATCTCTACAGCGCACAAAGGAGTACAGAAGGTATCTCTACAGCGCACAAAGGAGTACAGAAGGTATCTCTACAACGCACAAAGGAGTACAGAAGGTATCTCTACAGCGCACAAAGGAGTACAGGAAATATCTCTAGAACGTACAAAGGAGTACACGAGGTATCTCTACAGCGTACAAAGGAGTACAGAAGGTATCTCTACAGCGCACAAAGGAGTACAGAAGGTATCTCTACAGCGCAAAAAGGAGTACAGAAGGTATCTCTACAGCATACAAAGGAGTACAGAAGGTATCTCTACAGCGCACAAAGGAGTACAGAAGGTATCTTTACAGCGCACAAAGGAGTACAGAAGGTATCTCTACTGCGCACAAAGGAGTACAGGAAATATCTCTAGAACGTACAAAGCAGTACACGAGGTATCTCCACAGCGTACAAAGGAGTACAGAAGGTATCTCTACAGCGCACAAAGGAGTACAGAAGGTATCTCTACAGCGTACAAAGGAGTACAGAAGGTATCTCTACAGCGCACAAAGGAGTACAGAAGGTATCTCTACAGCGCACAAAGGAGTACAGAAGGTATCTCTACAGCGCACAAAGGAGTACAGAAGGTATCTCTACAGCGCACAAAGGAGTACAGGCAATATCTCTAGAACGTACAAAGGAGTACACGAGGTATCTCTACAGCGTACAAAGGAGTACAGAAGGTATCTCTACAGCGCACAAAGGAGTACAGAAGGTATCTCTACAGCGTACAAAGGAGTACAGAAGGTATCTCTACAGCGCACAAAGGAGTACAGAAGGTATCTCTACAGCGCACAAAGGAGTACAGAAGGTATCTCTACAGCGCACAAAGGAGTACAGGAAATATCTCTAGAACGTACAAAGGAGTACACGAGGTATCTCAACAGCGTACAAAGGAGTACAGAAGGTATCTCTACAGCGCACAAAGGAGTACAGAAGGTATCTCTACAGCGTACAAAGGAGTACAGAAGGTATCTATACAGCGCACAAAGGAGTACAGAAGGTATCTCTACAGCGCACAAAGGAGTACAGAAGGTATCTCTACAGCGCACAAAGGAGTACAGAAAATATTTCTAGAACGTACAAAGGAGTACACGAGGTATCTCTACAGCGTACAAAGGAGTACAGAAGGTATCTCTACAGCGCACAAAGGAGTACAGAAGGTATCTCTGCAGCGCACAAAGGAGTACAGAAGGTATCTCTACAGCGCACAAGGGAGTACAGGAAATATCTCTAGAACGTACAAAGGAGTACACGAGGTATCTCTACAGCGTACAAAGGAGTACAGAAGGTATCTCTACAGCGCACGAAGGAGTACAGGAAATATCTCTAGAACGTTCAAAGGAGTACAGAAGGTATCTCTACAGCGCACAAAGGAGTACAAAAGGTATCTCTACAGCGCACAAAGGAGTACAGAAGGTATCTCTACAGCGCACAAAGGAGTACAGAAGGTATCTCTACAGCGCACAAAGAAGTACAGGAAATATCTCTAGAACGTACAAAGGAGTACACGAGGTATCTCTACAGCGTACAAAGGAGTACAGAAGGTATCTCTACAGCGCACAAAGGAGTACAGAAGGTATCTCTACAGCGCACAAAGGAGTACAGGAAATATCTCTAGAACGTACAAAGGAGTACACGAGGTATCTCTACAGCGCATAAAGGAGTACAGAAGGTATCTCTACAGCGCACAAAGGAGTACAGAAGGTATCTCTACAGCGCACAAAGGAGTACAGGAAATATCTCTAGAACGTACAAAGGAGTACACGAGGTATCTCTACAGCGCACAAAGGAGTACAGAAGGTATCTCTACAGCGCACAAAGGAGTACAGAAGGTATCTCTACAACGCACAAAGGAGTACAGAAGGTATCTCTACAGCGCACAAAGGAGTACAGAAGGTATCTCTACAGCGCACAAAGGAGTACAGAAGGTATCTCTACAGCGCACAAAGGAGTACAGAAGGTATCTCTACAGCGTACAATGGAGTACACGAGGTATCTCTACAGCGCACAAAGGAGTACAGAAGGTATCTCTACAGCGCACAAAGGAGTACAGAAGGTATCTCTACAGCGCACAAAGGAGTACAGAAGGTATCTCTACAGCGCACAACGGAGTACAGGAAATATCTCTAGAACGTACAAAGGAGTACACGAGGTATCTCTACAGCGTACAAAGGAGTACAGAAGGTATCTCTACAGCGCACAAAGGAGTACAGAAGGTATCTCTACAGCGCACAAAGGAGTACAGAAGGTATCTCTACAGCGCACAAAGGAGTACAGAAGGTATCTCTACAGCGCACAAAGGAGTACAGAAGGTATCTCTACAGCGCACAAAGGAGTACAGGAAATATCTCTAGAACGTACAAAGGAGTACACGAGGTATCTCTACAGCGTACAAAGGAGTACACGAGGTATCTCTACAGCGCACAAAGGAGTACAGAAGGTATCTCTACAGCGCAAAAAGGAGTACAGAAGGTATCTCTACAGCGCACAAAGGAGTACAGAAGGTATCTCTACAGCGCACAAAGGAGTACAGAAGGTATCTCTACAGCACACAAAGGAGTACAGAAGGTATCTCTACAGCGCACAAAGGAGTACAGAAGGTATCTCTACAGCGCACAAAGGAGTACAGAAGGTATCTCTACAGCGCACAAAGGAATACAGAAGGTATCTCTACAGCGCACAAAGGAGTACAGGAAATATCTCTAGAACGTACAAAGGAGTACACGAGGTTTTTCTACAGCGTACAAAGGAGTACAGAAGGTATCTCTACAGCGCACAAAGGAGTACAGGAGTTATCTCTACAGCGTACAAAGGAGTACAGAAGGTATCTCTACAGCGTACAAAGGAGTACACGAGGTATCTCTACAGCGCACAAAGGAGTACAGAAGGTATCTCTACAGCGCACAAAGGAGTACAGAAGGTATCTCTACAGCGCACAAAGGAGTACAGAAGGTATCTCTACAGCGCACAAAGGAGTACAGGAAATATCTCTAGAACGTACAAAGGAGTACACGAGGTATCTCTACAGCGCACAAAGGAGTACAGAAGGTATCTCTACAGCGCACAAAGGAGTACAGAAGGTATCTCCACAGCGCACAAAGGAGTACAGGAAATATCTCTAGGACGTACAAAGGAGTACACGAGGTATCTCTACAGCGTACAAAGGAGTACAGAAGGTATCTCTACAGCGCACAAAGGAGTACAGAAGGTATCTCTACAGCGTACAAAGGAGTACAGAAGGTATCTCTACAGCGCACAAAGGAGTACAGAAGGTATCTCTACAGCGCACAAAGGAGTACAGAAGGTATCTCTACAGCGCACAAAGGAGTACAGGAAATATCTCTAGAACGTACAAAGGAGTACACGAGGTATCTCTACAGCGTACAAAGGAGTACAGAAGGTATCCCTACAGCGCACAAAGGAGTACAGAAGGTATCTCTACAGCGCACAAAGGAGTACAGAAGGTATCTCTACAGCGCACAAAGGAGTACAGGAAATATCTCTAGAACGTACAAACGAGTACACGAGGTATTTCTACAGCGTACAAAGGAGTACAGAAGGTATCTCTACAGCGCACAAAGGAGTACAGAAGGTATCTCTACAGCGCACAAAGGAGTACAGAAGGTATCTCTACAGCACACATAGGAGTACAGAAGGTATCTCTACAGCGCACAAAGGAGTACAGGAAATATCTCTAGAACGTACAAAGGAGTACAGAAGGTATCTCTACAGCGTACAAAGGAGTACACGAGGTATCTCTACAGCGCACAAAGGAGTACAGAAGGTATCTCTACAGCGCACAAAGGAGTACAGAAGGTATCTCTACAGCGCACAAAGGAGTACAGAAGGTATCTCTACAGCGCACAAAGGAGTACAGAAGGTAGCTCTACAGCGCACAAAGGAGTACAGAAGGTATCTCTACAGCGCACAAAGGAGTACAGAAGGTATCTCTACAGCGCACAAAGGAGTACAGAAGGTGTCTCTACAGCGCACAAAGGAGTACAGAAGGTATCTCTACAGCGCACAAAGGAGTACAGGAAATATCTCTAGAACGTACAAAGGAGTACACGAGGTATCTCTACAGCGTACAAAGGAGTACAGAAGGTATCTCTACAGCGCACAAAGGAGTACACGAGGTATCTCTACAGCGTACAAAGGAGTACAGAAGGTATCTCTACAGCGTACAAAGGAGTACACGAGGTATCTCTACAGCGCACAAAGGAGTACAGAAGGTATCTCTACAGCGCACAAAGGAGTACAGAAGGTATCTCTACAGCGCACAAAGGAGTACAGAAGGTATCTCTACAGCGCACAAAGGAGTACAGAATGTATCTCTACAGCGCACAAAGGAGTACAGAAGGTATCTCTACAGCGCACAAAGGAGTACAGGAAATATCTCTAGAACGTACAAAGGAGTACAGAAGGTATTTCTACAGCGCACAAAGGAGTACAGAAGGTATCTCTACAGCGCACAAAGGAGTACAGAAGTATCACTACAGCGCACAAAGGAGTACAGAAGGTATCTCTACAGCGCACAAAGGAGTACAGAAGGTATCTCTACAGCGCACAAAGGAGTACAGAAGGTATCTCTACAGCGCACAAAGGAGTACAGAAGGTATCTCTACAGCGCACAAAGGAGTACAGAAGGTAGCTCTACAGCGCACAAAGGAGTACAGAAGGTATCTCTACAGCGCACAAAGGAGTACAGAAGGTATCTCTACAGCGCACAAAGGAGTACAGAAGGTGTCTCTACAGCGCACAAAGGAGTACAGAAGGTATCTCTACAGCGCACAAAGGAGTACAGGAAATATCTCTAGAACGTACAAAGGAGTACACGAGGTATCTCTACAGCGTACAAAGGAGTACAGAAGGTATCTCTACAGCGCACAAAGGAGTACACGAGGTATCTCTACAGCGTACAAAGGAGTACAGAAGGTATCTCTACAGCGTACAAAGGAGTACACGAGGTATCTCTACAGCGCACAAAGGAGTACAGAAGGTATCTCTACAGCGCACAAAGGAGTACAGAAGGTATCTCTACAGCGCACAAAGGAGTACAGAAGGTATCTCTACAGCGCACAAAGGAGTACAGAATGTATCTCTACAGCGCACAAAGGAGTACAGAAGGTATCTCTACAGCGCACAAAGGAGTACAGGAAATATCTCTAGAACGTCCAAAGGAGTACACGAGGGATCTCTACAGCGTACAAAGGAGTACACGAGGTATCTCTACAGCGTACAAAAGAGTACAGAAGGTATCTCTACAGCGCGCAGAGGAGTACAGAAGGTATCTCTACAGCGCACAAAGGAGTACAGAAGGTATCTCTACAGCGCACAAAGGAGTACAGAAGGTATCTCTACAGCGCACAAAGGAGTACAGAAGGTATCTCTACAGCGCACAAAGGAGTACAGGAAATATCTCTAGAACGTACAAAGGAGTACACGAGGTATCTCTACAGCGTACAAAGGAGTACAGAAGGTATCTCTACAGCGCACAAAGGAGTACACGAGGTAACTCTACAGCGTACAAAGGAGTACAGAAGGTATCTCTACAGCGTACAAAGGAGTAAACGAGGTATCTCTACAGCGCACAAAGGAGTACAGAAGGTATCTCTACAGCGCACACAGGAGTACAAAAGGTATCTCTACAGCGCACAAAGGAGTACAGAAGGTATCTCTACAGCGCACAAAGGAGTACAGAAGGTATCTCTACAGCGCACAAAGGAGTACAGAAGGTATCTCTACAGCGCACAAAGGAGTACAGGAAATATCTCTAGAACGTACAAAGGAGTACACTAGGTATCTCTACAGCGTACAAAGGAGTACAGAAGGTATCTCTACAGCGCACAAAGGAGTACAGAAGGTATCTCTACAGCGTACAAAGGAGTACAGAAGGTATCTCTACAGCGCACAAAGGAGTACAGAAGGTATCTCTACAGCGCACAAAGGAGTACAGAAGGTATCTCTACAGCGCACAAAGGAGTACAGGAAATATCTCTAGAACGTACAAAGGAGTACACGAGGTATCTCTACAGCGTACAAAGGAGTACAGAAGGTATCTCTACAGCGTACAAAGGAGTACACGAGGTATCTCAACAGCGCACAAAGGAGTACAGAAGGTATCTCTACAGCGCACAAAGGAGTACAGAAGGTATCTCTACAGCGCACAAAGGGGTACAGAAGTTATCTCTACAGCGCACAAAGGAGTACAGAAGTTATCTCTACAGCGCACAAAGGAGTACAAAGGTATCTCTACAGCGCACAAAGCAGTACAGGAAATATCTCTAGAACGTACAAAGGAGTACACGAGGTATCTCTACAGCGTACAAAGGAGTACAGAAGGTATCTCTAGAGCGCACAAAGGAGTACACGAGGTATCTCTACAGCGTACAAAGGAGTACAGAAGGTATCTCTACAGCGTACAAAGGAGTACACGAGGTATCTCTACAGCGCACAAAGGAGTACAGAAGGTTTCTCTACAGCGCACAAAGGAGTACAAAAGGTATCTCTACAGCGCACAAAGGAGTACAGAAGGTATCTCTACAGCGCACAAAGGAGTACAGAAGGTATCTCTACAGCGCACAAAGGAGTACAGAAGGTATCTCTACAGCGCACAAAGGAGTACAGGAAATATCTCTAGAACGTACAAAGGAGTACACGAGGTATCTCTACAGCGTACAAAGGAGTACAGAAGGTATCTCTACAGCGCACAAAGGAGTACAGAAGGTATCTCTACAGCGTACAAAGGAGTACAGAAGGTATCTCTACAGCGCACAAAGGAGTACAGAAGGTATCTCTACAGCGCACAAAGGAGTACAGAAGGTATCTCTACAGCGCACAAAGGAGTACAGGAAATATCTCTAGAACGTACAAAGGAGTACACGAGGTATCTCTACAGCGTACAAAAGAGTACAGAAGGTATCTCTACAGCGTACAAAGGAGTACACGAGGTATCTCAACAGCGCACAAAGGAGTACAGAAGGTATCTCTACAGCGCACAAAGGAGTACAGAAGGTATCTCTACAGCGCACAAAGGGGTACAGAAGTTATCTCTACAGCGCACAAAGGAGTACAGAAGGTATCTCTACAGCGCACAAAGGAGTACAGAAGGTATCTCTACAGCGCACAAAGGAGTACAAAAGGTATCTCTATAGCGTACAAAGGAGTACACGAGGTATCTCTACAGCGCACAAAGGAGTACAGAAGGTATCTCTACAGCGCACAAAGGGGTACAGAAGGTATCTCTACAGCGCACAAAGGAGTACAGAAGGTATCTCTACAGCGCACAAAGGAGTACAGGAAATATCTCTAGAACGTACAAAGGAGTACACGAGGTATCTCTACAGCGTACAATGGAGTACAGAAGGTATCTCTACAGCGCACAAAGGAGTTCAGAAGGTATCTCTACAGCGCACAAAGGAGTACAGAAGGTATCTCTACAGCGCACAAAGGAGTACAGAAGGCATCTCTACAGCGCACAAAGGAGTACAGAAGGTATCTCTACAGCGCACAAAGGAGTACAGAAGGTATCTCTACAGCGCACAAAGGAGTACAGAAGGTATCTCTACAGCGCACAAAGGAGTACAGAAGGTATCTCTACAGCGCACAAAGGAGTACAGGAAATATCTCTAGAACGTACAAAGGAGTACACGAGGTATCTCTACAGCGTACAAAGGAGTACAGAAGGTATCTCTACAGCGCACAAAGGAGTACACGAGGTATCTCTACAGCGTACAAAGGAGTACAGAAGGTATCTCTACAGCGCACAAAGGAGTACAGAAGGTATCTCTACAGCGCACAAAGGAGTACAGAAGGTATCTCTACAGCGCACAAAGGAGTACAGGAAAAATCTCTAGAACGTACAAAGGAGTACACGAGGTATCTCTACAGCGTACAAAGGAGTACAGAAGGTATCTCTACAGCGCACAAAGGAGTACAGAAGGTATCTCTACAGCGTGCAAAGGAGTACAGAAGGTATCTTTACCGCGCACAAAGGAGTACAGAAGGTATCTCTACAGCGCACAAAGGAGTACAGAAGGTATCTCTACAGCGCACAAAGGAGTACAGAAAATATCTCTAGAACGTGCAAAGGAGTACACGAGGTATCTCTACAGCGTACAAAGGAGTACAGAAGGTATCTCTACAGCGCACAAAGGAGTACAGAAGGTATCTCTACAGCGCACAAAGGAGTACAGGAGGTATCTCTACAGCGCACAAAGGAGTACAGGAAATATCTCTAGAACGTAAAAAGGAGTACACGAGGTATCTCTACAGCGTACAAAGGAGTACAGAAGGTATCTCTACAGCGCACAAAGGAGTACAGGAAATATCTCTAGAACGTACAAAGGAGTACAGAAGGTATCTCTACAGCGCACAAAGGAGTACAGAAGGTATCTCTACAGCGCACAAAGGAGTACAGAAGGTATCTCTACAGCGCACAAAGGAGTACAGGAAATATCTCTAGAACGTACAAAGGAGTGCACGAGGTATCTCTACAGCGTACAAAGGAGTACAGAAGGTTTCTTTTCAGCGCACAAAGGAGAACAGAAGGTATCTCTACAGCGCACAAAGGAGTACAGGAAATATCTCTAGAACGTACAAAGGAGTACACGAGGTTTTTCTACAGCGTACAAAGGAGTACAGAAGGTATCTCTACAGCGCACAAAGGAGTACAGGAGTTATCTCTACAGCGTACAAAGAAGTACAGAAGGTATCTCTACAGCGTACAAAGGAGTACACGAGGTATCTCTACAGCGCACAAAGGAGTACAGAAGGTATCTCTACAGCGCACAAAGGAGTACAGAAGGTATCTCTACAGCGCACAAAGGAGTACAGAAGGTATCTCTACAGCGCACAAAGGAGTACAGGAAATATCTCTAGAACGTACAAAGGAGTACACGAGGTATCTCTACAGCGCACAAAGGAGTACAGAAGGTATCTCTACAGCGCACAAAGGAGTACAGAAGGTATCTCCACAGCGCACAAAGGAGTACAGGAAATATCTCTAGGACGTACAAAGGAGTACACGAGGTATCTCTACAGCGTACAAAGGAGTACAGAAGGTATCTCTACAGCGCACAAAGGAGTACAGAAGGTATCTCTACAGCGTACAAAGGAGTACAGAAGGTATCTCTACAGCGCACAAAGGAGTACAGAAGGTATCTCTACAGCGCACAAAGGAGTACAGAAGGTATCTCTACAGCGCACAAAGGAGTACAGGAAATATCTCTAGAACGTACAAAGGAGTACACGAGGTATCTCTACAGCGTACAAAGGAGTACAGAAGGTATCCCTACAGCGCACAAAGGAGTACAGAAGGTATCTCTACAGCGCACAAAGGAGTACAGAAGGTATCTCTACAGCGCACAAAGGAGTACAGGAAATATCTCTAGAACGTACAAAGGAGTACACGAGGTATTTCTACAGCGTACAAAGGAGTACAGAAGGTATCTCTACAGCGCACAAAGGAGTACAGAAGGTATCTCTACAGCGCACAAAGGAGTACAGAAGGTATCTCTACAGCACACAAAGGAGTACAGAAGGTATCTCTACAGCGCACAAAGGAGTACAGGAAATATCTCTAGAACGTACAAAGGAGTACAGAAGGTATCTCTACAGCGTACAAAGGAGTACACGAGGTATCTCTACAGCGCACAAAGGAGTACAGAAGGTATCTCTACAGCGCACAAAGGAGTACAGAAGGTATCTCTACAGCGCACAAAGGAGTACAGAAGGTATCTCTACAGCGCACAAAGGAGTACAGAAGGTATCTCTACAGCGCACAAAGGAGTACAGAAAATATTTCTAGAACGTACAAAGGAGTACACGAGGTTTCTCTACAGCGTACAAAGGAGTACAGAAGGTATCTCTACAGCGCACAAAGGAGTACAGAAGGTATCTCTGCAGCGCACAAAGGAGTACAGAAGGTATCTCTACAGCGCACAAGGGAGTACAGGAAATATCTCTAGAACGTACAAAGGAGTACACGAGGTATCTCTACAGCGTACAAAGGAGTACAGAAGGTATCTCTACAGCGCACGAAGGAGTACAGGAAATATCTCTAGAACGTACAAAGGAGTACAGAAGGTATCTCTACAGCGCACAAAGGAGTACAAAAGGTATCTCTACAGCGCACAAAGGAGTACAGAAGGTATCTCTACAGCGCACAAAGGAGTAAAGAAGGTATCTCTACAGCGCACAAAGAAGTACAGGAAATATCTCTAGAACGTACAAAGGAGTACACGAGGTATCTCTACAGCGTACAAAGGAGTACAGAAGGTATCTCTACAGCGCACAAAGTAGTACAAAAGGTATCTCTACAGCGCACAAATGAGTACAGAAGGTATCTCTACAGCGCACAAAGGAGTACAGGAAATATCTCTAGAACGTACAAAGGAGTACACGAGGTATCTCTACAGCGTACAAAGGAGTACAGAAGGTATCTCTACAGCGCACAAAGGAGTACAGAAGGTATCTCTACAGCGTACAAAGGAGTACAGAAGGTATCTCTACAGCGCACGAAGGAGTACAGGAAATATCTCTAGAACGTACAAAGGAGTACAGAAGGTATCTCTACAGCGCACAAAGGAGTACAAAAGGTATCTCTACAGCGCACAAAGGAGTACAGAAGGTATCTCTACAGCGCACAAAGGAGTAAAGAAGGTATCTCTACAGCGCACAAAGAAGTACAGGAAATATCTCTAGAACGTACAAAGGAGTACACGAGGTATCTCTACAGCGTACAAAGGAGTACAGAAGGTATCTCTACAGCGCACAAAGGAGTACAGGAAATATCTCTAGAACGTACAAAGGAGTACACGAGGTATCTCTACAGCGCACAAAGGAGTACAGAAGGTATCTCTACAGCGCACAAAGGAGTACAGAAGGTATCTCTACAGCGCACAAAGGAGTACAGGAAATATCTCTAGAACGTACAAAGGAGTACACGAGGTATCTCTACAGCGCACAAAGGAGTACAGAAGGTATCTCTACAGCGCACAACGGAGTACAGAAGGTATCTCTACAGCGCACAAAGGAGTACAGAAGGTATCTCTACAGCGCACAAAGGAGTACAGAAGGTATCTCTACAGCGCACAAAGGAGTACAGAAGGTATCTCTACAGCGCACAAAGGAGTACAGAAGGTATCTCTACAGCGTACAATGGAGTACACGAGGTATCTCTACTGCGCACAAAGGAGTACAGAAGGTATCTCTACAGCGCACAAAGGAGTACAGAAGGTATCTCTACAGCGCACAAAGGAGTACAGAAGGTATCTCTACAGCGCACAAAGGAGTACAGGAAATATCTCTAGAACGTACAAAGGAGTACACGAGGTATCTCTACAGCGTACAAAGGAGTACAGAAGGTATCTCTACAGCGCACAAAGGAGTACAGAAGGTATCTCTACAGCGCACAAAGGAGTACAGAAGGTATCTCTACAGCGCACAAAGGAGTACAGAAGGTATCTCTACAGCGCACAAAGGAGTACAGAAGGTATCTCTACAGCGCACAAAGGAGTACAGGAAATATCTCTAGAACGTACAAAGGAGTACACGAGGTATCTCTACAGCGTACAAAGGAGTACACGAGGTATCTCTACAGCGCACAAAGGAGTACAGAAGGTATCTCTACAGCGCAAAAAGGAGTACAGAAGGTATCTCTACAGCGCACAAAGGAGTACAGAAGGTATCTCTACAGCGCACAAAGGAGTACAGAAGGTATCTCTACAGCACACAAAGGAGTACAGAAGGTATCTCTACAGCGCACAAAGGAGTACAGAAGGTATCTATACAGCGCACAAAGGAGTACAGAAGGTATCTCTACAGCGCACAAAGGAGTACAGAAGGTATCTCTACAGCGCTCAAAGGAGTACATGAAATATCTCTAGAACGTACAAAGGAGTACACGAGGTTTTTCTACAGCGTACAAAGGAGTACAGAAGGTATCTCTACAGCGCACAAAGGAGTACAGGAGTTATCTCTACAGCGTACAAAGAAGTACAGAAGGTATCTCTACAGCGTACAAAGGAGTACACGAGGTATCTCTACAGCGCACAAAGGAGTACAGAAGGTATCTCTACAGCGCACAAAGGAGTACAGAAGGTATCTCTACAGCGCACAAAGGAGTACAGAAGGTATCTCTACAGCGCACAAAGGAGTACAGGATATATCTCTAGAACGTACAAAGGAGTACACGAGGTATCTCTACAGCGCACAAAGGAGTACAGAAGGTATCTCTACAGCGCACAAAGGAGTACAGAAGGTATCTCCACAGCGCACAAAGGAGTACAGGAAATATCTCTAGGACGTACAAAGGAGTACACGAGGTATCTCTACAGCGTACAAAGGAGTACAGAAGGTATCTCTACAGCGCACAAAGGAGTACAGAAGGTATCTCTACAGCGTACAAAGGAGTACAGAAGGTATCTCTACAGCGCACAAAGGAGTACAGAAGGTATCTCTACAGCGCACAAAGGAGTACAGAAGGTATCTCTACAGCGCACAAAGGAGTACAGGAAATATCTCTAGAACGTACAAAGGAGTACACGAGGTATCTCTACAGCGTACAAAGGAGTACAGAAGGTATCCCTACAGCGCACAAAGGAGTACAGAAGGTATCTCTACAGCGCACAAAGGAGTACAGAAGGTATCTCTACAGCGCACAAAGGAGTACAGGAAATATCTCTAGAACGTACAAAGGAGTACACGAGGTATTTCTACAGCGTACAAAGGAGTACAGAAGGTATCTCTACAGCGCACAAAGGAGTACAGAATGTATCTCTACAGCGCACAAAGGAGTACAGAAGGTATCTCTACAGCACACAAAGGAGTACAGAAGGTATCTCTACAGCGCACAAAGGAGTACAGGAAATATCTCTAGAACGTACAAAGGAGTACAGAAGGTATCTCTACAGCGTACAAAGGAGTACACGAGGTATCTCTACAGCGCACAAAGGAGTACAGAAGGTATCTCTACAGCGCACAAAGGAGTACAGAAGGTATCTCTACAGCGCACAAAGGAGTACAGAAGGTATCTCTACAGCGCACAAAGGAGTACAGAAGGTATCTCTACAGCGCACAAAGGAGTACAGAAGGTATCTCTACAGCGCACAAAGGAGTACAGAAGGTATCTCTACAGCGCACAAAGGAGTACAGAAGGTGTCTCTACAGCGCACAAAGGAGTACAGAAGGTATCTCTACAGCGCACAAAGGAGTACAGGAAATATCTCTAGAACGTACAAAGGAGTACACGAGGTATCTCTACAGCGTACAAAGGAGTACAGAAGGTATCTCTACAGCGCACAAAGGAGTACACGAGGTATCTCTACAGCGTACAAAGGAGTACAGAAGGTATCTCTACAGCGTACAAAGGAGTACACGAGGTATCTCTACAGCGCACAAAGGAGTACAGAAGGTATCTCTACAGCGCACAAAGGAGTACAGAAGGTATCTCTACAGCGCACAAAGGAGTACAGAAGGTATCTCTACAGCGCACAAAGGAGTACAGAAGGTATCTCTACAGCGCACAAAGGAGTACAGAAGGTATCTCTACAGCGCACAAAGGAGTACAGGAAATATCTCTAGAACGTACAAAGGAGTACAGAAGGTATTTCTACAGCGCACAAAGGAGTACAGAAGGTATCTCTACAGCGCACAAAGGAGTACAGAAGGTATCTCTACAGCGCACAAAGGAGTACAGAAGGTATCTCTACAGCGCACAAAGGAGTACAGAAGGTATCTCTACAGCGCACAAAGGAGTACAGGAAATATCTCTAGAACGTCCAAAGGAGTACACGAGGGATCTCTACAGCGTACAAAGGAGTACACGAGGTATCTCTACAGCGTACAAAGGAGTACAGAAGGTATCTCTACAGCGCGCAAAGGAGTACAGAAGGTATCTCTACAGCGCACAAAGGAGTACAGAAGGTATCTCTACAGCGCACAAAGGAGTACAGAAGGTATCTCTACAGCGCACAAAGGAGTACAGAAGGTATCTCTACAGCGCACAAAGGAGTACAGGAAATATCTCTAGAACGTACAAAGGAGTACACGAGGTATCTCTACAGCGTACAAAGGAGTACAGAAGGTATCTCTACAGCGCACAAAGGAGTACACGAGGTATCTCTACAGCGTACAAAGGAGTAAAGAAGGTATCTCTACAGCGTACAAAGGAGTACACGAGGTATCTCTACAGCGCACAAAGGAGTACAGAAGGTATCTCTACAGCGCACAAAGGAGTACAAAAGGTATCTCTACAGCGCACAAAGGAGTACAGAAGGTATCTCTACAGCGCACAAAGGAGTACAGAAGGTATCTCTACAGCGCACAAAGGAGTACAGAAGGTATCTCTACAGCGCACAAAGGAGTACAGGAAATATCTCTAGAACGTACAAAGGAGTACACGAGGTATCTCTACAGCGTACAAAGGAGTACAGAAGGTATCTCTACAGCGCACAAAGGAGTACAGGAAATATCTCTAGAACGTACAAAGGAGTACAGAAGGTATCTCTACAGCGTACAAAGGAGTACACGAGGTATCTCTACAGCGTACAAAGGAGTACAGAAGGTATCTCTACAGCGCACAAAGGAGTACAGAAGGTATCTCTACAGCGTACAAAGGAGTACAGAAGGTATCTCTACAGCGCACAAAGGAGTACAGAAGGTATCTCTACAGCGCACAAAGGAGTACAGATGGTATCTCTACCGCGCACAAAGGAGTACAGAAGGTATCTCTACAGCGCACAAAGGAGTACAGGAAATATCTCTAGAACGTACGAAGGAGTACACGAGGTATCTCTACAGCGTACAAAGGAGTACAGAAGGTATCTCTACAGCGCACAAAGGAGTACAGAAGGTATCTCTACAGCGCACAAAGCAGTACAGGAAATATCTCTAGAACGTACGAAGGAGTACACGAGGTATCTCTACAACGTACAAAGGAGTACACGAGGTATCTCTACAGCGTACAAAGGAGTACAGAAGGTATCTCTACAGCGCACAAAGGAGTACAGAAGGTATCTCTACAGCGTACAAAGGAGAACAGAAGGTATCTCTACAGCGCACAAAGGAGTACAGAAGGTATCTCTACAGCGCACAAAGGAGTACAGAAGGTATCTCTACAGCGCACAAAGGAGTACAGAAGGTATCTCTACAGCGCACAAAGGAGTACCGGAAATATCTCTAGAACGTACAAAGGAGTTAACGAGGTATCTCTACAGCGTACAAAGGAGTACAGAAGGTATCTCTACTGCGCACAAAGGAGTACAGAAGGTATCTATACAGCGTACAAAGGAGTACAGAAGGTATCTCTACAGCGCACAAAGGAGTACAGAAGGTATCTCTACAGCGCACAAAGGTGTACAGAAGGTATCTCTACAGCGCACAAAGGAGTACAGGAAATATCTCTAGAACGTACAAAGGAGTACACGAGGTATCTCGACAGCGTACAAAGGAGTACAGAAGGTATCTCTACAGCGCACAAAGGAGTACAGAAGGTATCTCTACAGCGTACAAAGGAGTACATAAAGTATCTCTACAGCGCACAAAGGAGTACAGAAGGTATCTCTACAGCGCACAAAGGAGTACAGAAGGTATCGCTACAGCGCACAAAGGAGTACAGGAAATATCTCTAGAACGTACAAAGGAGTACACGAGGTATCTCTACAGCGTACAAAGGAGTACAGAAGGTATCTCTACAGCGCACAAAGGAGTACAGAAGGTATCTCTACATCGCACAAAGGAGTACAGAAGGTATCTCTACAGCGCACAAAGGAGTACAGAAGGTATCTCTACAGCGCACAAAGGAGTACAGAAGGTATCTCTACAGCGCACAAAGGAGTACAGGAAATATCTCTAGAACGTACAAAGGAGTACACGAGGTATCTCTACAGCGTACACAGGAGTACAGAAGGTATCTCTACAGCGCACAAAGGAGTACAGAAGGTATCTCTACAGCGCACAAAGGAGTACAGAAGGTATCTCTACAGCGTACAAAGGAGTACAGAAGGTATCTCTACAGCGCACAAAGGAGTACAGAAGGTATCTCTACAGCGCACAAAGGAGTACAGAAGGTATCTCTACAGCGCACAAAGGAGTACAGAAGGTATCTCTACAGCGCACAAAGGAGTACAGGAAATATCTCTACAGCGTACAAAGGAGTACAGAAGGTATCTCTACAGCGCACAAAGGAGTACAGAAGGTATCTCTACAGCGCACAAAGGAGTACAGAAGGTATCTCTACAGCGCACAAAGGAGTACAGAAGGTATCTCTACAGCGCACAAAGGAGTACAGAAGGTATCTATACAGTGCACAAAGGAGTACAGAAGGTATCTCTACAGCGCACAAAGGAGTACAGAAGGTATCTCTACAGCGCACAAAGGAGTATAGAAGGTATCTCTACAGCGCACAAAGGAGTACAGAAGGTATCTCTACAGCGCACAGAGGAATACGGAAATATCTCTAGAACGTACAAAGGAGTACACGAGGTATCTCTACAGCGTACAAAGGAGTACAGAAGGTATCTCTACAGCGCACAAAGGAGTACACGAGGTATCTCTACAGCGTACAAAGGAGTACAGAAGGTATCTCTACAGCGTACAAAGGAGTACACGAGGTATCTCTACAGCACATAAAGGAGTACAGAAGGTATCTCTACAGCGCACAAAGGAGTACAGAAGGTATCTCTACAGCGCACAAAGGAGTACAGAAGGTATCTCTACAGCGCACAAAGGAGTACAGAAGGTATCTCTACAGCGCACAAAGGGGTACAGGAAATATCTCTAGAACGTACAAAGGAGTACAGAAGGTATCTCTACAGCGTACAAAGGAGTGCACGAGGTATCTCTACAGCGTACAAAGGAGTACAGAAGGTATCTCTACAGCGCACAAAGGAGTACAGAAGGTATCTCTACAGCGTACAAAGGAGTACAGAAGGTATCTCTACAGCGCACAAAGGAGTACAGAAGGTATCTCTACAGCGCACAAAGGAGTACAGAAGGTATCTCTACAGCGCACAAAGGAGTACAGAAGGTATCTCTACAGCGCACAAAGGAGTACAGGAAATATCTGTAGAACGTACAAAGGAGTACACGAGGTATCTCTACAGCGTACAAGGGAGTACAGAAGGTATCTCTACAGCGCACAAAGGAGTACAGAAGGTATCTCTACAGCGTACAAAGGAGTACAGAAGGTATCTCTACAGCGCACAAAGGAGTACAGAAGGTATCTCTACAGCGCACAAAGGAGTACAGAAGGTATCTCTACAGCGCACAAAGGAGTACAGGAAATATCTCTAGAACGTACGAAGGAGTACACGAGGTATCTCTACAACGTACAAAGGAGTACACGAAGTATCTCTACAGCGTACAAAGGAGTACAGAAGGTATCTCTACAGCGCACAAAGGAGTACAGAAGGTATCTCTACAGCGTACAAAGGAGTACAGAAGGTATCTCTACAGCGCACAAAGGAGTACAGAAGGTATCTCTACAGCGCACAAAGGAGTACAGAAGGTATCTCTACAGCGCACAAAGGAGTACAGAAGGTATCTCTACAGCGCACAAAGGAGTACAGGAAATATCTCCAGAACGTACAAAGGAGTACACGAGGTAACTCTACAGCGTACAAAGGAGTACAGAAGGTATCTCTACAGCGCACAAAGGAGTACAGAAGGTATCTCTACAGCGTACAAAGGAGTACAGAAGGTATCTCTACAGCGCACAAAGGAGTACAGAAGGTATCTCTACAGCGCACAAAGGAGTACAGAAGGTATCTCTACAGCGCACAAAGGAGTACAGGAAATATCTCTAGAACGTACAAAGGAGTACACGAGGTATCTCTACAGCGTACAAAGGAGTACAGATGGTATCTCTACAGCGCACAAAGGAGTACAGAAGGTATCTCTACAGCGCACAAAGGAGTACAGAAGGTATCTCTACAGCGCAAAAAGGAGTACAGGAAATATCTCTAGAACGTACAAAGGAGTACAAGAGGTATCTCTACAGCGTACAAAGGAGTACAGAAGGTATCTCTACAGCGCACAAAGGAGTACAGAAGGTATCTCTACAGCGCACAAAGGAGTACAAAAGGTATCTCTACAGCGCACAAAGGAGTACAGAAGGTATCTCTACAGCGCACAAAGGAGTACAGAAGGTATCTCTACAGCGCACAGAGGAGTACGGGACATATCTCTAGAACGTACAAAGGAGTACACGAGGTATCTCTACAGCGTACAAAGGAGTACAGAAGGTATCTCTACAGCGCACAAAGGAGTACACGAGGTATCTCTACAGCGTACAAAGGAGTACAGAAGGTATCTCTACAGCGTACGAAGGAGTACACGAGGTATCTCTACAGCGCACAAAGGAGTACAGAAGGTATCTCTACAGCGCACAAAGGAGTACAGAAGGTTTCTCTACAGCGCACAAAGGAGTACAGAAGGTATCTCTACAGCGCACAAAGGAGTACAGAAGGTATCTCTACAGCGCACAAAGGAGTACAGGAAATATCTCTAGAACGTACAAAGGAGTACAGAAGGTATCTCTACAGCGTACAAAGGAGTACACGAGGTATCTCTACAGCGTACAAAGGAGTACAGAAGGTATCTCTACAGCGCACAAAGGAGTACAGAAGGTATCTCTACAGCGTACAAAGGAGTACAGAAGGTATCTCTACAGCGCACAAAGGAGTACAGAAGGTATCTCTACAGCGCACAAAGGAGTACAGATGGTATCTCTACAGCGCACAAAGGAGTACAGAAGGTATCTCTACAGCGCACAAAGGAGTACAGGAAATATCTCTAGAACGTACAAAGGAGTACACGAGGTATCTCTACAGCGTACAAAGGAGTACAGAAGGTATCTCTACAGCGCACAGAGGAGTACAGAAGGTATCTCTACAGCGTACAAAGGAGTACAGAAGGTATCTCTACAGCGCACAAAGGAGTACAGAAGGTATCTCTACAGCGCACAAAGGAGTACAGAAGGTATCTCTACAGCGCACAAAGCAGTACAGGAAATATCTCTAGAACGTACGAAGGAGTACACGAGGTATCTCTACAACGTACAAAGGAGTACACGAGGTATCTCTACAGCGTACAAAGGAGTACAGAAGGTATCTCTACAGCGCACAAAGGAGTACAGAAGGTATCTCTACAGCGTACAAAGGAGTACAGAAGGTATCTCTACAGCGCACAAAGGAGTACAGAAGGTATCTCTACAGCGCACATAGGAGTACAGAAGGTATCTCTACAGCGCACAAAGGAGTACAGAAGGTATCTCTACAGCGTACAAAGGAGTACAGAAGGTATCTCTACAGCGCACAAAGGAGTACAGAAGGTATCTCTACAGCGCAAAAAGGAGTACAGAAGGTATCTCTACAGCGCACAAAGGAGTACAGGAAATATCTCTAGAACGTACAAAGGAGTACACGAGGTATCTCTACAGCGTACAAAGGAGTACAGAAGGTATCTCTACAGCGCACAAAGGAGTACAGAAGGTATCTCTACAGCGTACAAAGGAGTACAGAAGGTATCTCTACATCGCACAAAGGAGTACAGAAGGTATCTCTACAGCGCACAAAGGAGTACAGAAGGTATCGCTACAGCGCACAAAGGAGTACAGGAAATATCTCTAGAACGTACAAAGGAGTACACGAGGTATCTCTACAGCGTACAAAGGAGTACAGAAGGTATCTCTACAGCGCACAAAGGAGTACAGAAGGTATCTCTACAGCGCACATAGGAGTACAGAAGGTATCTCTACAGCGTACAAAGGAGTACAGAAGGTATCTCTACAGCGCACATAGGAGTACAGAAGGTATCTCTACAGCGCACAAAGGAGTACAGAAGGTATCTCTACAGCGCACAAAGGAGTACAGGAAATATCTCTAGAACGTACAAAGGAGTACACGAGGTATCTCTACAGCGTACAATGGAGTACAGAAGGTATCTCTACAGCGCACAAAGGAGTATAGAAGGTATCTCTACAGCGTACAAAGGAGTACAGAAGGTATCTCTACAGCGCACAAAGGAGTACAGAAGGTATCTCTACAGCGCACAAAGAAGTACAGAAGGTATCTCTACAGCGCACAAAGGAGTACAGAAGGTATCTCTACAGCGCACAAAGGAGTACAGGAAATATCTCTAGAACGTACAAAGGAGTACACGAGGTATCTCTACAGCGTACAAAGGAGTACAGAAGGTATCTCTACAGCGCACAAAGGAGTACAGAAGGTATCTCTACAGCGTACAAAGGAGTACAGAAGGTATCTCTACAGCGCACAAAGGAGTACAGAAGGTATCTCTACAGCGCACAAAGGAGTACAGAAGGTATCTCTACAGCGCACAAAGGAGTACAGAAGGTATCTCTACAGCGCACAAAGGAGTACAGGAAATATCTCTAGAACCTACAAAGGAGTACAGAAGGTATCTCTACAGCGTACAAAGGAGTACACGAGGTATCTCTACAGCGTACAAAGGAGTACAGAAGGTATCTCTACAGCGCACAAAGGAGTACAGAAGGTATCTCTACAGCGTACAAAGGAGTACAGAAGGTATCTCTACAGCGCACAAAGGAGTACAGATGGTATCTCTACCGCGCACAAAGGAGTACAGAAGGTATCTCTACAGCGCACAAAGGAGTACAGGAAATATCTCTAGAACGTACGAAGGAGTACACGAGGTATCTCTACAGCGTACAAAGGAGTACAGAAGGTATCTCTACAGCGCACAAAGGAGTACAGAAGGTATCTCTACAGCGCACAAAGCAGTACAGGAAATATCTCTAGAACGTACGAAGGAGTACACGAGGTATCTCTACAACGTACAAAGGAGTACACGAGGTATCTCTACAGCGTACAAAGGAGTACAGAAGGTATCTCTACAGCGCACAAAGGAGTACAGAAGGTATCTCTACAGCGTACAAAGGAGAACAGAAGGTATCTCTACAGCGCACAAAGGAGTACAGAAGGTATCTCTACAGCGCACAAAGGAGTACAGAAGGTATCTCTACAGCGCACAAAGGAGTACAGAAGGTATCTCTACAGCGCACAAAGGAGTACCGGAAATATCTCTAGAACGTACAAAGGAGTTAACGAGGTATCTCTACAGCGTACAAAGGAGTACAGAAGGTATCTCTACTGCGCACAAAGGAGTACAGAAGGTATCTATACAGCGTACAAAGGAGTACAGAAGGTATCTCTACAGCGCACAAAGGAGTACAGAAGGTATCTCTACAGCGCACAAAGGTGTACAGAAGGTATCTCTACAGCGCACAAAGGAGTACAGGAAATATCTCTAGAACGTACAAAGGAGTACACGAGGTATCTCTACAGCGTACAAAGGAGTACAGAAGGTATCTCTACAGCGTACAAAGGAGTACACGAGGTATCTCTACAGCGTACAAAGGAGTACAGAAGGTATCTCTACAGCGCACAAAGGAGTACAGAAGGTATCTCTACAGCGTACAAAGGAGTACAGAAGGTATCTCTACAGCGCACAAAGGAGTACAGAAGGTATCTCTACAGCGCACAAAGGAGTACAGATGGTATCTCTACAGCGCACAAAGGAGTACAGAAGGTATCTCTACAGCGCACAAAGGAGTACAGGAAATATCTCTAGAACGTACAAAGGAGTACACGAGGTATCTCTACAGCGTACAAAGGAGTACAGAAGGTATCTCTACAGCGCACAGAGGAGTACAGAAGGTATCTCTACAGCGTACAAAGGAGTACAGAAGGTATCTCTACAGCGCACAAAGGAGTACAGAAGGTATCTCTACAGCGCACAAAGGAGTACAGAAGGTATCTCTACAGCGCACAAAGCAGTACAGGAAATATCTCTAGAACGTACGAAGGAGTACACGAGGTATCTCTACAACGTACAAAGGAGTACACGAGGTATCTCTACAGCGTACAAAGGAGTACAGAAGGTATCTCTACAGCGCACAAAGGAGTACAGAAGGTATCTCTACAGCGTACAAAGGAGTACAGAAGGTATCTCTACAGCGCACAAAGGAGTACAGAAGGTATCTCTACAGCGCACATAGGAGTACAGAAGGTATCTCTACAGCGCACAAAGGAGTACAGAAGGTATCTCTACAGCGTACAAAGGAGTACAGAAGGTATCTCTACAGCGCACAAAGGAGTACAGAAGGTATCTCTACAGTGCAAAAAGGAGTACAGAAGGTATCTCTACAGCGCACAAAGGAGTACAGGAAATATCTCTAGAACGTACAAAGGAGTACACGAGGTATCTCTACAGCGTACAAAGGAGTACAGAAGGTATCTCTACAGCGCACAAAGGAGTACAGAAGGTATCTCTACAGCGTACAAAGGAGTACAGAAGGTATCTCTACATCGCACAAAGGAGTACAGAAGGTATCTCTACAGCGCACAAAGGAGTACAGAAGGTATCGCTACAGCGCACAAAGGAGTACAGGAAATATCTCTAGAACGTACAAAGGAGTACACGAGGTATCTCTACAGCGTACAAAGGAGTACAGAAGGTATCTCTACAGCGCACAAAGGAGTACAGAAGGTATCTCTACAGCGCACAAAGGAGTACAGAAGGTATCTCTACAGCGTACAAAGGAGTACAGAAGGTATCTCTACAGCGCACATAGGAGTACAGAAGGTATCTCTACAGCGCACAAAGGAGTACAGAAGGTATCTCTACAGCGCACAAAGGAGTACAGGAAATATCTCTAGAACGTACAAAGGAGTACACGAGGTATCTCTACAGCGTACAATGGAGTACAGAAGGTATCTCTACAGCGCACAAAGGAGTATAGAAGGTATCTCTACAGCGTACAAAGGAGTACAGAAGGTATCTCTACAGCGCACAAAGGAGTACAGAAGGTATCTCTACAGCGCACAAAGAAGTACAGAAGGTATCTCTACAGCGCACAAAGGAGTACAGAAGGTATCTCTACAGCGCACAAAGGAGTACAGGAAATATCTCTAGAACGTACAAAGGAGTACACGAGGTATCTCTACAGCGTACAAAGGAGTACAGAAGGTATCTCTACAGCGCACAAAGGAGTACAGAAGGTATCTCTACAGCGTACAAAGGAGTACAGAAGGTATCTCTACAGCGCACAAAGGAGTACAGAAGGTATCTCTACAGCGCACAAAGGAGTACAGAAGGTATCTCTACAGCGCACAAAGGAGTACAGAAGGTATCTCTACAGCGCACAAAGGAGTACAGGAAATATCTCTAGAACCTACAAAGGAGTACAGAAGGTATCTCTACAGCGTACAAAGGAGTACACGAGGTATCTCTACAGCGTACAAAGGAGTACAGAAGGTATCTCTACAGCGCACAAAGGAGTACAGAAGGTATCTCTACAGCGTACAAAGGAGTACAGAAGGTATCTCTACAGCGCACAAAGGAGTACAGATGGTATCTCTACCGCGCACAAAGGAGTACAGAAGGTATCTCTACAGCGCACAAAGGAGTACAGGAAATATCTCTAGAACGTACGAAGGAGTACACGAGGTATCTCTACAGCGTACAAAGGAGTACAGAAGGTATCTCTACAGCGCACAAAGGAGTACAGAAGGTATCTCTACAGCGCACAAAGCAGTACAGGAAATATCTCTAGAACGTACGAAGGAGTACACGAGGTATCTCTACAACGTACAAAGGAGTACACGAGGTATCTCTACAGCGTACAAAGGAGTACAGAAGGTATCTCTACAGCGCACAAAGGAGTACAGAAGGTATCTCTACAGCGTACAAAGGAGAACAGAAGGTATCTCTACAGCGCACAAAGGAGTACAGAAGGTATCTCTACAGCGCACAAAGGAGTACAGAAGGTATCTCTACAGCGCACAAAGGAGTACAGAAGGTATCTCTACAGCGCACAAAGGAGTACCGGAAATATCTCTAGAACGTACAAAGGAGTTAACGAGGTATCTCTACAGCGTACAAAGGAGTACAGAAGGTATCTCTACTGCGCACAAAGGAGTACAGAAGGTATCTATACAGCGTACAAAGGAGTACAGAAGGTATCTCTACAGCGCACAAAGGAGTACAGAAGGTATCTCTACAGCGCACAAAGGTGTACAGAAGGTATCTCTACAGCGCACAAAGGAGTACAGGAAATATCTCTAGAACGTACAAAGGAGTACACGAGGTATCTCTACAGCGTACAAAGGAGTACAGAAGGTATCTCTACAGCGCACAAAGGAGTACAGAAGGTATCTCTACAGCGTACAAAGGAGTACATAAGGTATCTCTACAGCGCACAAAGGAGTACAGAAGGTATCTCTACAGCGCACAAAGGAGTACAGAAGGTATCGCTACAGCGCACAAAGGAGTACAGGAAATATCTCTAGAACGTACAAAGGAGTACACGAGGTATCTCTACAGCGTACAAAGGAGTACAGAAGGTATCTCTACAGCGCACAAAGGAGTACAGAAGGTATCTCTACATCGCACAAAGGAGTACAGAAGGTATCTCTACAGCGCACAAAGGAGTACAGAAGGTATCTCTACAGCGCACAAAGGAGCACAGAAGGAATCTCTACAGCGCACAAAGGAGTACAGAAGGTATCTCTACAGCGCACAAAGGAGTACAGGAAATATCTCTAGAACGTACAAAGGAGTACACGAGGTATCTCTACAGCGTACAAAGGAGTACAGAAGGTATCTCTACAGTGCACAAAGGAGTACAGAAGGTATCTCTACAGCGTACAAAGGAGTACAGAAGGTATCTCTACAGCGCACAAAGGAGTCCAGAAGGTATCTCTACAGCGCACAAAGGAGTACAGAAGGTATCTCTACAGCGCACAAAGGAGTACAGGAAATATCTCTAGAACGTACAAAGGAGTACACGAGGTATCTCTACAGCGTACAAAGGAGTACAGAAGGTATCTCTACAGCGCACAAAGGAGTACAGAAGGTATCTCTACAGCGTACAAAGGAGTACAGAAGGTGTCTCTACAGCGCACAAAGGAGTACAGAAGGTATCTCTACAGCGCACAAAGGAGTACAGAAAGTATCTCTACAGCGCACAAAGGAGTACAGGAAATATCTCTAGAACGTACATAGGAGTACACGAGGTATCTCTACAGCGTACAAAGGAGTACAGAAGGTATCTCTACAGCGCACAAAGGAGTACAGAAGGTATCTCTACAGCGCACAAAGGAGTACAGAAGGTATCTCTACAGCGTACAAAGGAGTACAGAAGGTATCTCTACAGCGCACAAAGGAGTACAGAAGGTATCTCTACAGCGCACAAAGGAGTACAGAAGGTATCTCTACAGCGCACAAAGGAGTACAGAAGGTATCTCTACAGCGCACAAAGGAGTACAGGAAATATCCCTACAGCGTACAAAGGAGTACAGAAGGTATCTCTACAGCGCACAAAGGAGTACAGAAGGTATCTCTACAGCGCACAAAGGAGTACAGAAGGTATCTCTACAGCGCACAAAGGAGTACAAAAGGTATCTCTACAGCGCACAAAGAAGTACAGAAGGTATCTCTACAGCGCACAAAGGAGTAGAGAAGGTATCTCTACAGCGCACAAAGAAGTACAGAAGGTATCTCTACAGCGCACAAAGGAGTACAGAAGGTATCTCTACAGCGCACAAAGGAGTACAAGAAATATATCTAGAACGTACAAAGGAGTACACGAGGTATCTCTACAGCGTACAAAGGAGTACAGAAGGTATCTCTACAGCGCACAAAGGAGTACACGAGGTATCTCTACAGCGTACAAAGGAGTACAGAAAGTATCTCTACAGCGTACAAAGGAGTACAGAAGGTATCTCTACAGCGCACAAAGGAGTACAGAAGGTATCTCTACAGCGTACAAAGGAGTACAGAAGGTATCTCTACAGCGCACAAAGGAGTACAGAAGGTATCTCTACAGCGCACAAAGGGGTAAAGAAGGTATCTCTACAGCGCACAGAGGAGTACAGGAAATATCTCTAGAACGTACAAAGGAGTACACGAGGTATCTCTACAGCGTACAAAGGAGTACAGAAGGTATCTCTACAGCGCACAAAGGAGTACAGAAGGTATCTCTACAGCGTACAAAGGAGTACAGAAGGTATCTCTACAGCGCACAAAGGAGTACAGAAGGTATCTCTACAGCACACAAAGGAGTACAGAAGGTATCTCTACAGCGCACAAAGGAGTACAGGAAATATCTCTAGAACGTACAAAGGAGTACACGAGGTATCTCTACAGCGTACAAAGGAGTACAGAAGGTATCTCTACAGCGCACAAAGGAGTACAGAAGGTATCTTTACAGCGCACAAAGGAGTACAGAAGGTATCTCTACAGCGCACAAAGGAGTACAGGAAATATCTCTAGAACGTTCAAAGGAGTACACGAGGTATCTCTACAGCGTACAAAGGAGTACAGAAGGTATCTCTACAGCGCACAAAGGAGTACAGGAAATATCTCTAGAACGTACAAAGGAGTACAGAAGGTATCTCTACAGCGCACAAAGGAGTACAGAAGGTATCTCTACAGCGCACAAAGGAGTACAGAAGGTATCTCTACAGCGCACAAAGGAGTACAGAAGGTATCTCTACAGCGCACAAAGGAGTACAGGAAATATCTCTAGAACGTACAAAGGAGTACACGAGGTATCTCAACAGCGTACAAAGGAGTACAGAAGGTATCTCTACAGCACACAAAGGAGTACAGAAGGTATCTCTACAGCGTACAAAGGAGTACAGAAGGTATCTCTACAGCGCACAAAGAAGTACAGAAGGTATCTCTACAGCGCACAAAGGAGTACAGAAGGTATCTCTACAGCGCACAAAGGAGTACAGGAAATATCTCTAGAACGTACAAAGGAGTACACGAGGTATCTCTACAGCGTACAAAGGAGTACAGAAGGTATCACTACAGCGCACAAAGGAGTACAGAAGGTATCTCTACAGCGTACAAAGGAGTAGAGAAGGTATCTCTACAGCGCACAAAGGAGTACAGAAGGTATCTCTACAGCGCACAAAGAAGTACAGAAGGTATCTCTACAGCGCACAAAGGAGTACAGGAAATATCTCTAGAACGTACAAAGGAGTACACGAGGTATCTCTACAGCGTACAAAGGAGTACAGAAGGTATCTCTACAGCGCACAAAGGAGTACACGAGGTATCTCTACAGCGTACAAAGGAGTACAGAAGGTATCTCTACAGCGTACAAAGGAGTACACGAGGTATCTCTACAGCGCACAAAGGAGTACAGAAGGTATCTCTACAGCGCACAGAGGAGTACAGAAGGTATCTCTACAGCGCAAAAAGGAGTACAGAAGGTATCTCTACAGCGCACAAAGGAGCACAGAAGGTATCTCTACAGCGCACAAAGGAGTACAGAAGGTATCTCTACAGCGCACAAAGGAGTACAGGAAATATCTCTAGAACGTACAAAGGAGTACACGAGGTATCTCTACAGCGTACAAAGGAGTACAGAAGGTATCTCTACAGCGCACAAAGGAGTACAGAAGGTATCTCTACAGCGTACAAAGGAGTACAGAAGGTATCTCTACAGCGCACAAAGGAGTACAGAAGGTATCTCTACAGCGCACAAAGGAGTACAGAAGGTATCTCTACAGCGCACCAAGGAGTACAGGAAATATCTCTAGAACGTACAAAGGAGTACACGAGGTATCTCTACAGCGTACAAAGGAGTACAGAAGGTATCTCTACAGCGCACAAAGGAGTACAGAAGGTATCTCTACAGCGTACAAAGGAGTACAGAAGGTATCTCTACAGCGCACAAAGGAGTACAGAAGGTATCTCTACAGCGCACAAAGGAGTACAGAAGGTATCTCTACAGCGCACAAAGGAGTACAGGAAATATCTCTAGAACGTACATAGGAGTACACGAGGTATCTCTACAGCGTACAAAGGAGTACAGAAGGTATCTCTACAGCGCACAAAGGAGTACAGAAGGTATCTCTACAGCGCACAAAGGAGTACAGAAGGTATCTCTACAGCGTACAAAGGAGTACAGAAGGTATCTCTACAGCGCACAAAGGAGTACAGAAGGTATCTCTACAGCGCACAAAGGAGTACAGAAGGTATCTCTACAGCGCACAAAGGAGTACAGAAGGTATCTCTACAGCGCAACAAGGAGTACAGGAAATATCCCTACAGCGTACAAAGGAGTACAGAAGGTATCTCTACAGCGCACAAAGGAGTACAGAAGGTATCTCTACAGCGCACAAAGGAGTACAGAAGGTATCTCTACAGCGCACAAAGGAGTACAGAAGGTATCTCTACAGCGCACAAAGGAGTACAAAAGGTATCTCTACAGCGCACAAAGGAGTACAGAAGGTATCTCTACAGCGCACAAAGGAGTAGAGAAGGTATCTCTACAGCGCACAAAGAAGTACAGAAGGTATCTCTACAGCGCACAAAGCTGTACAGAAGGTATCTCTACAGCGCACAGAGGAGTACAGGAAATATCTCTAGAACGTACAAAGGAGTACACGAGGTATCTCTACAGCGTACAAAGGAGTACAGAAGGTATCTCTACAGCGCACAAAGGAGTACACGAGGTATCTCTACAGCGTACAAAGGAGTACAGAAGGTATCTCTACAGCGTACAAAGGAGTACAGAAGGTATCTCTACAGCGCACAAAGGAGTACAGAAGGTATCTCTACAGCATACAAAGGAGTACAGAAGGTATCTCTACAGCGCACAAAGGAGTACAGAAGGTATCTCTACAGCGCACAAAGGGGTACAGAAGGTATCTCTACAGCGCACAGAGGAGTACAGGAAATATCTCTAGAACGTACAAAGGAGTACACGAGGTATCTCTACAGCGTACAAAGGAGTACAGAAGGTATCTCTACAGCGCACAAAGGAGTACAGAAGGTATCTCTACAGCGTAAAAAGGAGTACAGAAGGTATCTCTACAGCGCACAAAGGAGTACAGAAGGTATCTCTACAGCGCACAAAGGAGTACAGAAGGTATCTCTACAGCGCACAAAGGAGTACAGGAAACATCTCTGGAACGTACAAAGGAGTACACGAGGTATCTCTACAGCGTACAAAGGAGTACAGAAGGTATCTCTACAGCGCACAAAGGAGTACAGAAGGTATCTCTACAGCGTAAAAAGGAGTACAGAAGGTATCTCTACAGCGCACAAAGGAGTACAGAAGGTATCTCTACAGCGCACAAAGGAGTACAGAAGGTATCTCTACAGCGCACAAAGGAGTACAGGAAACATCTCTGGAACGTACAAAGGAGTACACGAGGTATCTCTACAGCGTACAAAGGAGTACAGAAGGTATCTCTACAGCGCACAAAGGAGTACAGAAGGTATCTCTACAGCGCACAAAGGAGTACAGAAGGTATCTCTACAGCGCACAAAGGAGTACAGGAAATATCTCTAGAACGTTCAAAGGAGTACACGAGGTATCTCTACAGCGTACAAAGGAGTACAGAAGGTATCTCTACAGCGCACAAAGGAGTACAGGAAATATCTCTAGAACGTACAAAGGAGTACAGAAGGTATCTCTACAGCGCACAAAGGAGTACAGAAGGTATCTCTACAGCGCACAAAGGAGTACAGAAGGTATCTCTACAGCGCACAAAGGAGTACAGAAGGTATCTCTACAGCGCACAAAGGAGTACAGGAAATATCTCTAGAACGTACAAAGGAGTACACGAGGTATCTCTACAGCGTACAAAGGAGTACAGAAGGTATCTCTACAGCGCACAAAGGAGTACAGAAGGTATCTCTACAGCGTACAAAGGAGTACAGAAGGTATCTCTACAGCGCACAAAGGAGTACAGAAGGTATCTCTACAGCGCACAAAGGAGTACAGAAGGTATCTCTACAGCGCACAAAGGAGTACAGGAAATATCTCTAGAACGTACAAAGGAGTACACGAGGTATCTCTACAGTGTACAAAGGGGTACAGAAGGTATCTCTACAGCGCACAAAGGAGTACAGAAGGTATCTCTACAGCGTACAAAGGAGTACTGAGGGTATCTCTACAGCGCACAAAGGAGTACAGAAGGTATCTCTACAGCGCACAAAGGAGTACAGGAAATATCTCTAGAACGTACAAAGGAGTACACGAGGTATCTCTACAGCGCACAAAGGAGTACAGAAGGTATCTCTACAGCGCACAAAGGAGTACAGAAGGTATCTCTACAGCGCACAAAGGAGTACAGAAGGTATCTCTACAGCGTACAAAGGAGTACACGAGGTATCTCTACAGCGCACAAAGGAGTACAGAAGGTATCTCTACAGCGCACAAAGGAGTACAGAAGGTATCTCTACAGCGCACAAAGGAGTACAGAAGGTATCTCTACAGCGCACAAAGGAGTACAGAAGGTATCTCTACAGCGCACAAAGGAGTACAGAAGGTATCTCTACAGCGCACAAAGGAGTACAGAAGGTATCTCTACAGCGCACAAAGGAGTACAGAAGGTATCTCTACAGCGCACAAAGGAGTACAGAAGGTATCTCTACAGCGCACAAAGGAGTACAGGAAATATCTCTAGAACGTACAAAGGAGTACACGAGGTATCTCTACAGCAAAACAAAGGAGTACAGAAGGTATCTCTACAGCGCACAAAGGAGTACAAGAGGTATCTCTACAGCGTACAAAAGAGTACAGAAGGTATCTCTACAGCGTACAAAGGAGTACACGAGGTATCTCTACAGCGCACAAAGGAGTACAGAAGGTATCTCTACAGCGCACAAAGGAGTACAGAATTCATCTCTACAGCGCACAAAGGAGTACAGAAGGTATCTCTACAGCGCACAAAGGAGTACAGGAAATATCTCTAGAACGTATAAAGGAGTACACGAGGTATCTCTACAGCGTACAAAGGAGTACAGAAGGTATCTCTACAGCGTACAAAGGAGTACAGAAGGTATCTCTACAGCGCACAAAGGAGTACAGAAGGTATCTCTACAGCGCACAAAGGAGTACAGAAGGTATCTCTACAGCGCACAAAGGAGTACAGAAGGTATCTCTACAGCGCACAAAGGAGTACAGAAAATATCTCTGGAACGTACAAAGAAGTACACGAGGTATCTCTACAGCGTACAAAGGAGTACAGAAGGTATCTCTACAGCGCACAAAGGAGTACAGAAGGTATCTCTAGAGCGCACAAAGGAGTACAGAAGGTATCTCTACAGCGCACAAAGGAGTACAGAAGGTATCTCTACAGCGTACAAAGGAGTACACGAGATATCTCTACAGCGCACAAAGGAGTACAGAAGGTATCTCTACAGCGCACAAAGGAGTACAGAAGGTATCTCTACAGCGCACAAAGGAGTACAGGAAATATCTCTAAAACGTACAAAGGAGTACACGAGGTATCTCTACAGCGCACAAAGGAGTACAGAAGGTATCTCTAGAGCGCACAAAGGAGTACAGAAGGTATCTCTACAGCGCACAAAGGAGTACAGAAGGTATCTCTACAGCGTACAAAGGAGTACACGAGGTATCTCTACAGCGCACAAAGGAGTACAGAAGGTATCTCTACAGCGCACAAAGGAGTACAGAAGGTATCTCTACAGCGCACAAAGGAGTACAGAAGGTATCTCTACAGCGCACAAAGGAGTACAGAAGGTATCTCTACAGCGCACAAAGGAGTACAGAAGGTATCTCTACAGCGCACAAAGGAGTACAGAAGGTATCTCTACAGCGCACAAAGGAGTACAGAAGGTATCTCTACAGCGTACAAAGGAGTACACGAGGTATCTCTACAGCGCACAAAGGAGTACAGAAGGTATCTCTACAGCGCACAAAGGAGTACAGAAGGTATCTCTACAGCGCACAAAGGAGTACAGAAGGTATCTCTACAGCGCACAAAGGAGTACAGGAAATATCTCTAGAACGTACAAAGGAGTACACGAGGTATCTCTACAGCGTACAAAGGAGTACAGAAGGTATCTCTACAGCGCACAAAGGAGTACAGAAGGTATCTCTACAGCGCACAAAGGAGTACAGAAGGTATCTCTACAGCGCACAAAGGAGTACAGAAGGTATCTCTACAGCGCACAAAGGAGTACAGAAGGTATCTCTACAGCGCACAAAGGAGTACAGAAGGTATCTCTACAGCGCACAAAGGAGTACAGGAAATATCTCTAGAACGTACAAAGGAGTACACGAGGTATCTCTACAGCGTACAAAGGAGTAAAGAAGGTATCTTTACAGCGCGTAAAGGAGTACAGAAGGTATCTCTACAGCGCACAAAGGAGTACAGAAGGTATCTCTACAGCGCACAAAGGAGTACAAAAGGTATCTCTACAGCGCACAAAGGAGTACAGAAGGTATCTCTACAGCGCACAAAGGAGTACAAGAAATATCTCTAGAACGTACAAAGGAGTACACGAGGTATCTCTACAGCGTACAAAGGAGTACAGAAGGTATCTCTACAGCGCACAAAGGAGTACAGAAGGTATCTCTACAGCGCACAAAGGAGTACAGAAGGTATCTACAGCGCACAAAGGAGTACAGAAGGTATCTCTACAGCGCACAAAGGAGTACAGGAAATATCTCTAGAACGTACAAAGGAGTACACGAGGTATCTCTACAGCGAACAAAAAGGTACAGAAGGTATCTTTACAGCGCACAAAGGAGTACAGAAGGTATCTCTACAGCGCACAAAGGAGTACAGAAGGTATCTCTACAGCGCACAAAGGAGTACAGGAAATATCTCTAGAACGTACAAAGGAGTACACGAGGTATCTCTACAGCGTACCAAGATGTACAGAAGGTATCTCTACAGCGTACAAAGGAGTACAGAAGGTATCTCTACAGCGCACAAAGGAGTACACGAGGTATCTCTACAGCGTAAAAAGGAGTACAGAAGGTATCTCTACAGCGCACAAAGGAGTACAGGAAATGTCTCTAGAACGTGCAAAGGAGTACAGAAGGTATCTCTGCAGCGCACAAAAGAGTACAGAAGGTATCTCTACAGCGCACAAAGGAGTACAGAAGGTATCTCTACAGCGCACAAAGGAGTACAGAAGGTATCTCTACAGCGCACAAAGGAGTACAGGAAATATCTCTAGAACGTACGAAGGAGTACACGAGGTATCTCTACAGCGTACAAAGGAGTACAGAAGGTATCTCTACAGCGCACAAAGGAGTACAGGAAATATCTCTAGAACGTACAAAGGAGTACACGAGGTATCTCTACAGCGCACAAAGGAGTACAGAAGGTATCTCTACAGTGCACAAAGGAGTACAGAAGGTATCTCTACAGCGCACAAAGAAGTACAGAAGGTATCTCTACAGCGCACAAAGGAGTACAGAAGGTATCTCTACAGCGTACAAAGGAGTACAGGAAATATCTCTAGAACGTACAAAGGAGTACACGAGGTATCTCTACAGCGCACAAAGGAGTACAGAAGGTCTCTCTACAGCGCACAAAGGAGTACAGAAGGTATCTCTACAGCGCACAAAGGAGTACAGGAAATATCTCTAGAACGTACAAAGGAGTACACGAGGTATCTCTACAGCGTACAAAGGAGTACAGAAGGTATCTCTACAGCGCACAAAGGAGTACAGGAAATATCTCTAGAACGTACAAAGGAGTACACGAGGTATCTCTAGAGCGCACAAAGGAGTACAGAAGGTATCTCTACAGCGCACAAAGGAGTACAGAAGGTATCTCTACAGCGCACAAAGGAGTACAGAAGGTATCTCTACAGCGCACAAAGGAGTACAGAAGGTATCTCTACATCGCACAAAGGAGTTCAGGAAATATCTCTAGAACGTACAAAGGAGTACACGAGGTATCTCTACAGCGTACAAAAGAGTACAGAAGGTATCTCTACAGCGCACAAAGGAGTACAGAAGGTATCTCTACAGCGCACAAAGGAGTACAGAAGGTATCTCTACAGCGCACAAAGGAGTACAGAAGGTATCTCTACAGCGCACAAAGGAGTACCGGAAATATCTCTAGAACGTACAAAGGAGTACACGAGGTATCTCTACAGCGTACAAAGGAGTACAGAAGGTATCTCTACAGCGCACAAAGGAGTACCGGAAATATCTCTAGAACGTACAAAGGAGTACACGAGGTATCTCTACAGCGCACAAAGGAGTACAGAAGGTATCTCTACAGCGCACAAAGGAGTACAAAAGGTATCTCTACAGCGCACAAAGGAGTACAGAAGGTATCTCTACAGCGCACAAAGGAGTACAAGAAATATCTCTAGAACGTACAAAGGAGTACACGAGGTATCTCTACAGCGTACAAAGGAGTACAGAAGGTATCTCTACAGCGCACAAAGGAGTACAGAAGGTATCTCTACAGCGCACAAAGGAGTACAGAAGGTATCTACAGCGCACAAAGGAGTACAGAAGGTATCTCTACAGCGCACAAAGGAGTACAGGAAATATCTCTAGAACGTACAAAGGAGTACACGAGGTATCTCTACAGCGTACAAAAAGGTACAGAAGGTATCTTTACAGCGCACAAAGGAGTACAGAAGGTATCTCTACAGCGCACAAAGGAGTACAGAAGGTATCTCTACAGCGCACAAAGGAGTACAGGAAATATCTCTAGAACGTACAAAGGAGTACACGAGGTATCTCTACAGCGTACCAAGATGTACAGAAGGTATCTCTACAGCGTACAAAGGAGTACAGAAGGTATCTCTACAGCGCACAAAGGAGTACACGAGGTATCTCTACAGCGTAAAAAGGAGTACAGAAGGTATCTCTACAGCGCACAAAGGAGTACAGGAAATGTCTCTAGAACGTACAAAGGAGTACAGAAGGTATCTCTACAGCGCACAAAAGAGTACAGAAGGTATCTCTACAGCGCACAAAGGAGTACAGAAGGTATCTCTACAGCGCACAAGGGAGTACAGAAGGTATCTCTACAGCGCACAAAGGAGTACAGGAAATATCTCTAGAACGTACGAAGGAGTACACGAGGTATCTCTACAGCGTACAAAGGAGTACAGAAGGTATCTCTACAGCGCACAAAGGAGTACAGGAAATATCTCTAGAACGTACAAAGGAGTACACGAGGTATCTCTACAGCGCACAAAGGAGTACAGAAGGTATCTCTACAGCGCACAAAGGAGTACAGAAGGTATCTCTACAGCGCACAAAGGAGTACAGAAGGTATCTCTACAGCGCACAAAGGAGTACAGAAGGTATCTCTACAGCGCACAAAGGAGTACAGGAAATATCTCTAGAACGTACAAAGGAGTACACGAGGTATCTCTACAGCGCACAAAGGAGTACAGAAGGTATCTCTACAGCGCACAAAGACGTACAGAAGGTATCTCTACAGCGCACAAAGGAGTACAGGAAATATCTCTAGAACGTACAAAGGAGTACACGAGGTATCTCTACAGCGTACAAAGGAGTACAGAAGGTATCTCTACAGCGCACAAAGGAGTACAGGAAATATCTCTAGAACGTACAAAGGAGTACACGAGGTATCTCTAGAGCGCACAAAGGAGTACAGAAGGTATCTCTACAGCCTACAAAGGAGTACAGAAGGTATCTCTACAGCGCACAAAGGAGTACAGAAGGTATCTCTACAGCGCACAAAGGAGTACAGAAGGTATCTCTACAGCGCACAAAGGAGTTCAGGAAATATCTCTTGAACGCACAAAGGAGTACACGAGGTATCTCTACAGCGTACAAAAGAGTACAGAAGGTATCTCTACAGCGCACAAAGGAGTACAGAAGGTATCTCTACAGCGCACAAAGGAGTACAGAAGGTATCTCTACAGCGCACAAAGGGGTACAGGAAATATCTCTAGAACGTACAAAGGAGTACACGAGGTATCTCTACAGCGTACAAAGGAGTACAGAAGGTATCTCTACAGCGTACAAAGGAGTACAGAAGGTATCTCTACAGCGCACAAAGGAGTACAGAAGGTATCTCTACAGCGCACAAAGGAGTACAGAAGGTATCTCTACAGCGCACAAAGGAGTACCGGAAATATCTCTAGAACGTACAAAGGAGTACACGAGGTATCTCTACAGCGTACAAAGGAGTACAGAAGGTATCTCTACAGCGCACAAAGGAGTACAGGAAATATCTCTAGAACGTACAAAGGAGTACAGAAGGTATCTCTACAGCGCACAAAGGAGTACAGAAGGTATCTCTACAGCGCACAAAGGAGTACAGAAGGTATCTCTACAGCGCACAAAGGAGTACAGAAGGTATCTCTACAGCGCACAAAGGAGTACAGGAAATATCTCTAGAACGTACAAAGGAGTACACGAGGTATCTCTACAGCGTACAAAGGAGTACAGAAGGTATCTCTACAGCGCACAAAGGAGTACAGAAGGTATCTCTACAGCGCACAAAGGAGTACAGGAAATATCTCTAGAACGTTCAAAGGAGTACACGAGGTATCTCTACAGCGCACAAAGGAGTACAGAAGGTATCTCTACAGCGCACAAAGGAGTACAGAAGGTATCTCTACAGCGCACAAAGGAGTACAGGAAATATCTCTAGAACGTACAAAGGAGTACACGAGGTATCTCTACAGCGCACAAAGAAGTACAGAAGGTATCTCTACAGCGCACAAAGGAGTACAAAAGGTATCTCTACAGCGCACAAAGCAGTACAGGAAATATCTCTAGAACGTACAAAAGAGTACACGAGGTATCTCTACAGCGCACAAAGGAGTACAGAAGGTATCTCTACAGCGCACAAAGGAGTACAGAAGGTATCTCTACAGCGCACAAAGGAGTACAGGAAATATCTCTAGAACGTACAAAGGAGTACACGAGGTATCTCTACAGCGCACATAGGAGTACAGAAAGTACCTCTACAGCGTACAAAGGAGTACAGAAGGTATCTCTACAGCGCACAAAGGAGTACAGAAGGTATCTCTACAGCGCACAAAGGAGTACAGAAGGTATCTCTACAGCGCACAAAGGAGTACAGAAGGTATCTCTACAGCGCACAAAGGCGTACTGGAAATATCTCTAGAACGTACAAAGGAGTACACGAGGTATCTCTACAGCGTACAAAGGAGTACAGAAGGTATCTCTACAGCGCACAAAGGAGTACAGAAGGTATCTCTACAGCGCACAAAGGAGTACAGGAAATATCTCTAGAACGTACAAAGGAGTACACGAGGTATCTCTACAGCGTACAAAGGAGTACAGAAGGTATCTCTACAGCGCACAAAGGAGTACAGAAGGTATCTCTACAGCGCACAAAGGAGTACAGAAGGTATCTCTACAGCGCACAAAGTGGTACAGAAGGTGTCTCTACAGCGCGCAAAGGAGTACAGAAGGTATCTCTACAGCGTACAAAGGAGTACACGAGGTATCTCTACAGCGCACAAAGGAGTACAGAAGGTATCTCTACAGCGCACAAAGAAGTACAGAAGGTATCTCTACAGCGCACAAAGGAGTACAGAAGGTATCTCTACAGCGCACAAAGGAGTACAGGATTTATCTCTAGAACGTACAAAGGAGTACACGAGGTATCTCTACAGCGTACAAAGGAGTACAGAAGGTATCTCTACAGCGCACAAAGGAGTACAGAAAGTATCTTTACAGCGTACAAAGGAGTACAGAAGGTATCTCTACAGCGCACAAAGAAGTACAGAAGGTATCTCCACAGCGCACAAAGGAGTACAGAAGGTATCCCTACAGCGTACAAAGGAGTACAGGAAATATCTCTAGAACGTACAAAGGAGTACACGAGGTATCTCTACAGCGTACAAAGGAGTACAGAAGGTATCTCTACAGCGCACAAAGGAGTACAGAAGGTATCTCTACAGCGCACAAAGGAGTACAGAAGGGATCTCTACAGCGCACAAAGGAGTACAGAAGGTATCTCTACAGCGCACAAAAAAGTACAGAAGGTATCTCTACAGCGCACAAAGGAGTACAGGAAATATCTCTAGAACGAACAAAGGAGTACACGAGGTATCTCTACAGCGTACAAAGGAGTACAGAAGGTATCTCTACAGCGCACAAAGGAGTAAAGAAGGTATCTCTACAGCGCACAAAGGAGTACAGAAGGTATCTCTACAGCGCACAAAGGAGTACAGAAGGTATTTCTACAGCGCACAAAGGAGTACAGAAGGTATCTCTACATCGCACAAAGGAGTACAGGAAATATCTCTAGAACGTACAAAGGAGTACACGAGGTATCTCTACAGCGTACAAAGGAGTACAGAAGGTATCTCTACAGCGCACAAAGGAGTACAGAAGATATCTCTACAGCGCACAAAGGAGTACAGAAGGTATCTCTACAGCGCACAAAGGAGTACAGGAAATATCTCTAGAACGTACAAAGGAGTACACGAGGTATCTCTACAGCGTACAAAGGAGTACAGAAGGTATCTCTACAGCGTACAAAGGAGTACAGAAGGTATCTCTACAGCGCACAAAGGAGTACAGAAGGTATCTCTACAGCGCACAAAGAAGTACAGAAGGTATCTCTACAGCGCACAAAGGAGTACAGGAAATATCTCTAGAACGTACAAAGGAGTACACGAGGTATCTCTACAGCGCACAAAGGAGTCCAGAAGGTATCTCTACAGCGCACAAAGGAGTACAGAAGGTATCTCTACAGCGCACAAAGGAGTACAGGAAATATCTCTAGAACGTACAAAGGAGTACACGAGGTATCTCTACAGCGCACAAAGGAGTACAGAAGGTATCTCTACAGCGCACAAAGGAGTACAGAAGGTATCTCTACAGCGCACAAAGGAGTACAGAAGGTATCTCTACAGCGCACAAAGGAGTACAGAAGGTATCTCTACAGCGCACATAGGAGTACAGAAGGTATCTCTACAGCGCACAAAGGAGTACAGGAAATATCTATAGAACGTACAAAGGAGTACACGAGGTATCTCTACAGCGCACAAAGGAGTACAGGAAATATCTCTACAGCGTACAAAGGTGTACAGAAGGTATCTCTACAGCGCACAAAGGAGTACAGAAGGTATCTCTACAGCGCACAAAAGAGTACAGAATGTATCTCTACAGCGCACAAAGGAGTACAGAAGGTATCTCTACAGCGCACAAAGGAGTACAGAAGGTATCTCTACAGCGCACAAAGGAGTACAGAAGGTATCTCTACAGCGCACAAAGGAGTACAGAAGGTATCTCTACAGCGCACGAAGGAGTACAGGAAATACCTCTAGAACGTACAAAGGAGTACACGAGGTATCTTTACAGCGTACAAAGGAGTACAGAAGGTATCTCTACAGCGTACAAAGGAGTACAGAAGGTATCTCTACAGCGCACAAAGGAGTACAGAAGGTATCTCTACAGCGCACAAAGGAGTACAGAAGGTATCTCTACAGCGCACAAAGGAGTACAGGAAATATCTCTAGAACGTACAAAGGAGTACACGAGGTATCTCTACAGCGTACAAAGGAGTACAGAAGGTATCTCTACAGCGCACAAAGGAGTACAGGAAATATCTCTAGAACGTTCAAAGGAGTACACGAGGTATCTCTACAGCGCACAAAGGAGTACAGAAGGTATCTCTACAGCGCACAAAGGAGTACAGAAGGTATCTCTAAAGCGCACAAAGGAGTACAGGAAATATCTCTAGAACGTACAAAGGAGTACACGAGGTATCTCTACAGCGCACAAAGAAGTACAGAAGGTATCTCTACAGCGCACAAAGGAGTACAAAAGGTATCTCTACAGCGCACAAAGGAGTACAGGAAATATCTCTAGAACGTACAAAGGAGTACACGAGGTATCTCTACAGCGTACAAAGGAATACAGAAGGTATCTCTACAGCGCACAAAGGAGTACAGAAGGTATCTCTACAGTGTACAAAAGAGTACAGAAGGTATCTCTACAGCGCACAAAGGAGTACAGAAGGTATCTCTACAGCGCACAAAGGAGTACAGGAAATATCTCTAGAACGTACAAAGGAGTACACGAGGTATCTCTACAGCGTACAAAGGAGTACAGAAGGTATCTCTACAGCGCACAAAGGAGTACAGAAGGTATCTCTACAGCGCATAAAGGAGTACAGGAAATATCTCTAGAACGTTCAAAGGAGTACACGAGGTATCTCTACAGCGCACAAAGGAGTACAGAAGGTATCTCTACAGCGCACAAAGGAGTACAGAAGGTATCTCTACAGCGCACAAAGGAGTACAGGAAATATCTCTTGAACGTACAAAGGAGTACACGAGGTATCTCTACAGCGCACAAAGAAGTACAGAAGGTATCTCTACAGCGCACAGAGGAGTACAAAAGGTATCTCTACAGCGCACAAAGGAGTACAGGAAATATCTCTAGAACGTACAAAGGAGTACACGAGGTATCTCTACAGCGTACAAAGGAGTACAGAAGGTATCTCTACAGCGCACAAAGGAGTACAGAAGGTATATCTACAGCGCACAAAGAAGTACAGAAGGTATCTCTACAGCGCACAGAGGAGTACAAAAGGTATCTCTACAGCGCACAAAGGAGTACAGGAAATATCTCTAGAACGTACAAAGGAGTACACGAGGTATCTCTACAGCGCACAAAGGAGTACAGAAGGAATCTCTACAGCGCACAAAGGAGTACAGAAGGTATCTCTACAGCGCACAAATGAGTACAGGGAATATCTCTAGAACGTACAAAGGAGTACACGAGGTATCTCTACAGCGCACAAAGGAGTACAGAAGGTATCTCTACAGCGCACAAAGGAGTACAGAAGGTATCTCTACAGCGCACAAAGCAGTACAGGAAATATCTCTAGAACGTACAAAGGAGTACACGAGGTATCTCTACAGCGCACAAAGGAGTACAGAAGGTATCTCTACAGCGCACAAAGGAGTACAGAAGGTATCTCTACAGCGCACAAAGGAGTACAGGAAATATCTCTAGAACGTACAAAGGAGTACACGAGGTATCTCTACAGCGCATAAAGGAGTACAGAAGGTACCTCTACAGCGTACAAAGGAGTACAGAAGGTATCTCTACAGCGCACAAAGGAGTACAGAAGGTATCTCTACAGCGCACAAAGGAGTACAGAAGGTATCTCTACAGCGCACAAAGGAGTACAGAAGGTATCTCTACAGCGCACAAAGGCGTACAGGAAATATCTCTAGAACGTACAAAGGAGTACACGAGGTATCTCTACAGCGTACAAAGGAGTACACGAGGTATCTCTAGAGCGTACAAAGGAGTACAGAAGGTATCTCTACAGCGCCCAAAGGAGTACAGAAGGTATCCCTACAGCGCACATAGGAGTACAGAAGGTATCTCTACAGCGCACAAAGGAGTACAGAAGGTATCTCTACAGCGCACAAAGGAGTACAGAAGGTATCTCTAAAGCGCACAAAGGAGTACAGGAAATATCTCTAGAACGTACAAAGGAGTACACGAGGTATCTCTACAGCGCACAAAGAAGTACAGAAGGTATCTCTACAGCGCACAAAGGAGTACAAAAGGTATCTCTACAGCGCACAAAGGAGTACAGGAAATATCTCTAGAACGTACAAAGGAGTACACGAGGTATCTCTACAGCGTACAAAGGAATACAGAAGGTATCTCTACAGCGCACAAAGGAGTACAGAAGGTATCTCTACAGTGTACAAAAGAGTACAGAAGGTATCTCTACAGCGCACAAAGGAGTACAGAAGGTATCTCTACAGCGCACAAAGGAGTACAGGAAATATCTCTAGAACGTACAAAGGAGTACACGAGGTATCTCTACAGCGTACAAAGGAGTACAGAAGGTATCTCTACAGCGCACAAAGGAGTACAGAAGGTATCTCTACAGCGCACAAAGGAGTACAGGAAATATCTCTAGAACGTTCAAAGGAGTACACGAGGTATCTCTACAGCGCACAAAGGAGTACAGAAGGTATCTCTACAGCGCACAAAGGAGTACAGAAGGTATCTCTACAGCGCACAAAGGAGTACAGGAAATATCTCTTGAACGTACAAAGGAGTACACGAGGTATCTCTACAGCGCACAAAGAAGTACAGAAGGTATCTCTACAGCGCACAGAGGAGTACAAAAGGTATCTCTACAGCGCACAAAGGAGTACAGGAAATATCTCTAGAACGTACAAAGGAGTACACGAGGTATCTCTACAGCGTACAAAGGAGTACAGAAGGTATCTCTACAGCGCACAAAGGAGTACAGAAGGTATATCTACAGCGCACAAAGAAGTACAGAAGGTATCTCTACAGCGCACAGAGGAGTACAAAAGGTATCTCTACAGCGCACAAAGGAGTACAGGAAATATCTCTAGAACGTACAAAGGAGTACACGAGGTATCTCTACAGCGCACAAAGGAGTACAGAAGGTATCTCTACAGCGCACAAAGGAGTACAGAAGGTATCTCTACAGCGCACAAATGAGTACAGGGAATATCTCTAGAACGTACAAAGGAGTACACGAGGTATCTCTACAGCGCACAAAGGAGTACAGAAGGTATCTCTACAGCGCACAAAGGAGTACAGAAGGTATCTCTACAGCGCACAAAGCAGTACAGGAAATATCTCTAGAACGTACAAAGGAGTACACGAGGTATCTCTACAGCGCACAAAGGAGTACAGAAGGTATCTCTACAGCGCACAAAGGAGTACAGAAGGTATCTCTACAGCGCACAAAGGAGTACAGGAAATATCTCTAGAACGTACAAAGGAGTACACGAGGTATCTCTACAGCGCATAAAGGAGTACAGAAGGTACCTCTACAGCGTACAAAGGAGTACAGAAGGTATCTCTACAGCGCACAAAGGAGTACAGAAGGTATCTCTACAGCGCACAAAGGAGTACAGAAGGTATCTCTACAGCGCACAAAGGAGTACAGAAGGTATCTCTACAGCGCACAAAGGCGTACAGGAAATATCTCTAGAACGTACAAAGGAGTACACGAGGTATCTCTACAGCGTACAAAGGAGTACAGAAGGTATCTCTACAGCGCACAAAGGAGTACAGAAGGTATCTCTACAGCGCACAAAGGAGTACAGAAGGTATCTCTACAGCGCACAAAGGAGTACAGAAGGTATCTCTACAGCGCACAAATAAGTACAGAAGGTATCTCTACAGCGCACAAAGGAGTACAGGAAATATCTCTAGAACGTACAAAGGAGTACACGAGGTATCTCTACAGCGTACAAAGGAGTACAGAAGGTATCTCTACAGCGCACAAAGGAGTACAGAAGGTATCTCTACAGCGCACAAAGGAGTACAGAAGGTATCTCTACAGCGCACAAAGGAGTACAGAAGGTATTTCTACAGCGCACAAAGGAGTACAGAAGGTATCTCTACAGCGCACAAAGGAGTACAGAAGGTATCTCTACAGCGCACAAAGGAGTACAGAAGGTATCTCTACAGCGCACAAAGGAGTACAGGAAATATCTCTAGAACGTACAAAGGAGTACACGAGGTATCTCTACAGCGTACAAAGGAGTACAGAAGGTATCTCTACAGCGCACAAAGGAGTACAGAAGGTATCTCTACAGCGCACAAAGGAGTACAGAAGGTATCTCTACAGCGCACAAAGGAGTAAAGGAAATATCTCTAGAACGTACTAAGGAGTACACGAGGTATCTCTACAGCGTACAAAGGAGTACAGAAGGTATCTCTACAGCGTACAAAGGATTACAGAAGGTATCTCTACAGCGCACAAAGGAGTACAGAAGGTATCTCTACAGCGCACAAAGAAGTACAGAAGGTATCTCTACAGCGCACATAGGAGTACAGGAAATATCTCTAGAACGTACAAAGGAGTACACGAGGTATCTCTACAGCGCACAAAGGAGTACAGAATGTATCTCTACAGCGCACAAAGGAGTACAGAAGGTATCTCTACAGCGCACAAAGGAGTACAGGAAATATCTCTAGAACGTACAAAGGAGTACACGAGGTATCTCTACAGCGCACAAAGGAGTACAGAAGGTATCTCTACAGCGCACAAAGGAGTACAGAAGGTATCTCTACAGCGCACACAGGAGTACAGAAGGTATCTCTACAGCGCACAAAGGAGTACAGAAGGTATCTCTACAGCGCACAAAGGAGTACAGAAGGTATCTCTACAGCGCACAAAGGAGTACAGAAGGTATCTCTACAGCGCACAAAGGAGTACAGGAAATATCTATAGAACGTACAAAGGAGTACACGAGGTATCTCTACAGCGCACAAAGGAGTACAGGAAATATCTCTACAGCGTACAAAGGTGTACAGAAGGTATCTCTACAGCGCACAAAGGAGTACACAAGGTATCTCTACAGCGCACAAAAGAGTACAGAATGTATCTCTACAGCGCACAAAGGAGTACAGAAGGTATCTCTACAGCGCACAAAGGAGTACAGAAGGTATCTCTACAGCGCACAAAGGAGTACAGAAGGTATCTCTACAGCGCACAAAGGAGTACAGAAGGTATCTCTACAGCGCACAAAGGAGTATAGGAAATATCTCTAGAACGTACAAAGGAGTACACGAGGTATCTTTACAGCGTACAAAGGAGTACAGAAGGTATCTCTACAGCGTACAAAGGCGTACAGAAGGTGTCTCTACAGCGCACAAAGGAGTACAGAAGGTATCTCTACAGCGCACAAAGGAGTACAGAAGGTATCTCTACAGCGCACAAAGGAGTACAGGAAATATCTCTAGAACGTACGAAGGAGTACACGAGGTATCTCTACAGCGTACAAAGGAGTACAGAAGGTATCTCTACAGCGCACAAAGGAGTACAGAAGGTATCTCTACAGCGCACAAAGGAGTACAGGAAATATCTCTAGAACGTTCAAAGGAGTACACGAGGTATCTCTACAGCGCACAAAGGAGTACAGAAGGTATCTCTACAGCGCACAAAGGAGTACAGAAGGTATCTCTACAGCGCACAAAGGAGTACAGGAAATATCTCTAGAACGTACAAAGGAGTACACGAGGTATCTCTACAGCGCACAAAGAAGTACAGAAGGTATCTCTACAGCGCACAAAGGAGTACAAAAGGTATCTCTACAGCGCACAAAGGAGTACAGGAAATATCTCTAGAACGTACAAAGGAGTACACGAGGTATCTCTACAGCGTACAAAGGAGTACAGAAGGTATCTCTACAGCGCACAAAGGAGTACAGAAGGTATCTCTACAGCGTACAAAGGAGTACAGAAGGTATCTCTACAGCGCACAAAGGAGTACAGAAGGTATCTCTACAGCGCACAAAGGAGTACAGAAGGTATCTCTACAGCGCACAAAGGAGTACAGAAGGTATCTCTACAGCGCACAAAGTAGTACAGGAAATATCTCTAGAACGTACAAAGGAGTACACGAGGTATCTCTACAGCGTACAAAGGAGTACAGAAGGTATCTCTACAGCGCACAAAGGAGTACAGAAGGTATCTCTACAGCGCACAAAGGAGTACAGGAAATATCTCTAGAACGTACAAAGGAGTACACGAGGTATCTCTACAGCGCACAAAGGAGTACAGAAGGTATCTCTTCAGCGCACAAAGGAGTACAGAAGGTATCTCTACAGCGCACAAAGGAGTACAGGAAATAACTCTAGAACGTACAAAGGCGTACACGAGGTATCTCTACAGCGCACAAAGGAGTACAGAAGGTATCTCTACAGCGCAAAAAGGAGTACAGAAGGTATCTCTACAGCGCACAAAGGAGTACAGGAAATATCTCTAGAACGTACAAAGGAGTACACGAGGTATCTCTACAGCGCACAAAGAAGTACAGAAGGTATCTCTACAGCGCACAAAGGAGTACAGAAGGTATCTCTACAGCGCACAAAGGAGTACAGAAGGTATCTCTACAGCGCACAAAGGAGTACAGAAGGTATCTCTACAGCGCACAAAGGAGTACAGAAGGTATCTCTACAGCGCATAAAGGCGTACAGGAAATATCTCTAGAACGTACATAGGAGTACACGAGGTATCTCTACAGCGTACAAAGGAGTACAGAAGGTATCTCTACAGCGCACAAAGGAGTACAGAAGGTATCTCTACAGCGCACAAAGGAGTACAGGAAATATCTCTAGAACGTACAAAGGAGTACACGAGGTATCTCTACAGCGTACAAAGGAGTACAGAAGGTATCTCTACAGCGCACAAAGGAGTACAGAAGGTATCTCTACAGCGCACAAAGGAGTACAGAAGGTATCTCTACAGCGCACAAAGTGGTACAGAAGGTATCTCTACAGCGCACAAAGGAGTCAGAAGGTATCTCTACAGCGTACAAAGGAGTACACGAGGTATCTCTACAGCGCACAAAGGAGTACAGAAGGTATCTCTACAGCGCACAAAGGAGTACAGAAGGTATCTCTACAGCGCACAAAGGAGTACAGAAGGTATCTCTACAGCGCACAAAGGAGTACAGGAAATATCTCTAGAACGTACAAAGGAGTACACGAGGTATCTCTACAGCGTACAAAGGAGTACAGAAGGTATCTCTACAGCGCACATAGGAGTACAGAAGGTATCTCTACAGCGCACAAAGGAGTACAGGAAATATCTCTAGAACGTACAAAGGAGTACACGAGGTATCTCTACAGCGTACATAGGAGTACAGAAGGTATCTCTACAGCGCACAAAGGAGTACAGAAGGTATCTCTACAGCGTACAAAGGAGTACAGAAGGTATCTCTACAGCGCACAAAGGAGTACAGAAGGTATCTCTACAGCGCACAAAGGAGTACCGGAAATATCTCTAGAACGTACAAAGGAGTACACGAGGTATCTCTACAGCGTACAAAGGAGTACAGAAGGTATCTCTACAGCGCACAAAGGAGTACCGGAAATATCTCTAGAACGTACAAAGGAGTACACGAGGTATCTCTACAGCGCACAAAGGAGTACAGAAGGTATCTCTACAGCGCACAAAGGAGTACAAAAGGTATCTCTACAGCGCACAAAGGAGTACAGAAGGTATCTCTACAGCGCACAAAGGAGTACAAGAAATATCTCTAGAACGTACAAAGGAGTACACGAGGTATCTCTACAGCGTACAAAGGAGTACAGAAGGTATCTCTACAGCGCACAAAGGAGTACAGAAGGTATCTCTACAGCGCACAAAGGAGTACAGAAGGTATCTACAGCGCACAAAGGAGTACAGAAGGTATCTCTACAGCGCACAAAGGAGTACAGGAAATATCTCTAGAACGTACAAAGGAGTACACGAGGTATCTCTACAGCGTACAAAAAGGTACAGAAGGTATCTTTACAGCGCACAAAGGAGTACAGAAGGTATCTCTACAGCGCACAAAGGAGTACAGAAGGTATCTCTACAGCGCACAAAGGAGTACAGGAAATATCTCTAGAACGTACAAAGGAGTACACGAGGTATCTCTACAGCGTACCAAGATGTACAGAAGGTATCTCTACAGCGTACAAAGGAGTACAGAAGGTATCTCTACAGCGCACAAAGGAGTACACGAGGTATCTCTACAGCGTAAAAAGGAGTACAGAAGGTATCTCTACAGCGCACAAAGGAGTACAGGAAATGTCTCTAGAACGTACAAAGGAGTACAGAAGGTATCTCTACAGCGCACAAAAGAGTACAGAAGGTATCTCTACAGCGCACAAAGGAGTACAGAAGGTATCTCTACAGCGCACAAAGGAGTACAGAAGGTATCTCTACAGCGCACAAAGGAGTACAGGAAATATCTCTAGAACGTACGAAGGAGTACACGAGGTATCTCTACAGCGTACAAAGGAGTACAGAAGGTATCTCTACAGCGCACAAAGGAGTACAGGAAATATCTCTAGAACGTACAAAGGAGTACACGAGGTATCTCTACAGCGCACAAAGGAGTACAGAAGGTATCTCTACAGCGCACAAAGGAGTACAGAAGGTATCTCTACAGCGCACAAAGGAGTACAGAAGGTATCTCTACAGCGCACAAAGGAGTACAGGAAATATCTCTAGAACGTACAAAGGAGTACACGAGGTATCTCTACAGCGCACAAAGGAGTACAGAAGGTATCTCTACAGCGCACAAAGGAGTACAGAAGGTATCTCTACAGCGCACAAAGGAGTACAGGAAATATCTCTAGAACGTACAAAGGAGTACACGAGGTATCTCTACAGCGTACAAAGGAGTACAGAAGGTATCTCTACAGCGCACAAAGGAGTACAGGAAATATCTCTAGAACGTACAAAGGAGTACACGAGGTATCTCTAGAGCGCACAAAGGAGTACAGAAGGTATCTCTACAGCCTACAAAGGAGTACAGAAGGTATCTCTACAGCGCACAAAGGAGTACAGAAGGTATCTCTACAGCGCACAAAGGAGTACAGAAGGTATCTCTACAGCGCACAAAGGAGTTCAGGAAATATCTCTAGAACGTACAAAGGAGTACACGAGGTATCTCTACAGCGTACAAAAGAGTACAGAAGGTATCTCTACAGCGCACAAAGGAGTACAGAAGGTATCTCTACAGCGCACAAAGGAGTACAGAAGGTATCTCTACAGCGCACAAAGGGGTACAGGAAATATCTCTAGAACGTACAAAGGAGTACACGAGGTATCTCTACAGCGTACAAAGGAGTACAGAAGGTATCTCTACAGCGTACAAAGGAGTACAGAAGGTATCTCTACAGCGCACAAAGGAGTACAGAAGGTATCTCTACAGCGCACAAAGGAGTACAGAAGGTATCTCTACAGCGCACAAAGGAGTACCGGAAATATCTCTAGAACGTACAAAGGAGTACACGAGGTATCTCTACAGCGTACAAAGGAGTACAGAAGGTATCTCTACAGCGCACAAAGGAGTACAGGAAATATCTCTAGAACGTACAAAGGAGTACAGAAGGTATCTCTACAGCGCACAAAGGAGTACAGAAGGTATCTCTACAGCGCACAAAGGAGTACAGAAGGTATCTCTACAGCGCACAAAGGAGTACAGAAGGTATCTCTACAGCGCACAAAGGAGTACAGGAAATATCTCTAGAACGTACAAAGGAGTACACGAGGTATCTCTACAGCGTACAAAGGAGTACAGAAGGTATCTCTACAGCGCACAAAGGAGTACAGAAGGTATCTCTACAGCGCACAAAGGAGTACAGGAAATATCTCTAGAACGTTCAAAGGAGTACACGAGGTATCTCTACAGCGCACAAAGGAGTACAGAAGGTATCTCTACAGCGCACAAAGGAGTACAGAAGGTATCTCTACAGCGCACAAAGGAGTACAGGAAATATCTCTAGAACGTACAAAGGAGTACACGAGGTATCTCTACAGCGCACAAAGAAGTACAGAAGGTATCTCTACAGCGCACAAAGGAGTACAAAAGGTATCTCTACAGCGCACAAAGCAGTACAGGAAATATCTCTAGAACGTACAAAAGAGTACACGAGGTATCTCTACAGCGCACAAAGGAGTACAGAAGGTATCTCTACAGCGCACAAAGGAGTACAGAAGGTATCTCTACAGCGCACAAAGGAGTACAGGAAATATCTCTAGAACGTACAAAGGAGTACACGAGGTATCTCTACAGCGCACATAGGAGTACAGAAGGTACCTCTACAGCGTACAAAGGAGTACAGAAGGTATCTCTACAGCGCACAAAGGAGTACAGAAGGTATCTCTACAGCGCACAAAGGAGTACAGAAGGTATCTCTACAGCGCACAAAGGAGTACAGAAGGTATCTCTACAGCGCACAAAGGCGTACAGGAAATATCTCTAGAACGTACAAAGGAGTACACGAGGTATCTCTACAGCGTACAAAGGAGTACAGAAGGTATCTCTACAGCGCACAAAGGAGTACAGAAGGTATCTCTACAGCGCACAAAGGAGTACAGGAAATATCTCTAGAACGTACAAAGGAGTACACGAGGTATCTCTACAGCGTACAAAGGAGTACAGAAGGTATCTCTACAGCGCACAAAGGAGTACAGAAGGTATCTCTACAGCGCACAAAGGAGTACAGAAGGTATCTCTACAGCGCACAAAGTGGTACAGAAGGTATCTCTACAGCGCGCAAAGGAGTACAGAAGGTATCTCTACAGCGTACAAAGGAGTACACGAGGTATCTCTACAGCGCACAAAGGAGTACAGAAGGTATCTCTACAGCGCACAAAGAAGTACAGAAGGTATCTCTACAGCGCACAAAGGAGTACAGAAGGTATCTCTACAGCGCACAAAGGAGTACAGGATTTATCTCTAGAACGTACAAAGGAGTACACGAGGTATCTCTACAGCGTACAAAGGAGTACAGAAGGTATCTCTACAGCGCACAAAGGAGTACAGAAAGTATCTTTACAGCGTACAAAGGAGTACAGAAGGTATCTCTACAGCGCACAAAGAAGTACAGAAGGTATCTCCACAGCGCACAAAGGAGTACAGAAGGTATCCCTACAGCGTACAAAGGAGTACAGGAAATATCTCTAGAACGTACAAAGGAGTACACGAGGTATCTCTACAGCGTACAAAGGAGTACAGAAGGTATCTCTACAGCGCACAAAGGAGTACAGAAGGTATCTCTACAGCGCACAAAGGAGTACAGAAGGGATCTCTACAGCGCACAAAGGAGTACAGAAGGTATCTCTACAGCGCACAAAAAAGTACAGAAGGTATCTCTACAGCGCACAAAGGAGTACAGGAAATATCTCTAGAACGAACAAAGGAGTACACGAGGTATCTCTACAGCGTACAAAGGAGTACAGAAGGTATCTCTACAGCGCACAAAGGAGTAAAGAAGGTATCTCTACAGCGCACAAAGGAGTACAGAAGGTATCTCTACAGCGCACAAAGGAGTACAGAAGGTATTTCTACAGCGCACAAAGGAGTACAGAAGGTATCTCTACATCGCACAAAGGAGTACAGGAAATATCTCTAGAACGTACAAAGGAGTACACGAGGTATCTCTACAGCGTACAAAGGAGTACAGAAGGTATCTCTACAGCGCACAAAGGAGTACAGAAGGTATCTCTACAGCACACAAAGGAGTACAGGAAATATCTCTAGAACGTACAAAGGAGTACACGAGGTATCTCTACAGCGTACAAAGGAGTACAGAAGGTATCTCTACAGCGTACAAAGGAGTACAGAAGGTATCTCTACAGCGCACAAAGGAGTACAGAAGGTATCTCTACAGCGCACAAAGAAGTACAGAAGGTATCTCTACAGCGCACAAAGGAGTACAGGAAATATCTCTAGAACGTACAAAGGAGTACACGAGGTATCTCTACAGCGCACAAAGGAGTCCAGAAGGTATCTCTACAGCGCACAAAGGAGTACAGAAGGTATCTCTACAGCGCACAAAGGAGTACAGGAAATATCTCTAGAACGTACAAAGGAGTACACGAGGTATCTCTACAGCGCACAAAGGAGTACAGAAGGTATCTCTACAGCGCACAAAGGAGTACAGAAGGTATCTCTACAGCGCACAAAGGAGTACAGAAGGTATCTCTACAGCGCACAAAGGAGTACAGAAGGTATCTCTACAGCGCACAAAGGAGTACAGAAGGTATCTCTACAGCGCACAAAGGAGTACAGAAAATATCTATAGAACGTACAAAGGAGTACACGAGGTATCTCTACAGCGCACAAAGGAGTACAGGAAATATCTCTACAGCGTACAAAGGTGTACAGAAGGTATCTCTACAGCGCACAAAGGAGTACAGAAGGTATCTCTACAGCGCACAAAAGAGTACAGAATGTATCTCTACAGCGCACAAAGGAGTACAGAAGGTATCTCTACAGCGCACAAAGGAGTACAGAAGGTATCTCTACAGCGCACAAAGGAGTACAGAAGGTATCTCTACAGCGCACAAAGGAGTACAGAAGGTATCTCTACAGCGCACGAAGGAGTACAGGAAATATCTCTAGAACGTACAAAGGAGTACACGAGGTATCTTTACAGCGTACAAAGGAGTACAGAAGGTATCTCTACAGCGTACAAAGGAGTACAGAAGGTATCTCTACAGCGCACAAAGGAGTACAGAAGGTATCTCTACAGCGCACAAAGGAGTACAGAAGGTATCTCTACAGCGCACAAAGGAGTACAGGAAATATCTCTAGAACGTACAAAGGAGTACACGAGGTATCTCTACAGCGTACAAAGGAGTACAGAAGGTATCTCTACAGCGCACAAAGGAGTACAGAAGGTATCTCTACAGCGCACAAAGGAGTACAGGAAATATCTCTAGAACGTTCAAAGGAGTACACGAGGTATCTCTACAGCGCACAAAGGAGTACAGAAGGTATCTCTACAGCGCACAAAGGAGTACAGAAGGTATCTCTAAAGCGCACAAAGGAGTACAGGAAATATCTCTAGAACGTACAAAGGAGTACACGAGGTATCTCTACAGCGCACAAAGAAGTACAGAAGGTATCTCTACAGCGCACAAAGGAGTACAAAAGGTATCTCTACAGCGCACAAAGGAGTACAGGAAATATCTCTAGAACGTACAAAGGAGTACACGAGGTATCTCTACAGCGTACAAAGGAGTACAGAAGGTATCTCTACAGCGCACAAAGGAGTACAGAAGGTATCTCTACAGCGTACAAAAGAGTACAGAAGGTATCTCTACAGCGCACAAAGGAGTACAGAAGGTATCTCTACAGCGCACAAAGGAGTACAGGAAATATCTCTAGAACGTACAAAGGAGTACACGAGGTATCTCTACAGCGTACAAAGGAGTACAGAAGGTATCTCTACAGCGCACAAAGGAGTACAGAAGGTATCTCTACAGCGCACAAAGGAGTACAGGAAATATCTCTAGAACGTTCAAAGGAGTACACGAGGTATCTCTACAGCGCACAAAGGAGTACAGAAGGTATCTCTACAGCGCACAAAGGAGTACAGAAGGTATCTCTACAGCGCACAAAGGAGTACAGGAAATATCTCTTGAACGTACAAAGGAGTACACGAGGTATCTCTACAGCGCACAAAGAAGTACAGAAGGTATCTCTACAGCGCACAAAGGAGTACAGAAGGTATCTCTACAGCGCACAAAGGAGTACAGGAAATATCTCTAGAACGTACAAAGGAGTACACGAGGTATCTCTACAGCGCACAAAGAAGTACAGAAGGTATCTCTACAGCGCACAAAGGAGTACAAAAGGTATCTCTACAGCGCACAAAGCAGTACAGGAAATATCTCTAGAACGTACAAAAGAGTACACGAGGTATCTCTACAGCGCACAAAGGAGTACAGAAGGTATCTCTACAGCGCACAAAGGAGTACAGAAGGTATCTCTACAGCGCACAAAGGAGTACAGGAAATATCTCTAGAACGTACAAAGGAGTACACGAGGTATCTCTACAGCGCACATAGGAGTACAGAAGGTACCTCTACAGCGTACAAAGGAGTACAGAAGGTATCTCTACAGCGCACAAAGGAGTACAGAAGGTATCTCTACAGCGCACAAAGGAGTACAGAAGGTATCTCTACAGCGCACAAAGGAGTACAGAAGGTATCTCTACAGCGCACAAAGGCGTACAGGAAATATCTCTAGAACGTACAAAGGAGTACACGAGGTATCTCTACAGCGTACAAAGGAGTACAGAAGGTATCTCTACAGCGCACAAAGGAGTACAGAAGGTATCTCTACAGCGCACAAAGGAGTACAGGAAATATCTCTAGAACGTACAAAGGAGTACACGAGGTATCTCTACAGCGTACAAAGGAGTACAGAAGGTATCTCTACAGCGCACAAAGGAGTACAGAAGGTATCTCTACAGCGCACAAAGGAGTACAGAAGGTATCTCTACAGCGCACAAAGTGGTACAGAAGGTATCTCTACAGCGCGCAAAGGAGTACAGAAGGTATCTCTACAGCGTACAAAGGAGTACACGAGGTATCTCTACAGCGCACAAAGGAGTACAGAAGGTATCTCTACAGCGCACAAAGAAGTACAGAAGGTATCTCTACAGCGCACAAAGGAGTACAGAAGGTATCTCTACAGCGCACAAAGGAGTACAGGATTTATCTCTAGAACGTACAAAGGAGTACACGAGGTATCTCTACAGCGTACAAAGGAGTACAGAAGGTATCTCTACAGCGCACAAAGGAGTACAGAAAGTATCTTTACAGCGTACAAAGGAGTACAGAAGGTATCTCTACAGCGCACAAAGAAGTACAGAAGGTATCTCCACAGCGCACAAAGGAGTACAGAAGGTATCCCTACAGCGTACAAAGGAGTACAGGAAATATCTCTAGAACGTACAAAGGAGTACACGAGGTATCTCTACAGCGTACAAAGGAGTACAGAAGGTATCTCTACAGCGCACAAAGGAGTACAGAAGGTATCTCTACAGCGCACAAAGGAGTACAGAAGGGATCTCTACAGCGCACAAAGGAGTACAGAAGGTATCTCTACAGCGCACAAAAAAGTACAGAAGGTATCTCTACAGCGCACAAAGGAGTACAGGAAATATCTCTAGAACGAACAAAGGAGTACACGAGGTATCTCTACAGCGTACAAAGGAGTACAGAAGGTATCTCTACAGCGCACAAAGGAGTAAAGAAGGTATCTCTACAGCGCACAAAGGAGTACAGAAGGTATCTCTACAGCGCACAAAGGAGTACAGAAGGTATTTCTACAGCGCACAAAGGAGTACAGAAGGTATCTCTACATCGCACAAAGGAGTACAGGAAATATCTCTAGAACGTACAAAGGAGTACACGAGGTATCTCTACAGCGTACAAAGGAGTACAGAAGGTATCTCTACAGCGCACAAAGGAGTACAGAAGGTATCTCTACAGCACACAAAGGAGTACAGGAAATATCTCTAGAACGTACAAAGGAGTACACGAGGTATCTCTACAGCGTACAAAGGAGTACAGAAGGTATCTCTACAGCGTACAAAGGAGTACAGAAGGTATCTCTACAGCGCACAAAGGAGTACAGAAGGTATCTCTACAGCGCACAAAGAAGTACAGAAGGTATCTCTACAGCGCACAAAGGAGTACAGGAAATATCTCTAGAACGTACAAAGGAGTACACGAGGTATCTCTACAGCGCACAAAGGAGTCCAGAAGGTATCTCTACAGCGCACAAAGGAGTACAGAAGGTATCTCTACAGCGCACAAAGGAGTACAGGAAATATCTCTAGAACGTACAAAGGAGTACACGAGGTATCTCTACAGCGCACAAAGGAGTACAGAAGGTATCTCTACAGCGCACAAAGGAGTACAGAAGGTATCTCTACAGCGCACAAAGGAGTACAGAAGGTATCTCTACAGCGCACAAAGGAGTACAGAAGGTATCTCTACAGCGCACAAAGGAGTACAGAAGGTATCTCTACAGCGCACAAAGGAGTACAGAAAATATCTATAGAACGTACAAAGGAGTACACGAGGTATCTCTACAGCGCACAAAGGAGTACAGGAAATATCTCTACAGCGTACAAAGGTGTACAGAAGGTATCTCTACAGCGCACAAAGGAGTACAGAAGGTATCTCTACAGCGCACAAAAGAGTACAGAATGTATCTCTACAGCGCACAAAGGAGTACAGAAGGTATCTCTACAGCGCACAAAGGAGTACAGAAGGTATCTCTACAGCGCACAAAGGAGTACAGAAGGTATCTCTACAGCGCACAAAGGAGTACAGAAGGTATCTCTACAGCGCACGAAGGAGTACAGGAAATATCTCTAGAACGTACAAAGGAGTACACGAGGTATCTTTACAGCGTACAAAGGAGTACAGAAGGTATCTCTACAGCGTACAAAGGAGTACAGAAGGTATCTCTACAGCGCACAAAGGAGTACAGAAGGTATCTCTACAGCGCACAAAGGAGTACAGAAGGTATCTCTACAGCGCACAAAGGAGTACAGGAAATATCTCTAGAACGTACAAAGGAGTACACGAGGTATCTCTACAGCGTACAAAGGAGTACAGAAGGTATCTCTACAGCGCACAAAGGAGTACAGAAGGTATCTCTACAGCGCACAAAGGAGTACAGGAAATATCTCTAGAACGTTCAAAGGAGTACACGAGGTATCTCTACAGCGCACAAAGGAGTACAGAAGGTATCTCTACAGCGCACAAAGGAGTACAGAAGGTATCTCTAAAGCGCACAAAGGAGTACAGGAAATATCTCTAGAACGTACAAAGGAGTACACGAGGTATCTCTACAGCGCACAAAGAAGTACAGAAGGTATCTCTACAGCGCACAAAGGAGTACAAAAGGTATCTCTACAGCGCACAAAGGAGTACAGGAAATATCTCTAGAACGTACAAAGGAGTACACGAGGTATCTCTACAGCGTACAAAGGAGTACAGAAGGTATCTCTACAGCGCACAAAGGAGTACAGAAGGTATCTCTACAGCGTACAAAAGAGTACAGAAGGTATCTCTACAGCGCACAAAGGAGTACAGAAGGTATCTCTACAGCGCACAAAGGAGTACAGGAAATATCTCTAGAACGTACAAAGGAGTACACGAGGTATCTCTACAGCGTACAAAGGAGTACAGAAGGTATCTCTACAGCGCACAAAGGAGTACAGAAGGTATCTCTACAGCGCACAAAGGAGTACAGGAAATATCTCTAGAACGTTCAAAGGAGTACACGAGGTATCTCTACAGCGCACAAAGGAGTACAGAAGGTATCTCTACAGCGCACAAAGGAGTACAGAAGGTATCTCTACAGCGCACAAAGGAGTACAGGAAATATCTCTTGAACGTACAAAGGAGTACACGAGGTATCTCTACAGCGCACAAAGAAGTACAGAAGGTATCTCTACAGCGCACAGAGGAGTACAAAAGGTATCTCTACAGCGCACAATGGAGTACAGGAAATATCTCTAGAACGTACAAAGGAGTACACGAGGTATCTCTACAGCGTACAAAGGAGTACAGAAGGTATCTCTACAGCGCACAAAGGAGTACAGAAGGTATATCTACAGCGTACAAAGGAGTACAGAAGGTATCTCTACAGCGCACAAAGGAGTACAGAAGGTATCTCTACAGCGCACAAAGGAGTACAGAAGGTATCTCTACAGCGCACAAAGGAGTACAGAAGGTATCTCTACGGCGCACAAAGTAGTACAGGAAATATCTCTAGAACGTACAAAGGAGTACACGAGGTATCTCTACAGCGTACAAAGGAGTACAGAAGGTATCTCTACAGCGCACAAAGGAGTACAGAAGGTATCTCTACAGCGCACAAAGGAGTACAGGAAATATCTCTAGAACGTACAAAGGAGTACACGAGGTATCTCTACAGCGCACAAAGGAGTACAGAAGGTATCTCTACAGCGCACAAAGGAGTACAGAAGGTATCTCTACAGCGCACAAATGAGTACAGGGAATATCTCTAGAACGTACAAAGGAGTACACGAGGTATCTCTACAGCGCACAAAGGAGTACAGAAGGTATCTCTACAGCGCACAAAGGAGTACAGAAGGTATCTCTACAGCGCACAAAGCAGTACAGGAAATATCTCTAGAACGTACAAAGGAGTACACGAGGTATCTCTACAGCGCACAAAGGAGTACAGAAGGTATCTCTACAGCGCACAAAGGAGTACAGAAGGTATCTCTACAGCGCACAAAGGAGTACAGGAAATATCTCTAGAACGTACAAAGGAGTACACGAGGTATCTCTACAGCGCATAAAGGAGTACAGAAGGTACCTCTACAGCGTACAAAGGAGTACAGAAGGTATCTCTACAGCGCACAAAGGAGTACAGAAGGTATCTCTACAGCGCACAAAGGAGTACAGAAGGTATCTCTACAGCGCACAAAGGAGTACAGAAGGTATCTCTACAGCGCACAAAGGCGTACAGGAAATATCTCTAGAACGTACAAAGGAGTACACGAGGTATCTCTACAGCGTACAAAGGAGTACAGAAGGTATCTCTACAGCGCACAAAGGAGTACAGAAGGTATCTCTACAGCGCACAAAGGAGTACAGAAGGTATCTCTACAGCGCACAAAGGAGTACAGAAGGTATCTCTACAGCGCACAAAAAAGTACAGAAGGTATCTCTACAGCGCACAAAGGAGTACAGGAAATATCTCTAGAACGTACAAAGGAGTACACGAGGTATCTCTACAGCGTACAAAGGAGTACAGAAGGTATCTCTACAGCGCACAAAGGAGTACAGAAGGTATCTCTACAGCGCACAAAGGAGTACAGAAGGTATCTCTACAGCGCACAAAGGAGTACAGAAGGTATTTCTACAGCGCACAAAGGAGTACAGAAGGTATCTCTACAGCGCACAAAGGAGTACAGAAGGTATCTCTACAGCGCACAAAGGAGTACAGAAGGTATCTCTACAGCGCACAAAGGAGTACAGGAAATATCTCTAGAACGTACAAAGGAGTACACGAGGTATCTCTACAGCGTACAAAGGAGTACAGAAGGTATCTCTACAGCGCACAAAGGAGTACAGAAGGTATCTCTACAGCGCACAAAGGAGTACAGAAGGTATCTCTACAGCGCACAAAGGAGTAAAGGAAATATCTCTAGAACGTACTAAGGAGTACACGAGGTATCTCTACAGCGTACAAAGGAGTACAGAAGGTATCTCTACAGCGTACAAAGGAGTACAGAAGGTATCTCTACAGCGCACAAAGGAGTACAGAAGGTATCTCTACAGCGCACAAAGAAGTACAGAAGGTATCTCTACAGCGCACATAGGAGTACAGGAAATATCTCTAGAACGTACAAAGGAGTACACGAGGTATCTCTACAGCGCACAAAGGAGTACAGAATGTATCTCTACAGCGCACAAAGGAGTACAGAAGGTATCTCTACAGCGCACAAAGGAGTACAGGAAATATCTCTAGAACGTACAAAGGAGTACACGAGGTATCTCTACAGCGCACAAAGGAGTACAGAAGGTATCTCTACAGCGCACAAAGGAGTACAGAAGGTATCTCTACAGCGCACACAGGAGTACAGAAGGTATCTCTACAGCGCACAAAGGAGTACAGAAGGTATCTCTACAGCGCACAAAGGAGTACAGAAGGTATCTCTACAGCGCACAAAGGAGTACAGAAGGTATCTCTACAGCGCACAAAGGAGTACAGGAAATATCTATAGAACGTACAAAGGAGTACACGAGGTATCTCTACAGCGCACAAAGGAGTACAGGAAATATCTCTACAGCGTACAAAGGTGTACAGAAGGTATCTCTACAGCGCACAAAGGAGTACACAAGGTATCTCTACAGCGCACAAAAGAGTACAGAATGTATCTCTACAGCGCACAAAGGAGTACAGAAGGTATCTCTACAGCGCACAAAGGAGTACAGAAGGTATCTCTACAGCGCACAAAGGAGTAAAGAAGGTATCTCTACTGCGCACAAAGGAGTACAGAAGGTATCTCTACAGCGCACAAAGGAGTATAGGAAATATCTCTAGAACGTACAAAGGAGTACACGAGGTATCTTTACAGCGTACAAAGGAGTACAGAAGGTATCTCTACAGCGTACAAAGGCGTACAGAAGGTGTCTCTACAGCGCACAAATGAGTACAGAAGGTATCTCTACAGCGCACAAAGGAGTACAGAAGGTATCTCTACAGCGCACAAAGGAGTACAGGAAATATCTCTAGAACGTACGAAGGAGTACACGAGGTATCTCTACAGCGTACAAAGGAGTACAGAAGGTATCTCTACAGCGCACAAAGGAGTACAGAAGGTATCTCTACAGCGCACAAAGGAGTACAGGAAATATCTCTAGAACGTTCAAAGGAGTACACGAGGTATCTCTACAGCGCACAAAGGAGTACAGAAGGTATCTCTACAGCGCACAAAGGAGTACAGAAGGTATCTCTACAGCGCACAAAGGAGTACAGGAAATATCTCCAGAACGTACAAAGGAGTACACGAGGTATCTCTACAGCGCACAAAGAAGTACAGAAGGTATCTCTACAGCGCACAAAGGAGTACAAAAGGTATCTCTACAGCGCACAAAGGAGTACAGGAAATATCTCTAGAACGTACAAAGGAGTACACGAGGTATCTCTACAGCGTACAAAGGAGTACAGAAGGTATCTCTACAGCGCACAAAGGAGTACAGAAGGTATCTCTACAGCGTACAAAGGAGTACAGAAGGTATCTCTACAGCGCACAAAGGAGTACAGAAGGTATCTCTACAGCGCACAAAGGAGTACAGAAGGTATCTCTACAGCGCACAAAGGAGTACAGAAGGTATCTCTACAGCGCACAAAGTAGTACAGGAAATATCTCTAGAACGTACAAAGGAGTACACGAGGTATCTCTACAGCGTACAAAGGAGTACAGAAGGTATCTCTACAGCGCACAAAGGAGTACAGAAGGTATCTCTACAGCGCACAAAGGAGTACAGGAAATATCTCTAGAACGTACAAAGGAGTACACGAGGTATCTCTACAGCGCACAAAGGAGTACAGAAGGTATCTCTTCAGCGCACAAAGGAGTACAGAAGGTATCTCTACAGCGCACAAAGGAGTACAGGAAATATCTCTAGAACGTACAAAGGAGTACACGAGGTATCTCTACAGCGCACAAAGGAGTACAGAAGGTATCTCTACAGCGCAAAAAGGTGTACAGAAGGTATCTCTACAGCGCACAAAGGAGTACAGGAAATATCTCTAGAACGTACAAAGGAGTACACGAGGTATCTCTACAGCGCACAAAGAAGTACAGAAGGTATCTCTACAGCGCACAAAGGAGTACAGAAGGTATCTCTACAGCGCACAAAGGAGTACAGAAGGTATCTCTACAGCGCACAAAGGAGTACAGAAGGTATCTCTACAGCGCACAAAGGAGTACAGAAGGTATCTCTACAGCGCATAAAGGCGTACAGGAAATATCTCTAGAACGTACATAGGAGTACACGAGGTATCTCTACAGCGTACAAAGGAGTACAGAAGGTATCTCTACAGCGCACAAAGGAGTACAGAAGGTATCTCTACAGCGCACAAAGGAGTACAGGAAATATCTCTAGAACGTACAAAGGAGTACACGAGGTATCTCTACAGCGTACAAAGGAGTACAGAAGGTATCTCTACAGCGCACAAATGAGTACAGAAGGTATCTCTACAGCGCACAAAGGAGTACAGAAGGTATCTCTACAGCGCACAAAGTGGTACAGAAGGTATCTCTACAGCGCACAAAGGAGTCAGAAGGTATCTCTACAGCGTACAAAGGAGTACACGAGGTATCTCTACAGCGCACAAAGGAGTACAGAAGGTATCTCTACAGCGCACAAAGGAGTACAGAAGGTATCTCTACAGCGCACAAAGGAGTACAGAAGGTATCTCTACAGCGCACAAAGGAGTACAGGAAATATCTCTAGAACGTACAAAGGAGTACACGAGGTATCTCTACAGCGTACAAAGGAGTACAGAAAGTATCTCTACAGCGCACATAGGAGTACAGAAGGTATCTCTACAGCGCACAAAGGAGTACAGGAAATATCTCTAGAACGTACGAAGGAGTACACGAGGTATCTCTACAGCGTACAAAGGAGTACAGAAGGTATCTCTACAGCGCACAAAGGAGTACAGAAGGTATCTCTACAGCGCACAAAGGAGTACAGGAAATATCTCTAGAACGTTCAAAGGAGTACACGAGGTATCTCTACAGCGCACAAAGGAGTACAGAAGGTATCTCTACAGCGCACAAAGGAGTACAGAAGGTATCTCTACAGCGCACAAAGGAGTACAGGAAATATCTCTAGAACGTACAAAGGAGTACACGAGGTATCTCTACAGCGCACAAAGAAGTACAGAAGGTATCTCTACAGCGCACAAAGGAGTACAAAAGGTATCTCTACAGCGCACAAAGGAGTACAGGAAATATCTCTAGAACGTACAAAGGAGTACACGAGGTATCTCTACAGCGTACAAAGGAGTACAGAAGGTATCTCTACAGCGCACAAAGGAGTACAGAAGGTATCTCTACAGCGTACAAAGGAGTACAGAAGGTATCTCTACAGCGCACAAAGGAGTACAGAAGGTATCTCTACAGCGCACAAAGGAGTACAGAAGGTATCTCTACAGCGCACAAAGGAGTACAGAAGGTATCTCTACAGCGCACAAAGTAGTACAGGAAATATCTCTAGAACGTACAAAGGAGTACACGAGGTATCTCTACAGCGTACAAAGGAGTACAGAAGGTATCTCTACAGCGCACAAAGGAGTACAGAAGGTATCTCTACAGCGCACAAAGGAGTACAGGAAATATCTCTAGAACGTACAAAGGAGTACACGAGGTATCTCTACAGCGCACAAAGGAGTACAGAAGGTATCTCTTCAGCGCACAAAGGAGTACAGAAGGTATCTCTACAGCGCACAAAGGAGTACAGGAAATATCTCTAGAACGTACAAAGGAGTACACGAGGTATCTCTACAGCGCACAAAGGAGTACAGAAGGTATCTCTACAGCGCAAAAAGGAGTACAGAAGGTATCTCTACAGCGCACAAAGGAGTACAGGAAATATCTCTAGAACGTACAAAGGAGTACACGAGGTATCTCTACAGCGCACAAAGAAGTACAGAAGGTATCTCTACAGCGCACAAAGGAGTACAGAAGGTATCTCTACAGCGCACAAAGGAGTACAGAAGGTATCTCTACAGCGCACAAAGGAGTACAGAAGGTATCTCTACAGCGCACAAAGGAGTACAGAAGGTATCTCTACAGCGCATAAAGGCGTACAGGAAATATCTCTAGAACGTACATAGGAGTACACGAGGTATCTCTACAGCGTACAAAGGAGTACAGAAGGTATCTCTACAGCGCACAAAGGAGTACAGAAGGTATCTCTACAGCGCACAAAGGAGTACAGGAAATATCTCTAGAACGTACAAAGGAGTACACGAGGTATCTCTACAGCGTACAAAGGAGTACAGAAGGTATCTCTACAGCGCACAAAGGAGTACAGAAGGTATCTCTACAGCGCACAAAGGAGTACAGAAGGTATCTCTACAGCGCACAAAGTGGTACAGAAGGTATCTCTACAGCGCACAAAGGAGTCAGAAGGTATCTCTACAGCGTACAAAGGAGTACACGAGGTATCTCTACAGCGCACAAAGGAGTACAGAAGGTATCTCTACAGCGCACAAAGGAGTACAGAAGGTATCTCTACATCGCACAAAGGAGTACAGAAGGTATCTCTACAGCGCACAAAGGAGTACAGGAAATATCTCTAGAACGTACAAAGGAGTACACGAGGTATCTCTACAGCGTACAAAGGAGTACAGAAGGTATCTCTACAGCGCACATAGGAGTACAGAAGGTATCTCTACAGCGCACAAAGGAGTACAGAAGGTATCTCTACAGCGTACAAAGGAGTACAGAAGGTATCTCTACAGCGCACAAAGGAGTACAGAAGGTATCTCTACAGCGCACAAAGGAGTACAGAAGGTATCTCTACAGCGCACAAAGGAGTACAGAAGGTATCTCTACAGCGCACAAAGTAGTACAGGAAATATCTCTAGAACGTACAAAGGAGTACACGAGGTATCTCTACAGCGTACAAAGGAGTACAGAAGGTATCTCTACAGCGCACAAAGGAGTACAGGAAATATCTCTAGAACGTACAAAGGAGTACACGAGGTATCTCTACAGCGCACAAAGGAGTACAGAAGGTATCTCTACAGCGCACAAAGGAGTACAGAAGGTATCTCTACAGCGCACAAAGGAGTACAGGAAATATCTCTAGAACGTACAAAGGAGTACACGAGGTATCTCTACAGCGCACAAAGGAGTACAGAAGGTATCTCTACAGCGCACAAAGGAGTACAGAAGGTATCTCTACAGCGCACAAAGGAGTACAGAAGGTATCTCTACAGCGCACAAAGGAGTACAGAAGGTATCTCTACAGCGCACAAAGGAGTACAGAAGGTATCTCTACAGCGCACAAAGGAGTACAGAAGGTATCTCTACAGCGCACAAAGGAGTACAGGAAATATTTGTAGAACGTACAAAGGAGTACACGAGGTATCTCTACAGCGCACAAAGGAGTACAGGAAATATCTCTACAGCGTACAAAGGTGTACAGAAGGTATCTCTACAGCGCACAAAGGAGTACAGAAGGTATCTCTACAGCGCACAAAAGAGTACAGAATGTATCTCTACAGCGCACAAAGGAGTACAGAAGGTATCTCTACAGCGCACAAAGGAGTACAGAAGGTATCTCTACAGCGCACAAAGGAGTACAGAAGGTATCTCTACAGCGCACAAAGGAGTACAGAAGGTATCTCTACAGCGCACAAAGGAGTACAGGAAATATCTCTCGAACGTACAAAGGAGTACACGAGGTATCTCTACAGCGCACAAAGGAGTACAGGAAATATCTCTACAGCGTACAAAGGTGTACAGAAGGTATCTCTACAGCACACAAAGGAGTACAGGAAATATCTCTAGAACGTACAAAGGAGTACACGAGGTATCTCTACAGCGTACAAAGGAGTACAGAAGGTATGTCTACAGCGCACAAAGGAGTACAGAAGGTATCTCTAGAGCGCACAAAGGAGTACAGGAAATATCTCTAGAACGTACAAAGGAGTACACGAGGTATCTCTACAGCGTACAACGGAGTACAGAAGGTATCTCTACAGCGCACAAAGGAGTACAGAAGGTATCTCTACAGCGCACAAAGGAGTACAGAAGGTATCTCTACAGCGCACAAAGTGGTACAGAAGGTATCTCTACAGCGCACAAAGGAGTCAGAAGGTATCTCTACAGCGTACAAAGGAGTACACGAGGTATCTCTACAGCGCACAAAGGAGTACAGAAGGTATCTCTACAGCGCACAAAGGAGTAAAGAAGGTATCTCTACAGCGCACAAAGGAGTACAGAAGGTATCTCTACAGCGCACAAAGGAGTACAGAAGGTATCTCTACAGCGCACAAAGGAGTACAGAAGGTATCTCTACAGCGCACAAAGGAGTACAGAAGGTATCTCTACAGCGCACAAAGGAGTACAGGAAATATCTCTAGAACGTACAAAGGAGTACACGAGGTATCTCTACAGCGTACAAAGGAGTACAGAAGGTATCTCTACAGCGCACAAAGGAGTACAGAAGGTATCTCTACAGCGCACAAAGGAGTACAGGAAATATCTCTAGAACGTACAAAGGAGTACACGAGGTATCTCTACAGCGTACATAGGAGTACAGAAGGTATCTCTACAGCGCACAAAGGAGTACAGAAGGTATCTCTACAGCGTACAAAGGAGTACAGAAGGTATCTCTACAGCGCACAAAGGAGTACAGAAGGTATCTCTACAGCGCACAAAGGAGTACAGAAGGTATCTCTACAGCGCACAAAGGAGTACAGAAGGTATCTCTACAGCGCACAAAGTAGTACAGGAAATATCTCTAGAACGTACAAAGGAGTACACGAGGTATCTCTACAGCGCACAAAGGAGTACAGAAGGTATCTCTACAGCGCACAAAGGAGTACAGGAAATATCTCTAGAACGTACAAAGGAGTACACGAGGTATCTCTACAGCGTACATAGGAGTACAGAAGGTATCTCTACAGCGTACAAAGGAGTACAGAAGGTATCTCTACAGCGCACAAAGGAGTACAGGAAATATCTCTAGAACGTACAAAGTAGTACACGAGGTATCTCTACAGCGCACAAAGGAGTACAGGAAATATCTCTAGAACGTACAAAGGAGTACACGAGGTATCTCTACAGCGCACAAAGGAGTACAGAAGGTATCTCTACAGCGCACAAAGGAGTACAGAAGGTATCTCTACAGCGCACAAAGGAGTACAGAAAATATCTCTAGAACGTACAAAGGAGTACACGAGGTATCTCTACAGCGCACAAAGGAGTACAGATGGTATCTCTACTGCGCACAAACGAGTACAGAAGGTATCTCTACAGCACACAAAGGAGTACAGGAAATATCTCTAGAACGTACAAAGGAGTACACGAGGTATCTCTACAGCGCACAAAGGAGTACAGAAGGTACCTCTACAGCGTACAAAGGAGTACAGAAGGTATCTCTACAGCGCACAAAGGAGTACAGAAGGTATCTCTACAGCGCACAAAGGAGTACAGAAGGTATCTCTACAGCGCACAAAGGAGTACAGAAGGTATCTCTACAGCGCACAAAGGAGTACAGGAAATATCTCTAGAACGTACAAAGGAGTACACGAGGTATCTCTACAGCGTACAAAAGAGTACAGAAGGTATCTCTACAGCGCACAAAGGAGTACAGAAGGTATCTCTACAGCGCACAAAGGAGTACAGAAGGTATCTCTACAGCGCACAAAGTGGTACAGAAGGTATCTCTACAGCGCACAAAGGAGTACAGAAGGTATCTCTACAGCGTACAAAGGAGTACACGAGGTATCTCTACAGCGCACAAAGGAGTACAGAAGGTATCTCTACAGCGCACAAAGGAGTACAGAAGGTATCTCTACAGCGCACAAAGGAGTACAGAAGGTATCTCTACAGCGCACAAAGGAGTACAGGAAATATCTCTAGAACGTACAAAGGAGTACACGAGGTATCTTTACAGCGTACAAAGGAGTACAGAAGGTATCTCTACAGCGCACAAAGGAGTACAGAAGGTATCTCTACAGCGTACAAAGGAGTACAGAAGGTATCTCTACAGCGCACAAAGGAGTACAGAAGGTATCTCCACAGCGCACAAAGGAGTACAGAAGGTATCTCTACAGCGCACAAAGGAGTACAGGAAATATCTCTAGAACGTACAAAGGAGTACACGAGGTATCTCTACAGCACACAAAGGAGTACAGAAGGTATCTCTACAGCGCACAAAGGAGTACAGAAGGTATCTCTACAGCGCACAAAGGAGTACAGGAAATATCTCTAGAACGTACAAAGGAGTACACGAGGTATCTCTACAGCGCACAAAGGAGTACAAAAGGTATCTCTACAGCGCACAAAGGAGTACAGAAGGTATCTCTACAGCGCACAAAGGAGTACAGAAGGTATCTCTACAGCGCACAAAGGAGTACAGAAGGTATCTCTACAGCGCACAAAGGAGTACAGAAGGTATCTCTACAGCGCACGAAGGAGTACAGGAAATATCTATAGAACGTACAAAGGAGTACACGAGGTATCTCTACAACGCACAAAGGAGTACAGGAAATATCTCTACAGCGTACAAAGGTGTACAGAAGGTATCTCTACAGCGCACAAAGGAGTACAGAAGGTATCTCTACAGCGCACAAAAGAGTACGGAATGTATCTCTACAGCGCACAAAGGAGTACAGAAGGTATCTCTACAGCGCACAAAGGAGTACAGAAGGTATCTCTACAGCGCACAAAGGAGTACAGAAGGTATCTCTACAGCGCACAAAGGAGTACAGAAGGTATCTCTACAGCGCACAAAGGAGTACAGGAAATATCTCTCGAACGTACAAAGGAGTACACGAGGTATCTCTACAGCGCACAAAGGAGTACAGGAAATATCTCTACAGCGTACAAAGGTGTACAGAAGGTATCTCTACAGCGCACAAAGGAGTACAGAAGGTATCTCTACAGCGCACAAAGGAGTACAGAAGGTATCTCTACAGCGCACAAAGGAGTACAGAAGGTATCTCTACAGCGCACAAAGGAGTACAGAAGGTATCTCTACAGCGCACAAAGGAGTACAGGAAATATCTCTAGAACGTACAAAGGAGTACACGAGGTGTCTCTACAGCGTACAAAGGAGTACAGAAGGTATCTCTACAGCGCACATAGGAGTACAGAAGGTATCTCTACAGCGCACAAAGGAGTACAGGAAATATCTCTAGAACGTACAAAGGAGTACACGAGGTATCTCTACAGCGTACATAGGAGTACAGAAGGTATCTCTACAGCGCACAAAGGAGTACAGAAGGTATCTCTACAGCGTACAAAGGACTACAGAAGGTATCTCTACAGCGCACAAAGGAGTACAGAAGGTATCTCTACAGCGCACAAAGGAGTACAGAAGGTATCTCTACAGCGCACAAAGGAGTACAGAAGGTATCTCTACAGCGCACAAAGTAGTACAGGAAATATCTCTAGAACGTACAAAGGAGTACACGAGGTATCTCTACAGCGTACAAAGGAGTACAGAAGGTATCTCTACAGCGCACAAAGGAGTACAGGAAATATCTCTAGAACGTACAAAGGAGTACACGAGGTATCTCTACAGTGCACAAAGGAGTACAGAAGGTATCTCTACAGCGCACAAAGGAGTACAGAAGGTATCTCTACAGCGCACAAAGGAGTACAGGAAATATCTCTAGAACGTACAAAGGAGTACACGAGGTATCTCTACAGCGCACAAAGGAGTACAGAAGGTATCTCTACAGCGCACAAAGGAGTACAGAAGGTATCTCTACAGCGAACAAAGGAGTACAGGAAATATCTCTAGAACGTACAAAGGAGTACACGAGGTATCTCTACAGCGCACAAAGGAGTACAGAAGGTATCTCTACTGCGCACAAAGGAGTACAGAAGGTATCTCTACAGCACACAAAGGAGTACAGGAAATATCTCTAGAACGTACAAAGGAGTACACGAGGTATCTCTACAGCGCACAAAGGAGTACAGAAGGTACCTCTACAGCGTACAAAGGAGTACAGAAGGTATCTCTACAGCGCACAAAGGAGTACAGGAAATATCTCTAGAACGTACAAAGGAGTACACGAGGTATCTTTACAGCGTACAAAGGAGTACAGAAGGTATCTCTACAGCGCACAAAGGAGTACAGAAGGTATCTCTAGAGCGTACAAAGGAGTACAGAAGGTATCTCTACAGCGCACAAAGGAGTACAGAAGGTATCTCCACAGCGCACAAAGGAGTACAGAAGGTATCTCTACAGCGCACAAAGGAGTACAGGAAATATCTCTAGAACGTACAAAGGAGTACACGAGGTATCTCTACAGCGCACAAAGGAGTACAGAAGGTATCTCTACAGCGCACAAAGGAGTACAGAAGGTATCTCTACAGCGCACAAAGGAGTACAGGAAATATCTCTAGAACGTACAAAGGAGTACACGAGGTATCTCTACAGCGCACAAAGGAGTACAGAAGGTATCTCTACAGCGCACAAAGGAGTACAGAAGGTATCTCTACAGCGCACAAAGGAGTACAGAAGGTATCTCTACAGCGCACAAAGGAGTACAGAAGGTATCTCTACAGCGCACAAAGGAGTACAGAAGGTATCTCTACAGCGCACAAAGGAGTACAGAAGGTATCTCTACAGCGCACAAAGGAGTACAGGAAATATTTATAGAACGTACAAAGGAGTACACGAGGTATCTCTACAGCGCACAAAGGAGTACAGGAAATATCTCTACAGCGTACAAAGGTGTACAGAAGGTATCTCTACAGCGCACAAAGGAGTACAGAAGGTATCTCTACAGCGCACAAAAGAGTACAGAATGTATCTCTACAGCGCACAAAGGAGTACAGAAGGTATCTCTACAGCGCACAAAGGAGTACAGAAGGTATCTCTACAGCGCACAAAGGAGTACAGGAAATATCTCTAGAACGTACAAAGGAGTACACGAGGTATCTCTACAGCGTACAAAGGAGTACAGAAGGTATCTCTACAGCGCACAAATGAGTACAGAAGGTATCTCTACAGCGCACAAAGGAGTACAGAAGGTATCTCTACAGCGCACAAAGTGGTACAGAAGGTATCTCTACAGCGCACAAAGGAGTCAGAAGGTATCTCTACAGCGTACAAAGGAGTACACGAGGTATCTCTACAGCGCACAAAGGAGTACAGAAGGTATCTCTACAGCGCACGAAGGAGTACAGAAGGTATCTCTACAGCGCACAAAGGAGTACAGAAGGTATCTCTACAGCGCACAAAGGAGTACAGGAAATATCTCTAGAACGTACAAAGGAGTACACGAGGTATCTCTACAGCGTACAAAGGAGTACAGAAAGTATCTCTACAGCGCACATAGGAGTACAGAAGGTATCTCTACAGCGCACAAAGGAGTACAGGAAATATCTCTAGAACGTACGAAGGAGTACACGAGGTATCTCTACAGCGTACAAAGGAGTACAGAAGGTATCTCTACAGCGCACAAAGGAGTACAGAAGGTATCTCTACAGCGCACAAAGGAGTACAGGAAATATCTCTAGAACGTTCAAAGGAGTACACGAGGTATCTCTACAGCGCACAAAGGAGTACAGAAGGTATCTCTACAGCGCACAAAGGAGTACAGAAGGTATCTCTACAGCGCACAAAGGAGTACAGGAAATATCTCTAGAACGTACAAAGGAGTACACGAGGTATCTCTACAGCGCACAAAGAAGTACAGAAGGTATCTCTACAGCGCACAAAGGAGTACAAAAGGTATCTCTACAGCGCACAAAGGAGTACAGGAAATATCTCTAGAACGTACAAAGGAGTACACGAGGTATCTCTACAGCGTACAAAGGAGTACAGAAGGTATCTCTACAGCGCACAAAGGAGTACAGAAGGTATCTCTACAGCGTACAAAGGAGTACAGAAGGTATCTCTACAGCGCACAAAGGAGTACAGAAGGTATCTCTACAGCGCACAAAGGAGTACAGAAGGTATCTCTACAGCGCACAAAGGAGTACAGAAGGTATCTCTACAGCGCACAAAGTAGTACAGGAAATATCTCTAGAACGTACAAAGGAGTACACGAGGTATCTCTACAGCGTACAAAGGAGTACAGAAGGTATCTCTACAGCGCACAAAGGAGTACAGAAGGTATCTCTACAGCGCACAAAGGAGTACAGGAAATATCTCTAGAACGTACAAAGGAGTACACGAGGTATCTCTACAGCGCACAAAGGAGTACAGAAGGTATCTCTTCAGCGCACAAAGGAGTACAGAAGGTATCTCTACAGCGCACAAAGGAGTACAGGAAATATCTCTAGAACGTACAAAGGAGTACACGAGGTATCTCTACAGCGCACAAAGGAGTACAGAAGGTATCTCTACAGCGCAAAAAGGAGTACAGAAGGTATCTCTACAGCGCACAAAGGAGTACAGGAAATATCTCTAGAACGTACAAAGGAGTACACGAGGTATCTCTACAGCGCACAAAGAAGTACAGAAGGTATCTCTACAGCGCACAAAGGAGTACAGAAGGTATCTCTACAGCGCACAAAGGAGTACAGAAGGTATCTCTACAGCGCACAAAGGAGTACAGAAGGTATCTCTACAGCGCACAAAGGAGTACAGGAAATATCTCTCGAACGTACAAAGGAGTACACGAGGTATCTCTACAGCGCACAAAGGAGTACAGAAGGTATCTCTACAGCGCAAAAAGGTGTACAGAAGGTATCTCTACAGCGCACAAAGGAGTACAGGAAATATCTCTAGAACGTACAAAGGAGTACACGAGGTATCTCTACAGCGCACAAAGAAGTACAGAAGGTATCTCTACAGCGCACAAAGGAGTACAGAAGGTATCTCTACAGCGCACAAAGGAGTACAGAAGGTATCTCTACAGCGCACAAAGGAGTACAGAAGGTATCTCTACAGCGCACAAAGGAGTACAGAAGGTATCTCTACAGCGCATAAAGGCGTACAGGAAATATCTCTAGAACGTACATAGGAGTACACGAGGTATCTCTACAGCGTACAAAGGAGTACAGAAGGTATCTCTACAGCGCACAAAGGAGTACAGAAGGTATCTCTACAGCGCACAAAGGAGTACAGGAAATATCTCTAGAACGTACAAAGGAGTACACGAGGTATCTCTACAGCGTACAAAGGAGTACAGAAGGTATCTCTACAGCGCACAAATGAGTACAGAAGGTATCTCTACAGCGCACAAAGGAGTACAGAAGGTATCTCTACAGCGCACAAAGTGGTACAGAAGGTATCTCTACAGCGCACAAAGGAGTCAGAAGGTATCTCTACAGCGTACAAAGGAGTACACGAGGTATCTCTACAGCGCACAAAGGAGTACAGAAGGTATCTCTACAGCGCACAAAGGAGTACAGAAGGTATCTCTACAGCGCACAAAGGAGTACAGAAGGTATCTCTACAGCGCACAAAGGAGTACAGGAAATATCTCTAGAACGTACAAAGGAGTACACGAGGTATCTCTACAGCGTACAAAGGAGTACAGAAAGTATCTCTACAGCGCACATAGGAGTACAGAAGGTATCTCTACAGCGCACAAAGGAGTACAGGAAATATCTCTAGAACGTACGAAGGAGTACACGAGGTATCTCTACAGCGTACAAAGGAGTACAGAAGGTATCTCTACAGCGCACAAAGGAGTACAGAAGGTATCTCTACAGCGCACAAAGGAGTACAGGAAATATCTCTAGAACGTTCAAAGGAGTACACGAGGTATCTCTACAGCGCACAAAGGAGTACAGAAGGTATCTCTACAGCGCACAAAGGAGTACAGAAGGTATCTCTACAGCGCACAAAGGAGTACAGGAAATATCTCTAGAACGTACAAAGGAGTACACGAGGTATCTCTACAGCGCACAAAGAAGTACAGAAGGTATCTCTACAGCGCACAAAGGAGTACAAAAGGTATCTCTACAGCGCACAAAGGAGTACAGGAAATATCTCTAGAACGTACAAAGGAGTACACGAGGTATCTCTACAGCGTACAAAGGAGTACAGAAGGTATCTCTACAGCGCAAAAAGGAGTACAGAAGGTATCTCTACAGCGTACAAAGGAGTACAGAAGGTATCTCTACAGCGCACAAAGGAGTACAGAAGGTATCTCTACAGCGCACAAAGGAGTACAGAAGGTATCTCTACAGCGCACAAAGGAGTACAGAAGGTATCTCTACAGCGCACAAAGTAGTACAGGAAATATCTCTAGAACGTACAAAGGAGTACACGAGGTATCTCTACAGCGTACAAAGGAGTACAGAAGGTATCTCTACAGCGCACAAAGGAGTACAGAAGGTATCTCTACAGCGCACAAAGGAGTACAGGAAATATCTCTAGAACGTACAAAGGAGTACACGAGGTATCTCTACAGCGCACAAAGGAGTACAGAAGGTATCTCTTCAGCGCACAAAGGAGTACAGAAGGTATCTCTACAGCGCACAAAGGAGTACAGGAAATATCTCTAGAACGTACAAAGGAGTACACGAGGTATCTCTACAGCGCACAAAGGAGTACAGAAGGTATCTCTACAGCGCAAAAAGGAGTACAGAAGGTATCTCTACAGCGCACAAAGGAGTACAGGAAATATCTCTAGAACGTACAAAGGAGTACACGAGGTATCTCTACAGCGCACAAAGAAGTACAGAAGGTATCTCTACAGCGCACAAAGGAGTACAGAAGGTATCTCTACAGCGCACAAAGGAGTACAGAAGGTATCTCTACAGCGCACAAAGGAGTACAGAAGGTATCTCTACAGCGCACAAAGGAGTACAGAAGGTATCTCTACAGCGCATAAAGGCGTACAGGAAATATCTCTAGAACGTACATAGGAGTACACGAGGTATCTCTACAGCGTACAAAGGAGTACAGAAGGTATCTCTACAGCGCACAAAGGAGTACAGAAGGTATCTCTACAGCGCACAAAGGAGTACAGGAAATATCTCTAGAACGTACAAAGGAGTACACGAGGTATCTCTACAGCGTACAAAGGAGTACAGAAGGTATCTCTACAGCGCACAAAGGAGTACAGAAGGTATCTCTACAGCGCACAAAGGAGTACAGAAGGTATCTCTACAGCGCACAAAGTGGTACAGAAGGTATCTCTACAGCGCACAAAGGAGTCAGAAGGTATCTCTACAGCGTACAAAGGAGTACACGAGGTATCTCTACAGCGCACAAAGGAGTACAGAAGGTATCTCTACAGCGCACAAAGGAGTACAGAAGGTATCTCTACATCGCACAAAGGAGTACAGAAGGTATCTCTACAGCGCACAAAGGAGTACAGGAAATATCTCTAGAACGTACAAAGGAGTACACGAGGTATCTCTACAGCGTACAAAGGAGTACAGAAGGTATCTCTACAGCGCACATAGGAGTACAGAAGGTATCTCTACAGCGCACAAAGGAGTACAGGAAATATCTCTAGAACGTACAAAGGAGTACACGAGGTATCTCTACAGCGTACATAGGAGTACAGAAGGTATCTCTACAGCGCACAAAGGAGTACAGAAGGTATCTCTACAGCGTACAAAGGAGTACAGAAGGTATCTCTACAGCGCACAAAGGAGTACAGAAGGTATCTCTACAGCGCACAAAGGAGTACAGAAGGTATCTCTACAGCGCACAAAGGAGTACAGAAGGTATCTCTACAGCGCACAAAGTAGTACAGGAAATATCTCTAGAACGTACAAAGGAGTACACGAGGTATCTCTACAGCGTACAAAGGAGTACAGAAGGTATCTCTACAGCGCACAAAGGAGTACAGGAAATATCTCTAGAACGTACAAAGGAGTACACGAGGTATCTCTACAGCGCACAAAGGAGTACAGAAGGTATCTCTACAGCGCACAAAGGAGTACAGAAGGTATCTCTACAGCGCACAAAGGAGTACAGGAAATATCTCTAGAACGTACAAAGGAGTACACGAGGTATCTCTACAGCGCACAAAGGAGTACAGAAGGTATCTCTACAGCGCACAAAAGAGTACAGAAGGTATCTCTACAGCGCACAAAGGAGTACAGAAGGTATCTCTACAGCGCACAAAGGAGTACAGAAGGTATCTCTACAGCGCACAAAGGAGTACAGAAGGTATCTCTACAGCGCACAAAGGAGTACAGAAGGTATCTCTACAGCGCACAAAGGAGTACAGGAAATATTTGTAGAACGTACAAAGGAGTACACGAGGTATCTCTACAGCGCACAAAGGAGTACAGGAAATATCTCTACAGCGTACAAAGGTGTACAGAAGGTATCTCTACAGCGCACAAAGGAGTACAGAAGGTATCTCTACAGCGCACAAAAGAGTACAGAATGTATCTCTACAGCGCACAAAGGAGTACAGAAGGTATCTCTACAGCGCACAAAGGAGTACAGAAGGTATCTCTACAGCGCACAAAGGAGTACAGAAGGTATCTCTACAGCGCACAAAGGAGTACAGAAGGTATCTCTACAGCGCACAAAGGAGTACAGGAAATATCTCTCGAACGTACAAAGGAGTACACGAGGTATCTCTACAGCGCACAAAGGAGTACAGGAAATATCTCTACAGCGTACAAAGGTGTACAGAAGGTATCTCTACAGCACACAAAGGAGTACAGGAAATATCTCTAGAACGTACAAAGGAGTACACGAGGTATCTCTACAGCGTACAAAGGAGTACAGAAGGTATGTCTACAGCGCACAAAGGAGTACAGAAGGTATCTCTAGAGCGCACAAAGGAGTACAGGAAATATCTCTAGAACGTACAAAGGAGTACACGAGGTATCTCTACAGCGTACAACGGAGTACAGAAGGTATCTCTACAGCGCACAAAGGAGTACAGAAGGTATCTCTACAGCGCACAAAGGAGTACAGAAGGTATCTCTACAGCGCACAAAGTGGTACAGAAGGTATCTCTACAGCGCACAAAGGAGTCAGAAGGTATCTCTACAGCGTACAAAGGAGTACACGAGGTATCTCTACAGCGCACAAAGGAGTACAGAAGGTATCTCTACAGCGCACAAAGGAGTAAAGAAGGTATCTCTACAGCGCACAAAGGAGTACAGAAGGTATCTCTACAGCGCACAAAGGAGTACAGAAGGTATCTCTACAGCGCACAAAGGAGTACAGAAGGTATCTCTACAGCGCACAAAGGAGTACAGGAAATATCTCTAGAACGTACAAAGGAGTACACGAGGTATCTCTACAGCGTACAAAGGAGTACAGAAGGTATCTCTACAGCGCACAAAGGAGTACAGAAGGTATCTCTACAGCGCACAAAGGAGTACAGGAAATATCTCTAGAACGTACAAAGGAGTACACGAGGTATCTCTACAGCGTACATAGGAGTACAGAAGGTATCTCTACAGCGCACAAAGGAGTACAGAAGGTATCTCTACAGCGTACAAAGGAGTACAGAAGGTATCTCTACAGCGCACAAAGGAGTACAGAAGGTATCTCTACAGCGCACAAAGGAGTACAGAAGGTATCTCTACAGCGCACAAAGGAGTACAGAAGGTATCTCTACAGCGCACAAAGTAGTACAGGAAATATCTCTAGAACGTACAAAGGAGTACACGAGGTATCTCTACAGCGCACAAAGGAGTACAGAAGGTATCTCTACAGCGCACAAAGGAGTACAGGAAATATCTCTAGAACGTACAAAGGAGTACACGAGGTATCTCTACAGCGTACATAGGAGTACAGAAGGTATCTCTACAGCGTACAAAGGAGTACAGAAGGTATCTCTACAGCGCACAAAGGAGTACAGGAAATATCTCTAGAACGTACAAAGTAGTACACGAGGTATCTCTACAGCGCACAAAGGAGTACAGGAAATATCTCTAGAACGTACAAAGGAGTACACGAGGTATCTCTACAGCGCACAAAGGAGTACAGAAGGTATCTCTACAGCGCACAAAGGAGTACAGAAGGTATCTCTACAGCGCACAAAGGAGTACAGAAAATATCTCTAGAACGTACAAAGGAGTACACGAGGTATCTCTACAGCGCACAAAGGAGTACAGATGGTATCTCTACTGCGCACAAACGAGTACAGAAGGTATCTCTACAGCACACAAAGGAGTACAGGAAATATCTCTAGAACGTACAAAGGAGTACACGAGGTATCTCTACAGCGCACAAAGGAGTACAGAAGGTACCTCTACAGCGTACAAAGGAGTACAGAAGGTATCTCTACAGCGCACAAAGGAGTACAGAAGGTATCTCTACAGCGCACAAAGGAGTACAGAAGGTATCTCTACAGCGCACAAAGGAGTACAGAAGGTATCTCTACAGCGCACAAAGGAGTACAGGAAATATCTCTAGAACGTACAAAGGAGTACACGAGGTATCTCTACAGCGTACAAAAGAGTACAGAAGGTATCTCTACAGCGCACAAAGGAGTACAGAAGGTATCTCTACAGCGCACAAAGGAGTACAGAAGGTATCTCTACAGCGCACAAAGTGGTACAGAAGGTATCTCTACAGCGCACAAAGGAGTACAGAAGGTATCTCTACAGCGTACAAAGGAGTACACGAGGTATCTCTACAGCGCACAAAGGAGTACAGAAGGTATCTCTACAGCGCACAAAGGAGTACAGAAGGTATCTCTACAGCGCACAAAGGAGTACAGAAGGTATCTCTACAGCGCACAAAGGAGTACAGGAAATATCTCTAGAACGTACAAAGGAGTACACGAGGTATCTTTACAGCGTACAAAGGAGTACAGAAGGTATCTCTACAGCGCACAAAGGAGTACAGAAGGTATCTCTACAGCGTACAAAGGAGTACAGAAGGTATCTCTACAGCGCACAAAGGAGTACAGAAGGTATCTCCACAGCGCACAAAGGAGTACAGAAGGTATCTCTACAGCGCACAAAGGAGTACAGGAAATATCTCTAGAACGTACAAAGGAGTACACGAGGTATCTCTACAGCACACAAAGGAGTACAGAAGGTATCTCTACAGCGCACAAAGGAGTACAGAAGGTATCTCTACAGCGCACAAAGGAGTACAGGAAATATCTCTAGAACGTACAAAGGAGTACACGAGGTATCTCTACAGCGCACAAAGGAGTACAAAAGGTATCTCTACAGCGCACAAAGGAGTACAGAAGGTATCTCTACAGCGCACAAAGGAGTACAGAAGGTATCTCTACAGCGCACAAAGGAGTACAGAAGGTATCTCTACAGCGCACAAAGGAGTACAGAAGGTATCTCTACAGCGCACAAAGGAGTACAGGAAATATCTATAGAACGTACAAAGGAGTACACGAGGTATCTCTACAACGCACAAAGGAGTACAGGAAATATCTCTACAGCGTACAAAGGTGTACAGAAGGTATCTCTACAGCGCACAAAGGAGTACAGAAGGTATCTCTACAGCGCACAAAAGAGTACAGAATGTATCTCTACAGCGCACAAAGGAGTACAGAAGGTATCTCTACAGCGCACAAAGGAGTACAGAAGGTATCTCTACAGCGCACAAAGGAGTACAGAAGGTATCTCTACAGCGCACAAAGGAGTACAGAAGGTATCTCTACAGCGCACAAAGGAGTACAGGAAATATCTCTCGAACGTACAAAGGAGTACACGAGGTATCTCTACAGCGCACAAAGGAGTACAGGAAATATCTCTACAGCGTACAAAGGTGTACAGAAGGTATCTCTACAGCGCACAAAGGAGTACAGAAGGTATCTCTACAGCGCACAAAGGAGTACAGAAGGTATCTCTACAGCGCACAAAGGAGTACAGAAGGTATCTCTACAGCGCACAAAGGAGTACAGAAGGTATCTCTACAGCGCACAAAGGAGTACAGGAAATATCTCTAGAACGTACAAAGGAGTACACGAGGTGTCTCTACAGGGTACAAAGGAGTACAGAAGGTATCTCTACAGCGCACATAGGAGTACAGAAGGTATCTCTACAGCGCACAAAGGAGTACAGGAAATATCTCTAGAACGTACAAAGGAGTACACGAGGTATCTCTACAGCGTACATAGGAGTACAGAAGGTATCTCTACAGCGCACAAAGGAGTACAGAAGGTATCTCTACAGCGTACAAAGGAGTACAGAAGGTATCTCTACAGCGCACAAAGGAGTACAGAAGGTATCTCTACAGCGCACAAAGGAGTACAGAAGGTATCTCTACAGCGCACAAAGGAGTACAGAAGGTATCTCTACAGCGCACAAAGTAGTACAGGAAATATCTCTAGAACGTACAAAGGAGTACACGAGGTATCTCTACAGCGTACAAAGGAGTACAGAAGGTATCTCTACAGCGCACAAAGGAGTACAGGAAATATCTCTAGAACGTACAAAGGAGTACACGAGGTATCTCTACAGCGCACAAAGGAGTACAGAAGGTATCTCTACAGCGCACTAAGGAGTACAGAAGGTATCTCTACAGCGCACAAAGGAGTACAGGAAATATCTCTAGAACGTACAAAGGAGTACACGAGGTATCTCTACAGCGCACAAAGGAGTACAGAAGGTATCTCTACAGCGCACAAAGGAGTACAGAAGGTATCTCTACAGCGAACAAAGGAGTACAGGAAATATCTCTAGAACGTACAAAGGAGTACACGAGGTATCTCTACAGCGCACAAAGGAGTACAGAAGGTATCTCTACTGCGCACAAAGGAGTACAGAAGGTATCTCTACAGCACACAAAGGAGTACAGGAAATATCTCTAGAACGTACAAAGGAGTACACGAGGTATCTCTACAGCGCACAAAGGAGTACAGAAGGTACCTCTACAGCGTACAAAGGAGTACAGAAGGTATCTCTACAGCGCACAAAGGAGTACAGGAAATATCTCTAGAACGTACAAAGGAGTACACGAGGTATCTTTACAGCGTACAAAGGAGTACAGAAGGTATCTCTACAGCGCACAAAGGAGTACAGAAGGTATCTCTAGAGCGTACAAAGGAGTACAGAAGGTATCTCTACAGCGCACAAAGGAGTACAGAAGGTATCTCCACAGCGCACAAAGGAGTACAGAAGGTATCTCTACAGCGCACAAAGGAGTACAGGAAATATCTCTAGAACGTACAAAGGAGTACACGAGGTATCTCTACAGCGCACAAAGGAGTACAGAAGGTATCTCTACAGCGCACAAAGGAGTACAGAAGGTATCTCTACAGCGCACAAAGGAGTACAGGAAATATCTCTAGAACGTACAAAGGAGTACACGAGGTATCTCTACAGCGCACAAAGGAGTACAGAAGGTATCTCTACAGCGCACAAAGGAGTACAGAAGGTATCTCTACAGCGCACAAAGGAGTACAGAAGGTATCTCTACAGCGCACAAAGGAGTACAGAAGGTATCTCTACAGCGCACAAAGGAGTACAGAAGGTATCTCTACAGCGCACAAAGGAGTACAGAAGGTATCTCTACAGCGCACAAAGGAGTACAGGAAATATTTATAGAACGTACAAAGGAGTACACGAGGTATCTCTACAGCGCACAAAGGAGTACAGGAAATATCTCTACAGCGTACAAAGGTGTACAGAAGGTATCTCTACAGCGCACAAAGGAGTACAGAAGGTATCTCTACAGCGCACAAAAGAGTACAGAATGTATCTCTACAGCGCACAAAGGAGTACAGAAGGTATCTCTACAGCGCACAAAGGAGTACAGAAGGTATCTCTACAGCGCACAAAGGAGTACAGAAGGTATCTCTACAGCGCACAAAGGAGTACAGAAGGTATCTCTACAGCGCACAAAGGAGTACAGGAAATATCTCTCGAACGTACAAAGGAGTACACGAGGTATCTCTACAGCGCACAAAGGAGTACAGGAAATATCTCTACAGCGTACAAAGGTGTACAGAAGGTATCTCTACAGCGCACAAAGGAGTACAGAAGGTATCTCTACAGCGCACAAAGGAGTACAGAAGGTATCTCTACAGCGCACAAAGGAGTACAGAAGGTATCTCTACAGCGCACAAAGGAGTACAGAAGGTATCTCTACAGCGCACAAAGGAGTACAGGAAATATCTCTAGAACGTACAAAGGAGTACACGAGGTATCTCGACAGCGTACAAAGGAGTACAGAAGGTATGTCTACAGCGCACAAAGGAGTACAGAAGGTATCTCTAGAGCGCACAAAGGAGTACAGGAAATATCTCTAGAACGTACAAAGGAGTACACGAGGTATCTCCACAGCGTACAACGGAGTACAGAAGGTATCTCTACAGCGCACAAAGGAGTACAGAAGGTATCTCTACAGCGCACAAAGGAGTACAGAAGGTATCTCTACAGCGCACAAAGTGGTACAGAAGGTATCTCTACAGCGCACAAAGGAGTCAGAAGGTATCTCTACAGCGTACAAAGGAGTACACGAGGTATCTCTACAGCGCACAAAGGAGTACAGAAGGTATCTCTACAGCGCACAAAGGAGTACAGAAGGTATCTCTACAGCGCACAAAGGAGTACAGAAGGTATCTCTACAGCGCACAAAGGAGTACAGAAGGTATCTCTACAGCGCACAAAGGAGTACAGAAGGTATCTCTACAGCGCACAAAGGAGTACAGGAAATATCTCTAGAACGTACAAAGGAGTACACGAGGTATCTCTACAGCGTACAAAGGAGTACAGAAGGTATCTCTACAGCGCACAAAGGAGTACAGAAGGTATCTCTACAGCGCACAAAGGAGTACAGGAAATATCTCTAGAACGTACAAAGGAGTACACGAGGTATCTCTACAGCGTACATAGGAGTACAGAAGGTATCTCTACAGCGCACAAAGGAGTACAGAAGGTATCTCTACAGCGTACAAAGGAGTACAGAAGGTATCTCTACAGCGCACAAAGGAGTACAGAAGGTATCTCTACAGCGCACAAAGGAGTACAGAAGGTATCTCTACAGCGCACAAAGGAGTACAGAAGGTATCTCTACAGCGCACAAAGTAGTACAGGAAATATCTCTAGAACGTACAAAGGAGTACACGAGGTATCTCTACAGCGCACAAAGGAGTACAGAAGGTATCTCTACAGCGCACAAAGGAGTACAGGAAATATCTCTAGAACGTACAAAGGAGTACACGAGGTATCTCTACAGCGTACATAGGAGTACAGAAGGTATCTCTACAGCGTACAAAGGAGTACAGAAGGTATCTCTACAGCGCACAAAGGAGTACAGGAAATATCTCTAGAACGTTCAAAGTAGTACACGAGGTATCTCTACAGCGCACAAAGGAGTACAGGAAATATCTCTAGAACGTACAAAGGAGTACACGAGGTATCTCTACAGCGCACAAAGGAGTACAGAAGGTATCTCTACAGCGCACAAAGGAGTACAGAATGTATCTCTACAGCGCACAAAGGAGTACAGGAAATATCTCTAGAACGTACAAAGGAGTACACGAGGTATCTCTACAGCGAACAAAGGAGTACAGAAGGTATCTCTACTGCGCACAAAGGAGTACAGAAGGTATCTCTACAGCACACAAAGGAGTACAGGAAATATCTCTAGAACGTACAAAGGAGTACACGAGGTATCTCTACAGCGCACAAAGGAGTACAGAAGGTACCTCTACAGCGTACAAAGGAGTACAGAAGGTATCTCTACAGCGCACAAAGGAGTACAGAAGGTATCTCTACAGCGCACAAAGGAGTACAGAAGGTATCTCTACAGCGCACAAAGGAGTACAGAAGGTATCTCTACAGCGCACAAAGGAGTACAGGAAATATCTCTTGAACGTACAAAGGAGTACACGAGGTATCTCTACAGCGTACAAAAGAGTACAGAAGGTATCTCTACAGCGCACAAAGGAGTACAGAAGGTATCTCTACAGCGCACAAAGGAGTACAGAATGTATCTCTACAGCGCACAAAGTGGTACAGAAGGTATCTCTACAGCGCACAAAGGAGTACAGAAGGTATCTCTACAGCGCACAAAGGAGTACAGAAGGTATCTCTACAGCGCACAAAGGAGTACAGAAGGTATCTCTACAGCGCACAAAGGAGTACAGAAGGTATCTCTACAGCGCACAAAGGAGTACAGAAGGTATCTCTACAGCGCACAAAGGAGTACAGAAGGTATCTCTACAGCGCACAAAGGAGTACAGGAAATATCTCTCGAACGTACAAAGGAGTACACGAGGTATCTCTACAGCGCACAAAGGAGTACAGGAAATATCTCTACAGCGTACAAAGGTGTACAGAAGGTATCTCTACAGCGCACAAAGGAGTACAGAAGGTATCTCTACAGCGCACAAAGGAGTACAGAAGGTATCTCTACAGCGCACAAAGGAGTACAGAAGGTATCTCTACAGCGCACAAAGGAGTACAGAAGGTATCTCTACAGCGCACAAAGGAGTACAGGAAATATCTCTAGAACGTACAAAGGAGTACACGAGGTATCTCTACAGCGTACAAAGGAGTACAGAAGGTATGTCTACAGCGCACAAAGGAGTACAGAAGGTATCTCTAGAGCGCACAAAGGAGTACAGGAAATATCTCTAGAACGTACAAAGGAGTACACGAGGTATCTCTACAGCGTACAACGGAGTACAGAAGGTATCTCTACAGCGCACAAAGGAGTACAGAAGGTATCTCTACAGCGCACAAAGGAGTACAGAAGGTATCTCTACAGCGCACAAAGTGGTACAGAAGGTATCTCTACAGCGCACAAAGGAGTCAGAAGGTATCTCTACAGCGTACAAAGGAGTACACGAGGTATCTCTACAGCGCACAAAGGAGTACAGAAGGTATCTCTACAGCACACAAAGGAGTACAGGAAATATCTCTAGAACGTACAAAGGAGTACACGAGGTATCTCTACAGCGCACAAAGGAGTACAGAAGGTACCTCTACAGCGTACAAAGGAGTACAGAAGGTATCTCTACAGCGCACAAAGGAGTACAGGAAATATCTCTAGAACGTACAAAGGAGTACACGAGGTATCTTTACAGCGTACAAAGGAGTACAGAAGGTATCTCTACAGCGCACAAAGGAGTACAGAAGGTATCTCTACAGCGTACAAAGGAGTACAGAAGGTATCTCTACAGCGCACAAAGGAGTACAGAAGGTATCTCCACAGCGCACAAGGGAGTACAGAAGGTATCTCTACAGCGCACAAAGGAGTACAGGAAATATCTCTAGAACGTACAAAGGAGTACACGAGGTATCTCTACAGCGCACAAAGGAGTACAGAAGGTATCTCTACAGCGCACAAAGGAGTACAGAAGGTATCTCTACAGCGCACAAAGGAGTACAGGAAATATCTCTAGAACGTACAAAGGAGTACACGAGGTATCTCTACAGCGCACAAAGGAGTACAGAAGGTATCTCTACAGCGCACAAAGGAGTACAGAAGGTATCTCTACAGCGCACAAAGGAGTACAGAAGGTATCTCTACAGCGCACAAAGGAGTACAGAAGGTATCTCTACAGCGCACAAAGGAGTACAGAAGGTATCTCTACAGCGCACAAAGGAGTACAGAAGGTATCTCTACAGCGCACAAAGGAGTACAGGAAATATTTATAGAACGTACAAAGGAGTACACGAGGTATCTCTACAGCGCACAAAGGAGTACAGGAAATATCTCTACAGCGTACAAAGGTGTACAAAAGGTATCTCTACAGCGCACAAAGGAGTACAGAAGGTATCTCTACAGCGCACAAAAGAGTACAGAATGTATCTCTACAGCGCACAAAGGAGTACAGAAGGTATCTCTACAGCGCACAAAGGAGTACAGAAGGTATCTCTACAGCGCACAAAGGAGTACAGAAGGTATCTCTACAGCGCACAAAGGAGTACAGAAGGTATCTCTACAGCGCACAAAGGAGTACAGGAAATATCTCTCGAACGTACAAAGGAGTACACGAGGTATCTCTACAGCGCACAAAGGAGTACAGGAAATATCTCTACAGCGTACAAAGGTGTACAGAAGGTATCTCTACAGCGCACAAAGGAGTACAGAAGGTATCTCTACAGCGCACAAAGGAGTACAGAAGGTATCTCTACAGCGCACAAAGGAGTACAGAAGGTATCTCTACAGCGCACAAAGGAGTACAGAAGGTATCTCTACAGCGCACAAAGGAGTACAGGAAATATCTCTAGAACGTACAAAGGAGTACACGAGGTATCTCTACAGCGTACAAAGGAGTACAGAAGGTATGTCTACAGCGCACAAAGGAGTACAGAAGGTATCTCTAGAGCGCACAAAGGAGTACAGGAAATATCTCTAGAACGTACAAAGGAGTACACGAGGTATCTCTACAGCGTACAACGGAGTACAGAAGGTATCTCTACAGCGCACAAAGGAGTACAGAAGGTATCTCTACAGCGCACAAAGGAGTACAGAAGGTATCTCTACAGCGCACAAAGTGGTACAGAAGGTATCTCTACAGCGCACAAAGGAGTCAGAAGGTATCTCTACAGCGTACAAAGGAGTACACGAGGTATCTCTACAGCGCACAAAGGAGTACAGAAGGTATCTCTACAGCGCACAAAGGAGTACAGAAGGTATCTCTACAGCGCACAAAGGAGTACAGAAGGTATCTCTACAGCGCACAAAGGAGTACAGAAGGTATCTCTACAGCGCACAAAGGAGTACAGAAGGTATCTCTACAGCGCACAAAGGAGTACAGGAAATATCTCTAGAACGTACAAAGGAGTACACGAGGTATCTCTACAGCGTACAAAGGAGTACAGAAGGTATCTCTACAGCGCACAAAGGAGTACAGAAGGTATCTCTACAGCGCACAAAGGAGTACAGGAAATATCTCTAGAACGTACAAAGGAGTACACGAGGTATCTCTACAGCGTACATAGGAGTACAGAAGGTATCTCTACAGCGCACAAAGGAGTACAGAAGGTATCTCTACAGCGTACAAAGGAGTACAGAAGGTATCTCTACAGCGCACAAAGGAGTACAGAAGGTATCTCTACAGCGCACAAAGGAGTACAGAAGGTATCTCTACAGCGCACAAAGGAGTACAGAAGGTATCTCTACAGCGCACAAAGTAGTACAGGAAATATCTCTAGAACGTACAAAGGAGTACACGAGGTATCTCTACAGCGCACAAAGGAGTACAGAAGGTATCTCTACAGCGCACAAAGGAGTACAGGAAATATCTCTAGAACGTACAAAGGAGTACACGAGGTATCTCTACAGCGTACATAGGAGTACAGAAGGTATCTCTACAGCGTACAAAGGAGTACAGAAGGTATCTCTACAGCGCACAAAGGAGTACAGGAAATATCTCTAGAACGTTCAAAGTAGTACACGAGGTATCTCTACAGCGCACAAAGGAGTACAGGAAATATCTCTAGAACGTACAAAGGAGTACACGAGGTATCTCTACAGCGCACAAAGGAGTACAGAAGGTATCTCTACAGCGCACAAAGGAGTACAGAATGTATCTCTACAGCGCACAAAGGAGTACAGGAAATATCTCTAGAACGTACAAAGGAGTACACGAGGTATCTCTACAGCGAACAAAGGAGTACAGAAGGTATCTCTACTGCGCACAAAGGAGTACAGAAGGTATCTCTACAGCACACAAAGGAGTACAGGAAATATCTCTAGAACGTACAAAGGAGTACAGAAGGTATCTCTACAGCGCACAAAGGAGTACAGAAGGTATCTCTACAGCGCACAAAGGAGTACAGAAGGTATCTCTACAGCGCACAAAGGAGTACAGAAGGTATCTCTACAGCGCACAAAGGAGTACAGGAAATATCTCTAGAACGTACAAAGGAGTACACGAGGTATCTCTACAGCGTACAAAAGAGTACAGAAGGTATCTCTACAGCGCACAAAGGAGTACAGAAGGTATCTCTACAGCGCACAAAGGAGTACAGAATGTATCTCTACAGCGCACAAAGTGGTACAGAAGGTATCTCTACAGCGCACAAAGGAGTACAGAAGGTATCTCTACAGCGTACAAAGGAGTACACGAGGTATCTCTACAGCGCACAAAGGAGTACAGAAGGTATCTCTACAGCGCACAAAGGAGTACAGAAGGTATCTCTACAGCGCACAAAGGAGTACAGAAGGTATCTCTACAGCGCACAAAGGAGTACAGAAGGTATCTCTACAGCGCACAAAGGAGTACAGAAGGTATCTCTACAGCGCACAAAGGAGTACAGGAAATATCTCTCGAACGTACAAAGGAGTACACGAGGTATCTCTACAGCGCACAAAGGAGTACAGGAAATATCTCTACAGCGTACAAAGGTGTACAGAAGGTATCTCTACAGCGCACAAAGGAGTACAGAAGGTATCTCTACAGCGCACAAAGGAGTACAGAAGGTATCTCTACAGCGCACAAAGGAGTACAGAAGGTATCTCTACAGCGCACAAAGGAGTACAGAAGGTATCTCTACAGCGCACAAAGGAGTACAGGAAATATCTCTAGAACGTACAAAGGAGTACACGAGGTATCTCTACAGCGTACAAAGGAGTACAGAAGGTATGTCTACAGCGCACAAAGGAGTACAGAAGGTATCTCTAGAGCGCACAAAGGAGTACAGGAAATATCTCTAGAACGTACAAAGGAGTACACGAGGTATCTCTACAGCGTACAACGGAGTACAGAAGGTATCTCTACAGCGCACAAAGGAGTACAGAAGGTATCTCTACAGCGCACAAAGGAGTACAGAAGGTATCTCTACAGCGCACAAAGGAGTACAGAAGGTATCTCTACAGCGCACAAAGGAGTACAGAAGGTATCTCTACAGCGCACAAAGTAGTACAGGAAATATCTCTAGAACGTACAAAGGAGTACACGAGGTATCTCTACAGCGCACAAAGGAGTACAGAAGGTATCTCTACAGCGCACAAAGGAGTACAGGAAAAATCTCTAGAACGTACAAAGGAGTACACGAGGTATCTCTACAGCGTACATAGGAGTACAGAAGGTATCTCTACAGCGTACAAAGGAGTACAGAAGGTATCTCTACAGCGCACAAAGGAGTACAGGAAATATCTCTAGAACGTACAAAGTAGTACACGAGGTATCTCTACAGCGCACAAAGGAGTACAGGAAATATCTCTAGAACGTACAAAGGAGTACACGAGGTATCTCTACAGCGCACAAAGGAGTACAGAAGGTATCTCTACAGCGCACAAAGGAGTACAGAAGGTATCTCTACAGCGCACAAAGGAGTACAGAAAATATCTCTAGAACGTACAAAGGAGTACACGAGGTATCTCTACAGCGCACAAAGGAGTACAGATGGTATCTCTACTGCGCACAAACGAGTACAGAAGGTATCTCTACAGCACACAAAGGAGTACAGGAAATATCTCTAGAACGTACAAAGGAGTACACGAGGTATCTCTACAGCGCACAAAGGAGTACAGAAGGTACCTCTACAGCGTACAAAGGAGTACAGAAGGTATCTCTACAGCGCACAAAGGAGTACAGAAGGTATCTCTACAGCGCACAAAGGAGTACAGAAGGTATCTCTACAGCGCACAAAGGAGTACAGAAGGTATCTCTACAGCGCACAAAGGAGTACAGGAAATATCTCTAGAACGTACAAAGGAGTACACGAGGTATCTCTACAGCGTACAAAAGAGTACAGAAGGTATCTCTACAGCGCACAAAGGAGTACAGAAGGTATCTCTACAGCGCACAAAGGAGTACAGAAGGTATCTCTACAGCGCACAAAGTGGTACAGAAGGTATCTCTACAGCGCACAAAGGAGTACAGAAGGTATCTCTACAGCGTACAAAGGAGTACACGAGGTATCTCTACAGCGCACAAAGGAGTACAGAAGGTATCTCTACAGCGCACAAAGGAGTACAGAAGGTATCTCTACAGCGCACAAAGGAGTACAGAAGGTATCTCTACAGCGCACAAAGGAGTACAGGAAATATCTCTAGAACGTACAAAGGAGTACACGAGGTATCTTTACAGCGTACAAAGGAGTACAGAAGGTATCTCTACAGCGCACAAAGGAGTACAGAAGGTATCTCTACAGCGTACAAAGGAGTACAGAAGGTATCTCTACAGCGCACAAAGGAGTACAGAAGGTATCTCCACAGCGCACAAAGGAGTACAGAAGGTATCTCTACAGCGCACAAAGGAGTACAGGAAATATCTCTAGAACGTACAAAGGAGTACACGAGGTATCTCTACAGCACACAAAGGAGTACAGAAGGTATCTCTACAGCGCACAAAGGAGTACAGAAGGTATCTCTACAGCGCACAAAGGAGTACAGGAAATATCTCTAGAACGTACAAAGGAGTACACGAGGTATCTCTACAGCGCACAAAGGAGTACAAAAGGTATCTCTACAGCGCACAAAGGAGTACAGAAGGTATCTCTACAGCGCACAAAGGAGTACAGAAGGTATCTCTACAGCGCACAAAGGAGTACAGAAGGTATCTCTACAGCGCACAAAGGAGTACAGAAGGTATCTCTACAGCGCACAAAGGAGTACAGGAAATATCTATAGAACGTACAAAGGAGTACACGAGGTATCTCTACAACGCACAAAGGAGTACAGGAAATATCTCTACAGCGTACAAAGGTGTACAGAAGGTATCTCTACAGCGCACAAAGGAGTACAGAAGGTATCTCTACAGCGCACAAAAGAGTACAGAATGTATCTCTACAGCGCACAAAGGAGTACAGAAGGTATCTCTACAGCGCACAAAGGAGTACAGAAGGTATCTCTACAGCGCACAAAGGAGTACAGAAGGTATCTCTACAGCGCACAAAGGAGTACAGAAGGTATCTCTACAGCGCACAAAGGAGTACAGGAAATATCTCTCGAACGTACAAAGGAGTACACGAGGTATCTCTACAGCGCACAAAGGAGTACAGGAAAGATCTCTACAGCGTACAAAGGTGTACAGAAGGTATCTCTACAGCGCACAAAGGAGTACAGAAGGTATCTCTACAGCGCACAAAGGAGTACAGAAGGTATCTCTACAGCGCACAAAGGAGTACAGAAGGTATCTCTACAGCGCACAAAGGAGTACAGAAGGTATCTCTACAGCGCACAAAGGAGTACAGGAAATATCTCTAGAACGTACAAAGGAGTACACGAGGTGTCTCTACAGCGTACAAAGGAGTACAGAAGGTATCTCTACAGCGCACATAGGAGTACAGAAGGTATCTCTACAGCGCACAAAGGAGTACAGGAAATATCTCTAGAACGTACAAAGGAGTACACGAGGTATCTCTACAGCGTACATAGGAGTACAGAAGGTATCTCTACAGCGCACAAAGGAGTACAGAAGGTATCTCTACAGCGTACAAAGGAGTACAGAAGGTATCTCTACAGCGCACAAAGGAGTACAGAAGGTATCTCTACAGCGCACAAAGGAGTACAGAAGGTATCTCTACTGCGCACAAAGGAGTACAGAAGGTATCTCTACAGCACACAAAGGAGTACAGGAAATATCTCTAGAACGTACAAAGGAGTACACGAGGTATCTCTACAGCGCACAAAGGAGTACAGAAGGTACCTCTACAGCGTACAAAGGAGTACAGAAGGTATCTCTACAGCGCACAAAGGAGTACAGGAAATATCTCTAGAACGTACAAAGGAGTACACGAGGTATCTTTACAGCGTACAAAGGAGTACAGAAGGTATCTCTACAGCGCACAAAGGAGTACAGAAGGTATCTCTAGAGCGTACAAAGGAGTACAGAAGGTATCTCTACAGCGCACAAAGGAGTACAGAGGGTATCTCCACAGCGCACAAAGGAGTACAGAAGGTATCTCTACAGCGCACAAAGGAGTACAGGAAATATCTCTAGAACGTACAAAGGAGTACACGAGGTATCTCTACAGCGCACAAAGGAGTACAGAAGGTATCTCTACAGCGCACAAAGGAGTACAGAAGGTATCTCTACAGCGCACAAAGGAGTACAGGAAATATCTCTAGAACGTACAAAGGAGTACACGAGGTATCTCTACAGCGCACAAAGGAGTACAGAAGGTATCTCTACAGCGCACAAAGGAGTACAGAAGGTATCTCTACAGCGCACAAAGGAGTACAGAAGGTATCTCTACAGCGCACAAAGGAGTACAGAAGGTATCTCTACAGCGCACAAAGGAGTACAGAAGGTATCTCTACAGCGCACAAAGGAGTACAGAAGGTATCTCTACAGCGCACAAAGGAGTACAGGAAATATTTATAGAACGTACAAAGGAGTACACGAGGTATCTCTACAGCGCACAAAGGAGTACAGGAAATATCTCTACAGCGTACAAAGGTGTACAGAAGGTATCTCTACAGCGCACAAAGGAGTACAGAAGGTATCTCTACAGCGCACAAAAGAGTACAGAATGTATCTCTACAGCGCACAAAGGAGTACAGAAGGTATCTCTACAGCGCACAAAGGAGTACAGAAGGTATCTCTACAGCGCACAAAGGAGTACAGAAGGTATCTCTACAGCGCACAAAGGAGTACAGAAGGTATCTCTACAGCGCACAAAGGAGTACAGGAAATATCTCTCGAACGTACAAAGGAGTACACGAGGTATCTCTACAGCGCACAAAGGAGTACAGGAAATATCTCTACAGCGTACAAAGGTGTACAGAAGGTATCTCTACAGCGCACAAAGGAGTACAGAAGGTATCTCTACAGCGCACAAAGGAGTACAGAAGGTATCTCTACAGCGCACAAAGGAGTACAGAAGGTATCTCTACAGCGCACAAAGGAGTACAGAAGGTATCTCTACAGCGCACAAAGGAGTACAGGAAATATCTCTAGAACGTACAAAGGAGTACACGAGGTATCTCTACAGCGTACAAAGGAGTACAGAAGGTATGTCTACAGCGCACAAAGGAGTACAGAAGGTATCTCTAGAGCGCACAAAGGAGTACAGGAAATATCTCTAGAACGTACAAAGGAGTACACGAGGTATCTCTACAGCGTACAACGGAGTACAGAAGGTATCTCTACAGCGCACAAAGGAGTACAGAAGGTATCTCTACAGCGCACAAAGGAGTACAGAAGGTATCTCTACAGCGCACAAAGTGGTACAGAAGGTATCTCTACAGCGCACAAAGGAGTACAGAAGGTATCTCTACAGCGCACAAAGGAGTACAGGAAATATCTCTAGAACGTACAAAGGAGTACACGAGGTATCTCTACAGCGTACAAAGGAGTACAGAAGGTATCTCTACAGCGCACAAAGGAGTACAGAAGGTATCTCTACAGCGCACAAAGGAGTACAGGAAATATCTCTAGAACGTACAAAGGAGTACACGAGGTATCTCTACAGCGTACATAGGAGTACAGAAGGTATCTCTACAGCGCACAAAGGAGTACAGAAGGTATCTCTACAGCGTACAAAGGAGTACAGAAGGTATCTCTACAGCGCACAAAGGAGTACAGAAGGTATCTCTACAGCGCACAAAGGAGTACAGAAGGTATCTCTACAGCGCACAAAGGAGTACAGAAGGTATCTCTACAGCGCACAAAGGAGTACAGAAGGTATCTCTACAGCGCACAAAGGAGTACAGGAAATATCTCTAGAACGTACAAAGGAGTACACGAGGTATCTTTACAGCGTACAAAGGAGTACAGAAGGTATCTCTACAGCGCACAAAGGAGTACAGAAGGTATCTCTACAGCGTACAAAGGAGTACAGAAGGTATCTCTACAGCGCACAAAGGAGTACAGAAGGTATCTCCACAGCGCACAAAGGAGTACAGAAGGTATCTCTACAGCGCACAAAGGAGTACAGGAAATATCTCTAGAACGTACAAAGGAGTACACGAGGTATCTCTACAGCACACAAAGGAGTACAGAAGGTATCTCTACAGCGCACAAAGGAGTACAGAAGGTATCTCTACAGCGCACAAAGGAGTACAGGAAATATCTCTAGAACGTACAAAGGAGTACACGAGGTATCTCTACAGCGCACAAAGGAGTACAAAAGGTATCTCTACAGCGCACAAAGGAGTACAGAAGGTATCTCTACAGCGCACAAAGGAGTACAGAAGGTATCTCTACAGCGCACAAAGGAGTACAGAAGGTATCTCTACAGCGCACAAAGGAGTACAGAAGGTATCTCTACAGCGCACAAAGGAGTACAGGAAATATCTATAGAACGTACAAAGGAGTACACGAGGTATCTCTACAACGCACAAAGGAGTACAGGAAATATCTCTACAGCGTACAAAGGTGTACAGAAGGTATCTCTACAGCGCACAAAGGAGTACAGAAGGTATCTCTACAGCGCACAAAAGAGTACAGAATGTATCTCTACAGCGCACAAAGGAGTACAGAAGGTATCTCTACAGCGCACAAAGGAGTACAGAAGGTATCTCTACAGCGCACAAAGGAGTACAGAAGGTATCTCTACAGCGCACAAAGGAGTACAGAAGGTATCTCTACAGCGCACAAAGGAGTACAGGAAATATCTCTCGAACGTACAAAGGAGTACACGAGGTATCTCTACAGCGCACAAAGGAGTACAGGAAAGATCTCTACAGCGTACAAAGGTGTACAGAAGGTATCTCTACAGCGCACAAAGGAGTACAGAAGGTATCTCTACAGCGCACAAAGGAGTACAGAAGGTATCTCTACAGCGCACAAAGGAGTACAGAAGGTATCTCTACAGCGCACAAAGGAGTACAGAAGGTATCTCTACAGCGCACAAAGGAGTACAGGAAATATCTCTAGAACGTACAAAGGAGTACACGAGGTGTCTCTACAGCGTACAAAGGAGTACAGAAGGTATCTCTACAGCGCACATAGGAGTACAGAAGGTATCTCTACAGCGCACAAAGGAGTACAGGAAATATCTCTAGAACGTACAAAGGAGTACACGAGGTATCTCTACAGCGTACATAGGAGTACAGAAGGTATCTCTACAGCGCACAAAGGAGTACAGAAGGTATCTCTACAGCGTACAAAGGAGTACAGAAGGTATCTCTACAGCGCACAAAGGAGTACAGAAGGTATCTCTACAGCGCACAAAGGAGTACAGAAGGTATCTCTACTGCGCACAAAGGAGTACAGAAGGTATCTCTACAGCACACAAAGGAGTACAGGAAATATCTCTAGAACGTACAAAGGAGTACACGAGGTATCTCTACAGCGCACAAAGGAGTACAGAAGGTACCTCTACAGCGTACAAAGGAGTACAGAAGGTATCTCTACAGCGCACAAAGGAGTACAGGAAATATCTCTAGAACGTACAAAGGAGTACACGAGGTATCTTTACAGCGTACAAAGGAGTACAGAAGGTATCTCTACAGCGCACAAAGGAGTACAGAAGGTATCTCTAGAGCGTACAAAGGAGTACAGAAGGTATCTCTACAGCGCACAAAGGAGTACAGAAGGTATCTCCACAGCGCACAAAGGAGTACAGAAGGTATCTCTACAGCGCACAAAGGAGTACAGGAAATATCTCTAGAACGTACAAAGGAGTACACGAGGTATCTCTACAGCGCACAAAGGAGTACAGAAGGTATCTCTACAGCGCACAAAGGAGTACAGAAGGTATCTCTACAGCGCACAAAGGAGTACAGGAAATATCTCTAGAACGTACAAAGGAGTACACGAGGTATCTCTACAGCGCACAAAGGAGTACAGAAGGTATCTCTACAGCGCACAAAGGAGTACAGAAGGTATCTCTACAGCGCACAAAGGAGTACAGAAGGTATCTCTACAGCGCACAAAGGAGTACAGAAGGTATCTCTACAGCGCACAAAGGAGTACAGAAGGTATCTCTACAGCGCACAAAGGAGTACAGAAGGTATCTCTACAGCGCACAAAGGAGTACAGGAAATATTTATAGAACGTACAAAGGAGTACACGAGGTATCTCTACAGCGCACAAAGGAGTACAGGAAATATCTCTACAGCGTACAAAGGTGTACAGAAGGTATCTCTACAGCGCACAAAGGAGTACAGAAGGTATCTCTACAGCGCACAAAAGAGTACAGAATGTATCTCTACAGCGCACAAAGGAGTACAGAAGGTATCTCTACAGCGCACAAAGGAGTACAGAAGGTATCTCTACAGCGCACAAAGGAGTACAGAAGGTATCTCTACAGCGCACAAAGGAGTACAGAAGGTATCTCTACAGCGCACAAAGGAGTACAGGAAATATCTCTCGAACGTACAAAGGAGTACACGAGGTATCTCTACAGCGCACAAAGGAGTACAGGAAATATCTCTACAGCGTACAAAGGTGTACAGAAGGTATCTCTACAGCGCACAAAGGAGTACAGAAGGTATCTCTACAGCGCACAAAGGAGTACAGAAGGTATCTCTACAGCGCACAAAGGAGTACAGAAGGTATCTCTACAGCGCACAAAGGAGTACAGAAGGTATCTCTACAGCGCACAAAGGAGTACAGGAAATATCTCTAGAACGTACAAAGGAGTACACGAGGTATCTCTACAGCGTACAAAGGAGTACAGAAGGTATGTCTACAGCGCACAAAGGAGTACAGAAGGTATCTCTAGAGCGCACAAAGGAGTACAGGAAATATCTCTAGAACGTACAAAGGAGTACACGAGGTATCTCTACAGCGTACAACGGAGTACAGAAGGTATCTCTACAGCGCACAAAGGAGTACAGAAGGTATCTCTACAGCGCACAAAGGAGTACAGAAGGTATCTCTACAGCGCACAAAGTGGTACAGAAGGTATCTCTACAGCGCACAAAGGAGTACAGAAGGTATCTCTACAGCGCACAAAGGAGTACAGGAAATATCTCTAGAACGTACAAAGGAGTACACGAGGTATCTCTACAGCGTACAAAGGAGTACAGAAGGTATCTCTACAGCGCACAAAGGAGTACAGAAGGTATCTCTACAGCGCACAAAGGAGTACAGGAAATATCTCTAGAACGTACAAAGGAGTACACGAGGTATCTCTACAGCGTACATAGGAGTACAGAAGGTATCTCTACAGCGCACAAAGGAGTACAGAAGGTATCTCTACAGCGTACAAAGGAGTACAGAAGGTATCTCTACAGCGCACAAAGGAGTACAGAAGGTATCTCTACAGCGCACAAAGGAGTACAGAAGGTATCTCTACAGCGCACAAAGGAGTACAGAAGGTATCTCTACAGCGCACAAAGTAGTACAGGAAATATCTCTAGAACGTACAAAGGAGTACACGAGGTATCTCTACAGCGCACAAAGGAGTACAGAAGGTATCTCTACAGCGCACAAAGGAGTACAGGAAATATCTCTAGAACGTACAAAGGAGTACACGAGGTATCTCTACAGCGTACATAGGAGTACAGAAGGTATCTCTACAGCGTACAAAGGAGTACAGAAGGTATCTCTACAGCGCACAAAGGAGTACAGGAAATATCTCTAGAACGTTCAAAGTAGTACACGAGGTATCTCTACAGCGCACAAAGGAGTACAGGAAATATCTCTAGAACGTACAAAGGAGTACACGAGGTATCTCTACAGCGCACAAAGGAGTACAGAAGGTATCTCTACAGCGCACAAAGGAGTACAGAATGTATCTCTACAGCGCACAAAGGAGTACAGGAAATATCTCTAGAACGTACAAAGGAGTACACGAGGTATCTCTACAGCGAACAAAGGAGTACAGAAGGTATCTCTACTGCGCACAAAGGAGTACAGAAGGTATCTCTACAGCACACAAAGGAGTACAGGAAATATCTCTAGAACGTACAAAGGAGTACACGAGGTATCTCTACAGCGCACAAAGGAGTACAGAAGGTACCTCTACAGCGTACAAAGGAGTACAGAAGGTATCTCTACAGCGCACAAAGGAGTACAGAAGGTATCTCTACAGCGCACAAAGGAGTACAGAAGGTATCTCTACAGCGCACAAAGGAGTACAGAAGGTATCTCTACAGCGCACAAAGGAGTACAGGAAATATCTCTAGAACGTACAAAGGAGTACACGAGGTATCTCTACAGCGTACAAAAGAGTACAGAAGGTATCTCTACAGCGCACAAAGGAGTACAGAAGGTATCTCTACAGCGCACAAAGGAGTACAGAATGTATCTCTACAGCGCACAAAGTGGTACAGAAGGTATCTCTACAGCGCACAAAGGAGTACAGAAGGTATCTCTACAGCGTACAAAGGAGTACACGAGGTATCTCTACAGCGCACAAAGGAGTACAGAAGGTATCTCTACAGCGCACAAAGGAGTACAGAAGGTATCTCTACAGCGCACAAAGGAGTACAGAAGGTATCTCTACAGCGCACAAAGGAGTACAGAAGGTATCTCTACAGCGCACAAAGGAGTACAGAAGGTATCTCTACAGCGCACAAAGGAGTACAGGAAATATCTCTCGAACGTACAAAGGAGTACACGAGGTATCTCTACAGCGCACAAAGGAGTACAGGAAATATCTCTACAGCGTACAAAGGTGTACAGAAGGTATCTCTACAGCGCACAAAGGAGTACAGAAGGTATCTCTACAGCGCACAAAGGAGTACAGAAGGTATCTCTACAGCGCACAAAGGAGTACAGAAGGTATCTCTACAGCGCACAAAGGAGTACAGAAGGTATCTCTACAGCGCACAAAGGAGTACAGGAAATATCTCTAGAACGTACACAGGAGTACACGAGGTATCTCTACAGCGTACAAAGGAGTACAGAAGGTATGTCTACAGCGCACAAAGGAGTACAGAAGGTATCTCTAGAGCGCACAAAGGAGTACAGGAAATATCTCTAGAACGTACAAAGGAGTACACGAGGTATCTCTACAGCGTACAACGGAGTACAGAAGGTATCTCTACAGCGCACAAAGGAGTACAGAAGGTATCTCTACAGCGCACAAAGGAGTACAGAAGGTATCTCTACAGCGCACAAAGGAGTACAGAAGGTATCTCTACAGCGCACAAAGGAGTACAGAAGGTATCTCTACAGCGCACAAAGTAGTACAGGAAATATCTCTAGAACGTACAAAGGAGTACACGAGGTATCTCTACAGCGCACAAAGGAGTACAGAAGGTATCTCTACAGCGCACAAAGGAGTACAGGAAATATCTCTAGAACGTACAAAGGAGTACACGAGGTATCTCTACAGCGTACATAGGAGTACAGAAGGTATCTCTACAGCGTACAAAGGAGTACAGAAGGTATCTCTACAGCGCACAAAGGAGTACAGGAAATATCTCTAGAACGTACAAAGTAGTACACGAGGTATCTCTACAGCGCACAAAGGAGTACAGGAAATATCTCTAGAACGTACAAAGGAGTACACGAGGTATCTCTACAGCGCACAAAGGAGTACAGAAGGTATCTCTACAGCGCACAAAGGAGTACAGAAGGTATCTCTACAGCGCACAAAGGAGTACAGAAAATATCTCTAGAACGTACAAAGGAGTACACGAGGTATCTCTACAGCGCACAAAGGAGTACAGATGGTATCTCTACTGCGCACAAACGAGTACAGAAGGTATCTCTACAGCACACAAAGGAGTACAGGAAATATCTCTAGAACGTACAAAGGAGTACACGAGGTATCTCTACAGCGCACAAAGGAGTACAGAAGGTACCTCTACAGCGTACAAAGGAGTACAGAAGGTATCTCTACAGCGCACAAAGGAGTACAGAAGGTATCTCTACAGCGCACAAAGGAGTACAGAAGGTATCTCTACAGCGCACAAAGGAGTACAGAAGGTATCTCTACAGCGCACAAAGGAGTACAGGAAATATCTCTAGAACGTACAAAGGAGTACACGAGGTATCTCTACAGCGTACAAAAGAGTACAGAAGGTATCTCTACAGCGCACAAAGGAGTACAGAAGGTATCTCTACAGCGCACAAAGGAGTACAGAAGGTATCTCTACAGCGCACAAAGTGGTACAGAAGGTATCTCTACAGCGCACAAAGGAGTACAGAAGGTATCTCTACAGCGTACAAAGGAGTACACGAGGTATCTCTACAGCGCACAAAGGAGTACAGAAGGTATCTCTACAGCGCACAAAGGAGTACAGAAGGTATCTCTACAGCGCACAAAGGAGTACAGAAGGTATCTCTACAGCGCACAAAGGAGTACAGGAAATATCTCTAGAACGTACAAAGGAGTACACGAGGTATCTTTACAGCGTACAAAGGAGTACAGAAGGTATCTCTACAGCGCACAAAGGAGTACAGAAGGTATCTCTACAGCGTACAAAGGAGTACAGAAGGTATCTCTACAGCGCACAAAGGAGTACAGAAGGTATCTCCACAGCGCACAAAGGAGTACAGAAGGTATCTCTACAGCGCACAAAGGAGTACAGGAAATATCTCTAGAACGTACAAAGGAGTACACGAGGTATCTCTACAGCACACAAAGGAGTACAGAAGGTATCTCTACAGCGCACAAAGGAGTACAGAAGGTATCTCTACAGCGCACAAAGGAGTACAGGAAATATCTCTAGAACGTACAAAGGAGTACACGAGGTATCTCTACAGCGCACAAAGGAGTACAAAAGGTATCTCTACAGCGCACAAAGGAGTACAGAAGGTATCTCTACAGCGCACAAAGGAGTACAGAAGGTATCTCTACAGCGCACAAAGGAGTACAGAAGGTATCTCTACAGCGCACAAAGGAGTACAGAAGGTATCTCTACAGCGCACAAAGGAGTACAGGAAATATCTATAGAACGTACAAAGGAGTACACGAGGTATCTCTACAACGCACAAAGGAGTACAGGAAATATCTCTACAGCGTACAAAGGTGTACAGAAGGTATCTCTACAGCGCACAAAGGAGTACAGAAGGTATCTCTACAGCGCACAAAAGAGTACAGAATGTATCTCTACAGCGCACAAAGGAGTACAGAAGGTATCTCTACAGCGCACAAAGGAGTACAGAAGGTATCTCTACAGCGCACAAAGGAGTACAGAAGGTATCTCTACAGCGCACAAAGGAGTACAGAAGGTATCTCTACAGCGCACAAAGGAGTACAGGAAATATCTCTCGAACGTACAAAGGAGTACACGAGGTATCTCTACAGCGCACAAAGGAGTACAGGAAAGATCTCTACAGCGTACAAAGGTGTACAGAAGGTATCTCTACAGCGCACAAAGGAGTACAGAAGGTATCTCTACAGCGCACAAAGGAGTACAGAAGGTATCTCTACAGCGCACAAAGGAGTACAGAAGGTATCTCTACAGCGCACAAAGGAGTACAGAAGGTATCTCTACAGCGCACAAAGGAGTACAGGAAATATCTCTAGAACGTACAAAGGAGTACACGAGGTGTCTCTACAGCGTACAAAGGAGTACAGAAGGTATCTCTACAGCGCACATAGGAGTACAGAAGGTATCTCTACAGCGCACAAAGGAGTACAGGAAATATCTCTAGAACGTACAAAGGAGTACACGAGGTATCTCTACAGCGTACATAGGAGTACAGAAGGTATCTCTACAGCGCACAAAGGAGTACAGAAGGTATCTCTACAGCGTACAAAGGAGTACAGAAGGTATCTCTACAGCGCACAAAGGAGTACAGAAGGTATCTCTACAGCGCACAAAGGAGTACAGAAGGTATCTCTACAGCGCACAAAGGAGTACAGAAGGTATCTCTACAGCGCACAAAGTAGTACAGGAAATATCTCTAGAACGTACAAAGGAGTACACGAGGTATCTCTACAGCGTACAAAGGAGTACAGAAGGTATCTCTACAGCGCACAAAGGAGTACAGGAAATATCTCTAGAACGTACAAAGGAGTACACGAGGTATCTCTACAGCGCACAAAGGAGTACAGAAGGTATCTCTACAGCGCACAAAGGAGTACAGAAGGTATCTCTACAGCGCACAAAGGAGTACAGGAAATATCTCTAGAACGTACAAAGGAGTACACGAGGTATCTCTACAGCGCACAAAGGAGTACAGAAGGTATCTCTACAGCGCACAAAGGAGTACAGAAGGTATCTCTACAGCGAACAAAGGAGTACAGGAAATATCTCTAGAACGTACAAAGGAGTACACGAGGTATCTCTACAGCGCACAAAGGAGTACAGAAGGTATCTCTACTGCGCACAAAGGAGTACAGAAGGTATCTCTACAGCACACAAAGGAGTACAGGAAATATCTCTAGAACGTACAAAGGAGTACACGAGGTATCTCTACAGCGCACAAAGGAGTACAGAAGGTACCTCTACAGCGTACAAAGGAGTACAGAAGGTATCTCTACAGCGCACAAAGGAGTACAGGAAATATCTCTAGAACGTACAAAGGAGTACACGAGGTATCTTTACAGCGTACAAAGGAGTACAGAAGGTATCTCTACAGCGCACAAAGGAGTACAGAAGGTATCTCTAGAGCGTACAAAGGAGTACAGAAGGTATCTCTACAGCGCACAAAGGAGTACAGAAGGTATCTCCACAGCGCACAAAGGAGTACAGAAGGTATCTCTACAGCGCACAAAGGAGTACAGGAAATATCTCTAGAACGTACAAAGGAGTACACGAGGTATCTCTACAGCGCACAAAGGAGTACAGAAGGTATCTCTACAGCGCACAAAGGAGTACAGAAGGTATCTCTACAGCGCACAAAGGAGTACAGGAAATATCTCTAGAACGTACAAAGGAGTACACGAGGTATCTCTACAGCGCACAAAGGAGTACAGAAGGTATCTCTACAGCGCACAAAGGAGTACAGAAGGTATCTCTACAGCGCACAAAGGAGTACAGAAGGTATCTCTACAGCGCACAAAGGAGTACAGAAGGTATCTCTACAGCGCACAAAGGAGTACAGAAGGTATCTCTACAGCGCACAAAGGAGTACAGAAGGTATCTCTACAGCGCACAAAGGAGTACAGGAAATATTTATAGAACGTACAAAGGAGTACACGAGGTATCTCTACAGCGCACAAAGGAGTACAGGAAATATCTCTACAGCGTACAAAGGTGTACAGAAGGTATCTCTACAGCGCACAAAGGAGTACAGAAGGTATCTCTACAGCGCACAAAAGAGTACAGAATGTATCTCTACAGCGCACAAAGGAGTACAGAAGGTATCTCTACAGCGCACAAAGGAGTACAGAAGGTATCTCTACAGCGCACAAAGGAGTACAGAAGGTATCTCTACAGCGCACAAAGGAGTACAGAAGGTATCTCTACAGCGCACAAAGGAGTACAGGAAATATCTCTCGAACGTACAAAGGAGTACACGAGGTATCTCTACAGCGCACAAAGGAGTACAGGAAATATCTCTACAGCGTACAAAGGTGTACAGAAGGTATCTCTACAGCGCACAAAGGAGTACAGAAGGTATCTCTACAGCGCACAAAGGAGTACAGAAGGTATCTCTACAGCGCACAAAGGAGTACAGAAGGTATCTCTACAGCGCACAAAGGAGTACAGAAGGTATCTCTACAGCGCACAAAGGAGTACAGGAAATATCTCTAGAACGTACAAAGGAGTACACGAGGTATCTCTACAGCGTACAAAGGAGTACAGAAGGTATGTCTACAGCGCACAAAGGAGTACAGAAGGTATCTCTAGAGCGCACAAAGGAGTACAGGAAATATCTCTAGAACGTACAAAGGAGTACACGAGGTATCTCTACAGCGTACAACGGAGTACAGAAGGTATCTCTACAGCGCACAAAGGAGTACAGAAGGTATCTCTACAGCGCACAAAGGAGTACAGAAGGTATCTCTACAGCGCACAAAGTGGTACAGAAGGTATCTCTACAGCGCACAAAGGAGTCAGAAGGTATCTCTACAGCGTACAAAGGAGTACACGAGGTATCTCTACAGCGCACAAAGGAGTACAGAAGGTATCTCTACAGCGCACAAAGGAGTACAGAAGGTATCTCTACAGCGCACAAAGGAGTACAGAAGGTATCTCTACAGCGCACAAAGGAGTACAGAAGGTATCTCTACAGCGCACAAAGGAGTACAGAAGGTATCTCTACAGCGCACAAAGGAGTACAGGAAATATCTCTAGAACGTACAAAGGAGTACACGAGGTATCTCTACAGCGTACAAAGGAGTACAGAAGGTATCTCTACAGCGCACAAAGGAGTACAGAAGGTATCTCTACAGCGCACAAAGGAGTACAGGAAATATCTCTAGAACGTACAAAGGAGTACACGAGGTATCTCTACAGCGTACATAGGAGTACAGAAGGTATCTCTACAGCGCACAAAGGAGTACAGAAGGTATCTCTACAGCGTACAAAGGAGTACAGAAGGTATCTCTACAGCGCACAAAGGAGTACAGAAGGTATCTCTACAGCGCACAAAGGAGTACAGAAGGTATCTCTACAGCGCACAAAGGAGTACAGAAGGTATCTCTACAGCGCACAAAGTAGTACAGGAAATATCTCTAGAACGTACAAAGGAGTACACGAGGTATCTCTACAGCGCACAAAGGAGTACAGAAGGTATCTCTACAGCGCACAAAGGAGTACAGGAAATATCTCTAGAACGTACAAAGGAGTACACGAGGTATCTCTACAGCGTACATAGGAGTACAGAAGGTATCTCTACAGCGTACAAAGGAGTACAGAAGGTATCTCTACAGCGCACAAAGGAGTACAGGAAATATCTCTAGAACGTTCAAAGTAGTACACGAGGTATCTCTACAGCGCACAAAGGAGTACAGGAAATATCTCTAGAACGTACAAAGGAGTACACGAGGTATCTCTACAGCGCACAAAGGAGTACAGAAGGTATCTCTACAGCGCACAAAGGAGTACAGAATGTATCTCTACAGCGCACAAAGGAGTACAGGAAATATCTCTAGAACGTACAAAGGAGTACACGAGGTATCTCTACAGCGAACAAAGGAGTACAGAAGGTATCTCTACTGCGCACAAAGGAGTACAGAAGGTATCTCTACAGCACACAAAGGAGTACAGGAAATATCTCTAGAACGTACAAAGGAGTACACGAGGTATCTCTACAGCGCACAAAGGAGTACAGAAGGTACCTCTACAGCGTACAAAGGAGTACAGAAGGTATCTCTACAGCGCACAAAGGAGTACAGAAGGTATCTCTACAGCGCACAAAGGAGTACAGAAGGTATCTCTACAGCGCACAAAGGAGTACAGAAGGTATCTCTACAGCGCACAAAGGAGTACAGGAAATATCTCTTGAACGTACAAAGGAGTACACGAGGTATCTCTACAGCGTACAAAAGAGTACAGAAGGTATCTCTACAGCGCACAAAGGAGTACAGAAGGTATCTCTACAGCGCACAAAGGAGTACAGAATGTATCTCTACAGCGCACAAAGTGGTACAGAAGGTATCTCTACAGCGCACAAAGGAGTACAGAAGGTATCTCTACAGCGCACAAAGGAGTACAGAAGGTATCTCTACAGCGCACAAAGGAGTACAGAAGGTATCTCTACAGCGCACAAAGGAGTACAGAAGGTATCTCTACAGCGCACAAAGGAGTACAGAAGGTATCTCTACAGCGCACAAAGGAGTACAGAAGGTATCTCTACAGCGCACAAAGGAGTACAGGAAATATCTCTCGAACGTACAAAGGAGTACACGAGGTATCTCTACAGCGCACAAAGGAGTACAGGAAATATCTCTACAGCGTACAAAGGTGTACAGAAGGTATCTCTACAGCGCACAAAGGAGTACAGAAGGTATCTCTACAGCGCACAAAGGAGTACAGAAGGTATCTCTACAGCGCACAAAGGAGTACAGAAGGTATCTCTACAGCGCACAAAGGAGTACAGAAGGTATCTCTACAGCGCACAAAGGAGTACAGGAAATATCTCTAGAACGTACAAAGGAGTACACGAGGTATCTCTACAGCGTACAACGGAGTACAGAAGGTATCTCTACAGCGCACAAAGGAGTACAGAAGGTATCTCTACAGCGCACAAAGGAGTACAGAAGGTATCTCTACAGCGCACAAAGTGGTACAGAAGGTATCTCTACAGCGCACAAAGGAGTCAGAAGGTATCTCTACAGCGTACAAAGGAGTACACGAGGTATCTCTACAGCGCACAAAGGAGTACAGAAGGTATCTCTACAGCACACAAAGGAGTACAGGAAATATCTCTAGAACGTACAAAGGAGTACACGAGGTATCTCTACAGCGCACAAAGGAGTACAGAAGGTACCTCTACAGCGTACAAAGGAGTACAGAAGGTATCTCTACAGCGCACAAAGGAGTACAGGAAATATCTCTAAAACGTACAAAGGAGTACACGAGGTATCTTTACAGCGTACAAAGGAGTACAGAAGGTATCTCTACAGCGCACAAAGGAGTACAGAAGGTATCTCTACAGCGTACAAAGGAGTACAGAAGGTATCTCTACAGCGCACAAAGGAGTACAGAAGGTATCTCCACAGCGCACAAAGGAGTACAGAAGGTATCTCTACAGCGCACAAAGGAGTACAGGAAATATCTCTAGAACGTACAAAGGAGTACACGAGGTATCTCTACAGCGCACAAAGGAGTACAGAAGGTATCTCTACAGCGCACAAAGGAGTACAGAAGGTATCTCTACAGCGCACAAAGGAGTACAGGAAATATCTCTAGAACGTACAAAGGAGTACACGAGGTATCTCTACAGCGCACAAAGGAGTACAGAAGGTATCTCTACAGCGCACAAAGGAGTACAGAAGGTATCTCTACAGCGCACAAAGGAGTACAGAAGGTATCTCTACAGCGCACAAAGGAGTACAGAAGGTATCTCTACAGCGCACAAAGGAGTACAGAAGGTATCTCTACAGCGCACAAAGGAGTACAGAAGGTATCTCTACAGCGCACAAAGGAGTACAGGAAATATTTATAGAACGTACAAAGGAGTACACGAGGTATCTCTACAGCGCACAAAGGAGTACAGGAAATATCTCTACAGCGTACAAAGGTGTACAGAAGGTATCTCTACAGCGCACAAAGGAGTACAGAAGGTATCTCTACAGCGCACAAAAGAGTACAGAATGTATCTCTACAGCGCACAAAGGAGTACAGAAGGTATCTCTACAGCGCACAAAGGAGTACAGAAGGTATCTCTACAGCGCACAAAGGAGTACAGAAGGTATCTCTACAGCGCACAAAGGAGTACAGAAGGTATCTCTACAGCGCACAAAGGAGTACAGGAAATATCTCTCGAACGTACAAAGGAGTACACGAGGTATCTCTACAGCGCACAAAGGAGTACAGGAAATATCTCTACAGCGTACAAAGGTGTACAGAAGGTATCTCTACAGCGCACAAAGGAGTACAGAAGGTATCTCTACAGCGCACAAAGGAGTACAGAAGGTATCTCTACAGCGCACAAAGGAGTACAGAAGGTATCTCTACAGCGCACAAAGGAGTACAGAAGGTATCTCTACAGCGCACAAAGGAGTACAGGAAATATCTCTAGAACGTACAAAGGAGTACACGAGGTATCTCTACAGCGTACAAAGGAGTACAGAAGGTATGTCTACAGCGCACAAAGGAGTACAGAAGGTATCTCTAGAGCGCACAAAGGAGTACAGGAAATATCTCTAGAACGTACAAAGGAGTACACGAGGTATCTCTACAGCGTACAACGGAGTACAGAAGGTATCTCTACAGCGCACAAAGGAGTACAGAAGGTATCTCTACAGCGCACAAAGGAGTACAGAAGGTATCTCTACAGCGCACAAAGTGGTACAGAAGGTATCTCTACAGCGCACAAAGGAGTCAGAAGGTATCTCTACAGCGTACAAAGGAGTACACGAGGTATCTCTACAGCGCACAAAGGAGTACAGAAGGTATCTCTACAGCGCACAAAGGAGTACAGAAGGTATCTCTACAGCGCACAAAGGAGTACAGAAGGTATCTCTACAGCGCACAAAGGAGTACAGAAGGTATCTCTACAGCGCACAAAGGAGTACAGAAGGTATCTCTACAGCGCACAAAGGAGTACAGGAAATATCTCTAGAACGTACAAAGGAGTACACGAGGTATCTCTACAGCGTACAAAGGAGTACAGAAGGTATCTCTACAGCGCACAAAGGAGTACAGAAGGTATCTCTACAGCGCACAAAGGAGTACAGGAAATATCTCTAGAACGTACAAAGGAGTACACGAGGTATCTCTACAGCGTACATAGGAGTACAGAAGGTATCTCTACAGCGCACAAAGGAGTACAGAAGGTATCTCTACAGCGTACAAAGGAGTACAGAAGGTATCTCTACAGCGCACAAAGGAGTACAGAAGGTATCTCTACAGCGCACAAAGGAGTACAGAAGGTATCTCTACAGCGCACAAAGGAGTACAGAAGGTATCTCTACAGCGCACAAAGTAGTACAGGAAATATCTCTAGAACGTACAAAGGAGTACACGAGGTATCTCTACAGCGCACAAAGGAGTACAGAAGGTATCTCTACAGCGCACAAAGGAGTACAGGAAATATCTCTAGAACGTACAAAGGAGTACACGAGGTATCTCTACAGCGTACATAGGAGTACAGAAGGTATCTCTACAGCGTACAAAGGAGTACAGAAGGTATCTCTACAGCGCACAAAGGAGTACAGGAAATATCTCTAGAACGTTCAAAGTAGTACACGAGGTATCTCTACAGCGCACAAAGGAGTACAGGAAATATCTCTAGAACGTACAAAGGAGTACACGAGGTATCTCTACAGCGCACAAAGGAGTACAGAAGGTATCTCTACAGCGCACAAAGGAGTACAGAATGTATCTCTACAGCGCACAAAGGAGTACAGGAAATATCTCTAGAACGTACAAAGGAGTACACGAGGTATCTCTACAGCGAACAAAGGAGTACAGAAGGTATCTCTACTGCGCACAAAGGAGTACAGAAGGTATCTCTACAGCACACAAAGGAGTACAGGAAATATCTCTAGAACGTACAAAGGAGTACACGAGGTATCTCTACAGCGCACAAAGGAGTACAGAAGGTACCTCTACAGCGTACAAAGGAGTACAGAAGGTATCTCTACAGCGCACAAAGGAGTACAGAAGGTATCTCTACAGCGCACAAAGGAGTACAGAAGGTATCTCTACAGCGCACAAAGGAGTACAGAAGGTATCTCTACAGCGCACAAAGGAGTACAGGAAATATCTCTAGAACGTACAAAGGAGTACACGAGGTATCTCTACAGCGTACAAAAGAGTACAGAAGGTATCTCTACAGCGCACAAAGGAGTACAGAAGGTATCTCTACAGCGCACAAAGGAGTACAGAATGTATCTCTACAGCGCACAAAGTGGTACAGAAGGTATCTCTACAGCGCACAAAGGAGTACAGAAGGTATCTCTACAGCGTACAAAGGAGTACACGAGGTATCTCTACAGCGCACAAAGGAGTACAGAAGGTATCTCTACAGCGCACAAAGGAGTACAGAAGGTATCTCTACAGCGCACAAAGGAGTACAGAAGGTATCTCTACAGCGCACAAAGGAGTACAGAAGGTATCTCTACAGCGCACAAAGGAGTACAGAAGGTATCTCTACAGCGCACAAAGGAGTACAGGAAATATCTCTCGAACGTACAAAGGAGTACACGAGGTATCTCTACAGCGCACAAAGGAGTACAGGAAATATCTCTACAGCGTACAAAGGTGTACAGAAGGTATCTCTACAGCGCACAAAGGAGTACAGAAGGTATCTCTACAGCGCACAAAGGAGTACAGAAGGTATCTCTACAGCGCACAAAGGAGTACAGAAGGTATCTCTACAGCGCACAAAGGAGTACAGAAGGTATCTCTACAGCGCACAAAGGAGTACAGGAAATATCTCTAGAACGTACAAAGGAGTACACGAAGTATCTCTACAGCGTACAAAGGAGTACAGAAGGTATGTCTACAGCGCACAAAGGAGTACAGAAGGTATCTCTAGAGCGCACAAAGGAGTACAGGAAATATCTCTAGAACGTACAAAGGAGTACACGAGGTATCTCTACAGCGTACAACGGAGTACAGAAGGTATCTCTACAGCGCACAAAGGAGTACAGAAGGTATCTCTACAGCGCACAAAGGAGTACAGAAGGTATCTCTACAGCGCACAAAGGGGTACAGAAGGTATCTCTACAGCGCACAAAGGAGTCAGAAGGTATCTCTACAGCGTACAAAGGAGTACACGAGGTATCTCTACAGCGCACAAAGGAGTACAGAAGGTATCTCTACAGCGCACAAAGGAGTACAGAAGGTATCTCTACAGCGCACAAAGGAGTACAGAAGGTATCTCTACAGCGCACAAAGGAGTACAGAAGGTATCTCTACAGCGCACAAAGGAGTACAGAAGGTATCTCTACAGCGCACAAAGGAGTACAGGAAATATCTCTAGAACGTACAAAGGAGTACACGAGGTATCTCTACAGCGTACAAAGGAGTACAGAAGGTATCTCTACAGCGCACAAAGGAGTACAGAAGGTATCTCTACAGCGCACAAAGGAGTACAGGAAATATCTCTAGAACGTACAAAGGAGTACACGAGGTATCTCTACAGCGTACATAGGAGTACAGAAGGTATCTCTACCGCGCACAAAGGAGTACAGAAGGTATCTCTACAGCGTACAAAGGAGTACAGAAGGTATCTCTACAGCGCACAAAGGAGTACAGAAGGTATCTCTACAGCGCACAAAGGAGTACAGAAGGTATCTCTACAGCGCACAAAGGAGTACAGAAGGTATCTCTACAGCGCACAAAGTAGTACAGGAAATATCTCTAGAACGTACAAAGGAGTACACGAGGTATCTCTACAGCGCACAAAGGAGTACAGAAGGTATCTCTACAGCGCACAAAGGAGTACAGGAAATATCTCTAGAACGTACAAAGGAGTACACGAGGTATCTCTACAGCGTACATAGGAGTACAGAAGGTATCTCTACAGCGTACAAAGGAGTACAGAAGGTATCTCTACAGCGCACAAAGGAGTACAGGAAATATCTCTAGAACGTACAAAGTAGTACACGAGGTATCTCTACACCGCACAAAGGAGTACAGGAAATATCTCTAGAACGTACAAAGGAGTACACGAGGTATCTCTACAGCGCACAAAGGAGTACAGAAGGTATCTCTACAGCGCACAAAGGAGTACAGAAGGTATCTCTACAGCGCACAAAGGAGTATAGGAAATATCTCTAGAACGTACAAAGGAGTACACGAGGTATCTCTACAGCGAACAAAGGAGTACAGAAGGTATCTCTACTGCGCACAAAGGAGTACAGAAGGTATCTCTACAGCACACAAAGGAGTACAGGAAATATCTCTAGAACGTACAAAGGAGTACACGAGGTATCTCTACAGCGCACAAAGGAGTACAGAAGGTACCTCTACAGCGTACAAAGGAGTACAGAAGGTATCTCTACAGCGCACAAAGGAGTACAGAAGGTATCTCTACAGCGCACAAAGGAGTACAGAAGGTATCTCTACAGCGCACAAAGGAGTACAGAAGGTATCTCTACAGCGCACAAAGGAGTACAGGAAATATCTCTAGAACGTACAAAGGAGTACACGAGGTATCTCTACAGCGTACAAAAGAGTACAGAAGGTATCTCTACAGCGCACAAAGGAGTACAGAAGGTATCTCTACAGCGCACAAAGGAGTACAGAATGTATCTCTACAGCGCACAAAGTGGTACAGAAGGTATCTCTACAGCGCACAAAGGAGTACAGAAGGTATCTCTACAGCGTACAAAGGAGTACACGAGGTATCTCTACAGCGCACAAAGGAGTACAGAAGGTATCTCTACAGCGCACAAAGGAGTACAGAAGGTATCTCTACAGCGCACAAAGGAGTACAGAAGGTATCTCTACAGCGCACAAAGGAGTACAGGAAATATCTCTAGAACGTACAAAGGAGTACACGAGGTATCTTTACAGCGTACAAAGGAGTACAGAAGGTATCTCTACAGCGCACAAAGGAGTACAGAAGGTATCTCTACAGCGTACAAAGGAGTACAGAAGGTATCTCTACAGCGCACAAAGGAGTACAGAAGGTATCTCCACAGCGCACAAAGGAGTACAGAAGGTATCTCTACAGCGCACAAAGGAGTACAGGAAATATCTCTAGAACGTACAAAGGAGTACACGAGGTATCTCTACAGCGCACAAAGGAGTACAGAAGGTATCTGTCAGGCTATTGTCAGAGATGCCGACTAGTGCTTTGTAATTTCGCGGGAGGAAAAATAATTCTCTCGCAAATAATCGAACTGGCGTATCACAGATACTTGCGAACCCTATATCCATCACAGATTTCAAAATTTCAACAGCCAGAAAATTCTTCGGCTCTAAAACTTCAAAGCTTGATTTTTATATCGGCTCCAATTTCGCAGCTCGAATTTTATTTCGGCTCTAACTTTCGACGGCTGCATTACCAGCGTGAAAAGCTCCATAGCCAGAATTCTTCGGCTCTAAAACTTCAAAGCTTGATTAGCTCGCATCCAGAAATTCTTCGGCTCTAAAACTTCAAAGCTTGATTTTTATATCGGCTTAAATTTCAACTGCTGGAAAATAATTCGCCTCCTGAAAACCTGTGGGCAAGCCCCAACTAATAAATTAAGTCGCCAAACCTGACTTTCCATTTTCCCTGAAGATATCAGGAAGATCCTTCCGGGATAAGAAGACTCTGAAATTCTGGCTCCCAAGAAGGACCAGCGAAAATTGCAACTATCTACAATTTGGCACCCAAAGAGGATATTGCCAAAACCAAATATCTAACAATTTGGCGCCCAATGTGGATACGCCACAACCTACTATTTAATAAAGTGGCGCCCGAACTAAGGGACTGCCATACCTTACTATTTAACAAAGTGGCGCCCGAACAGAAGGACTACGAATCCTGAAAGCTAAGAAAAAACTAAAATAAAACAGGAGGACTTGACTCCCTGAAGCAGAAGAAAATAAAGAAGGACTTTGAATCCTGAAAACCCAAGAAAAATAACAAAAATAAAGGAACTTCGACTTCCTGAAGCAAAAGAAAAATTTCAAAATGGATTGCGTTCAACGTGCCCGAGAGTACATGACTGCCCTAGGCCTCACTCCGGAGCAACCAGACTACCGTGAAACCTTCCTTCAAAGAATAAGAATTCTGGAGGAAGCTGAAGAACGAGAAAGAGAACGAGAAAGAGAAAGAGAAAGAGAAGAACGAGCACTAGAAAGAGAAGAACGAGAACGAGCACTAGAAAGAGAAGAACGAGAACGAGCACTAGAAAGAGAAGAACGAGAACGAGAAAGAGAACGAGAACGAGAAAGAGAACGAGAGAGAGAAAGAGAACGAGAGCATGAAATCCAGCTCCAACAACTCAACCAACCAAGGGCACCAGAAGCCAGACGGGTCAAAATACCCGACATCGCTGCTTTTAACCCTGAACAAGAGGGGATCCAAGAATTCATGCAGCGTTTCGAGAGTCACAGCAACGCACTCGAATACACGGAATTTGAGGCTGTTCTCGCACTAGAAAATCTAGTAACGGCTAAGGAAAGAAGACTCATCCAGACATTGGCCGCTGTCGACCGCTACCAATTTAGGGAAATCAAAAATTTACTGCTGGAGTCCCACAAGATAACCCCCGCTAAACTGCGCAGTAACTACTATGAACTGAAGCCTGAGGAAGGAGACAACATGAGTCGATACATCCGGAGATTGGAACAAGCGCTTAACGCATGGCTCACCGGAAGCCAAGTAGAAGAAAACTACGACCAACTGAAAAATTTCATGCTTATGGATAGGGTCTACTCCAGTCTACCGTCTCACCTTGCTACTCAACTCAAGGACAGAAGCGGTAACACCTTAGCGACTCTAGCTGAACAAGGGGACAAATTTCTACAAGCCCGACCAAATACAACTCTCCAGAAACTCTGTGAGAACCGCCTGTCGAGTAACAAAAACGAAGGTCAAGAATCTTCAATGGGAAAACCTTCCAGAAGTTCTCAAGTGAATCGATTTTCTAACACCACAACCGGAAATTATCGACCTTCACCTCCTCAGAACCAAAATTTCAACTATCGACCTCCTCAGAACCGAAATCTCCAGTATCGACCTGCACCGCCTCAGAATCAGAATTTCCAGCATAGGCCAAGGACAACTGGACCAGCTCACGTAGAAGGCAGACCCAACTACTTTAACCGTCCGCCAATCCACTGGAGAACATTCTTCTGTAATCACCATGGAGAAAATCCAACTCATTCTAGCGCAGAGTGCCAAGTACTTAACCCGCAATCTCAGCAAAATACCTCTTCCCGAAATGAAGGAGGTGCGGCCCAACCTACTGCCCACATCAATTATATCGAAGAGGAGTCCCCAGGATATACCCTGCCACCCGTTGAATGCAATCATGCTGCGGATACAACCGGGCTATTACTAGGTAAATTGAAAAAGTGTCAGGGCAAACTCAATAACAAACCAGTAGAAATATTACTGGATGGAGGAGCCACAGCCGTGTTTGTGAAGAAAGCCCTAGTGCCCGAACAAAATATATCCAAAAACAAAATCACCATCAAGTTAGCTAACAGCCAAACTTTCGAAGCGCCACTAGCCAACGTCAAACTTGACTGCCCATATTATCGAGGCAACATCACAGTTGTAGTGATGGATAACCCTGCAACCGAAGTAATCCTAGGACGTGTGCCGGGAACCACATCCTTTGAAGAAGAGCCCACGCCTCCTATCATAATTGAAACCTCTCATGTCACTACCAGAGCGAGCGCAAAGAGAGAAGAAAATGGAAAATCTAAGGAACCAGAACAGCCGCAAACCAACAAGGAAGAGTTAATTAAACTACAGCGAAACTGCGCCACCTTACAACCTCTTTTCAAAAAGGCCGAAAACAAAACTGAAGAGCACCAGAGAAATGGCGGAATCACTACGTACGAGCTTCATCAAGAAGTTCTCTATCGGAAGACCCTCCGAGATGGCCAATCAACCTTCCAACTCGTCGCACCATTGGAGCTGCGGGAACAAATCATGGAACTGGGCCACGATAACCCCTTAGCAGGTCACTACTCACAAAAGAAAACCCTGCAAAGAATCGAACGTGACTTTTGCTGGCCTTATCAAAGCAGAGACGTCATCCGGTATTGCCACTCGTGCCATACGTGCCAAATTCACGCTCCAGCTCGACCCCCTAAAGCCCCGCTCGCAAAACCAGCCTTGGCTGGAACTCCTTTCGCTGCACTAAGTGTAGATATCATAGGACCCATTCAACCTTCTTCCAGTCGCGGCAATCGATACATCCTAACGGTAGTTGATCAGGCTACCCGATATGCAGACGCTAAGGCTTTGCAACATATTGACGCAGTCACTATTGCAGACGCGCTCAATGAAATCTGTACTCGGACCGGATACCCGAGAACCATGACCACCGACAACGGAACGCAATTTACGGCCGAGTGCTTCGAAGAATTTCTAAAGAAAATGGGAATTCAACATCACAAAACTCCACTGTATCATGCCCAATCAAATGGCATAGTGGAAAGGTTTTAACGGCACTCTAAAAATGATGCTACGGAAACTAGCGGCCGAACAACCCAAAGACTGGGATCTATATTTACCTTCCTTGCTCTTCGCCTATCGTGACGCGCCTCAATCTGCCACTGGTTATTCACCGTTCGAACTAATCTACGGCCATCGAGTTCGAGGACCTTTAACCCTATTGAAAGAATACTGGACTACCGAGACTTCCGAAGAAACCGATCTCAACACTCAGCAATATTTGCTTGAATTAAAGCACCGACTCAAAGAGACATGTGCCATAGCTCGTGACAACCTCGGGAAAAGCCAAGAGAAAGCCGTGAAGTACCTTCATAGAAAAACAAAACTTAGAAGTCTTCAGCCTGGTGATCAAGCCCTAATCTTCGTTCCAGACTCCCGTAATAAATTAACAATGACGTGGAAAGGTCCTTACAAGGTTAATACGCGCCTGGGAACCTACACCTATTTGTTAGACGTCGATGGAAAAGAAAAACTCTATCACATTAACCTACTCCGGAAATATCAAGAGCCTGAAAACTTAAGTAAGGAGCCCGAAATTAATTATCTAGAAATAGAAGAAATGGAAGGAGCAGTAGTGAAAGAAGCATTCACCACTGCGTGCATAGCTGTCGAACCAACCGAAGACGAAGAAGAACTCGATAACAAGAACCCAGAAATTCCACTGAGTTCTGGTGAAAATGTTGAACACTGCGCCATCGACGAAACACGATCCCCATCAGAGCAAGCCCAACTAAAGGAGCTCCTAGAAAAATATAAACATCTCTTCACCGATATTCCCGGACAAACTCAAACAGTCGTACATGAGATCAAAATCCAAGATCCTGCTAACCTACGATTGCAGCATGCGTACCCTCTACCACTAGCATTGGAACCTCAACTCCTAGAAAATCTGGAGCAATGGATTAAATTAGGAATCATTTCGCCATCCAGCTCTCCCCATTATTCACCCTTGCTAGCCGTACGAAAAAAAAACGGGAGCCACCGTTTCTGTTTAGATTGCCGCCATCTCAACAGCCAAACTCAGTTTGATGCGGAACCCATAGCTGATATTTCCGCCATTTTTTCCCGACTGGCCGGAAAAACCATCTTTAGTAAAATCGATCTAACTAGTGGATACTGGCAAGTGCCACTCCAAAAAGAGTCTCAAGCATATACTGCTTTCAAAACTCGTTCTGGACTCTACGAATTAAGGTTATGCCATTCGGTCTCGCAAATGCCCCAGCCACCTTCTCAAGACTCGTCCGCCAAGTAATTTCCGGTCTCAAGGACGTCGAAGTCTACATGGACGATATACTCATCGCTTCTGATAGCTGGGAAAGCCACCTCATCGCCCTAGACCAATTGTTGGCCGCTCTTGCTCAACATGGTCTCAACGCTAAACCTTCAAAATGCTCTTTCGGATACCGACAAATCCAATACCTAGGCCACCAATTGAGCAGTGAACAAATCCGGCCTATGAATGACCGGATCGAAGCTATAAAGAACGCTCCTCTACCAAAAAGAAAAACCGAGCTTCGAAGCTTCCTCGGTAGCATAGGATATTACCAGCAATTTATTCCGCATTACACCGAGCAAACTGCCCCTCTCCAAGACTTGCTAAAGAAAAACGTTCCAGATGAAATTTCCTGGACTGATGTTACACAGGATGTGTTTGAGACTTTAAAAAAGGCTTTGACTCAAGATCCGGTCCTGCAATTACCTGACTCAAAGCTTCCTTTTATCCTTCGAACGGATGCTTCTCAAATTGGATTAGGAGCAGTACTACTGCAACCCAGTAAGCACGACTTCCGCTATTATGCACCCATCGCTTATGCTTCCCGACGCCTGCGAGGAGCAGAAACGAATTATTCAACGATCGATAAAGAAGCTCTGACCATATATTGGGCATTCCAAAAATTTGAAACCTACCTATATGGGAGGGAGTTTATATTGCAAACCGACCATCGACCTCTTCTGTATCTGCAACAAGCGGATAAACTAAACCCACGACTTAAACGATGGGCTTTATACTTCAGCCTCTTTCAATTTAAAGCGGAACACATTCCTGGAATGGAGAACCATCTCGCCGACTTCTTATCGCGCTCTCCCAACCAACCAGAACTGGATTCAGCCTCTTCAGAAGAGAAAGGACAAGACTGTTCCTGAGCTGTATTAGAATAAGTGTTTCTAATTGTTAAGAAATAGTCTTAAGTATTCTTTATAAGCTATCTGATGTACATATGCACCATTATATTAATTTATAGGCCAAAAAGCACCGTCGACATCGGGCTTCATAGCATGTTCGCGACATTACTTGCAGTAATGTCTTCTCGGTAAGGGCGTGTCAGGCTATTGTCAGAGATGCCGACTAGTGCTTTGTAATTTCGCGGGAGGAAAAATAATTCTCTCGCAAATAATCGAACTGGCGTATCACAGATACTTGCGAACCCTATATCCATCACAGATTTCAAAATTTCAACAGCCAGAAAATTCTTCGGCTCTAAAACTTCAAAGCTTGATTTTTATATCGGCTCCAATTTCGCAGCTCGAATTTTATTTCGGCTCTAACTTTCGACGGCTGCATTACCAGCGTGAAAAGCTCCATAGCCAGAATTCTTCGGCTCTAAAACTTCAAAGCTTGATTAGCTCGCATCCAGAAATTCTTCGGCTCTAAAACTTCAAAGCTTGATTTTTATATCGGCTTAAATTTCAACTGCTGGAAAATAATTCGCCTCCTGAAAACCTGTGGGCAAGCCCCAACTAATAAATTAAGTCGCCAAACCTGACTTTCCATTTTCCCTGAAGATATCAGGAAGATCCTTCCGGGATAAGAAGACTCTGAAATTCTGGCTCCCAAGAAGGACCAGCGAAAATTGCAACTATCTACAATTTGGCACCCAAAGAGGATATTGCCAAAACCAAATATCTAACAATTTGGCGCCCAATGTGGATACGCCACAACCTACTATTTAATAAAGTGGCGCCCGAACTAAGGGACTGCCATACCTTACTATTTAACAGTATCTCTACAGCGCACAAAGGAGTACAGAAGGTATCTCTACAGCGCACAAAGGAGTACAGGAAATATCTCTAGAACGTACAAAGGAGTACACGAGGTATCTCTACAGCGCACAAAGGAGTACAAAAGGTATCTCTACAGCGCACAAAGGAGTACAGAAGGTATCTCTACAGCGCACAAAGGAGTACAGAAGGTATCTCTACAGCGCACAAAGGAGTACAGAAGGTATCTCTACAGCGCACAAAGGAGTACAGAAGGTATCTCTACAGCGCACAAAGGAGTACAGGAAATATATATAGAACGTACAAAGGAGTACACGAGGTATCTCTACAACGCACAAAGGAGTACAGGAAATATCTCTACAGCGTACAAAGGTGTACAGAAGGTATCTCTACAGCGCACAAAGGAGTACAGAAGGTATCTCTACAGCGCACAAAAGAGTACAGAATGTATCTCTACAGCGCACAAAGGATTACAGAAGGTATCTCTACAGCGCACAAAGGAGTACAGAAGGTATCTCTACAGCGCACAAAGGAGTACAGAAGGTATCTCTACAGCGCACAAAGGAGTACAGAAGGTATCTCTACAGCGCACAAAGGAGTACAGGAAATATCTCTCGAACATACAAAGGAGTACACGAGGTATCTCTACAGCGCACAAAGGAGTACAGGAAATATCTCTACAGCGTACAAAGGTGTACAGAAGGTATCTCTACAGCGCACAAAGGAGTACAGAAGGTATCTCTACAGCGCACAAAGGAGTACAGAAGGTATCTCTACAGCGCACAAAGGAGTACAGAAGGTATCTCTACAGCGCACAAAGGAGTACAGAAGGTATCTCTACAGCGCACAAAGGAGTAGAGGAAATATCTCTAGAACGTACAAAGGAGTACACGAGGTATCTCTACAGCGTACAAAGGAGTACAGAAGGTATGTCTACAGCGCACAAAGGAGTACAGAAGGTATCTCTACAGCGCACAAAGGAGTACAGGAAATATCTCTAGAACGTACAAAGGAGTACACGAGGTATCTCTACAGCGTACAACGGAGTACAGAAGGTATCTCTACAGCGCACGGTATCTCTACAGCGCTACAAAGGAGTACAGAAGGTATCCTCTACAGCGCACAAAGGAGTACAGAAGGTATCTCTACAGCGCACAAAGGAGTACAGAAGGTATCTCTACAGGCACAAAGGAGTACAGAAGGTATCTCTACAGCGTACAAAGGAGTACACGAGGTATCTCTACAGCGCACAAAGGAGTACAGAAGGTATCTCTACAGCGCACAAAGGAGTACAGAAGGTATCTCTACAGCGCACAAAGGAGTACAGAAGGTATCTCTACAGCGCACAAGAGTATCTCAAGACGTACAAGACAGAGGTATCTCTACGGCGTACAAAAGAGTACAGAAGGTATCTCTACAGCGCACGAAGGAGTAAGAAGGTATCTCTACAGCGTACAAAGGAGTACAGAAGGTATCTCTACAGCGCACAAAGGAGTACAGAAGGTATCTCCACAGCGCACAAAGGAGTACAGAAGGTATCTCTACAGCGCACAAAGGATTATAGGAAATATCTCTAGAACGTACAAAGGAGTACACGAGGTGTCTCTACAGCGTACAAAGGAGTACAGAAGGTATCTCTACAGCGCACAAAGGAGTACAGAAGGTATCTCTACAGCGCACAAAGGAGTACAGAAGGTATCTCTACAGCGCACAAAGGAGTACAGAAGGTATCTCTACAGCGCACAAAAAAGTACAGAAGGTATCTCTACAGCGCACAAAGAAGTACAGGAAATATCTCTAGAGCGTACAAAGGAGTACACGAGGTATCTCTACAGCGTACAAAGGAGTACAGAAGGTATCTCTACAGCGCACAAAGGAGTACAGAAGGTATCTCTACAGCGCACAACGGAGTACAGAAGGTATCTCTACAGCGCACAAAGGAGTACAGAAGGTATCTCTACAGCGCACAAAGGAGTACAGAAGGTATCTCTACAGCGCACAAAGGAGTACAGAAGGTATCTCTACAGCCCACAAAGGAGTACAGGAAATATCTCTAGAACGTACAAAGGAGTACACGAGGTATCTCTACAGCGTACAAAGAAGTACAGAAGGTATCTCTACAGCTCTTAAAGGAGTACAGAAGGTATCTCTACAGCGCACAAAAGAGTACAGAAGGTATCTCTACAGCGCACAAAGGAGTACAGGAAATATCTCTAGAACGTACAAAGGAGTACACGAGGTATCGCTACAGCGTACAAAGGAGTACAGAAGGTATCTCTACAGCGTACAAAGGAGTACAGAAGGTATCTCTACAGCGTACAAAGGAGTACAGAAGGTATCTCTACAGCGCACAAAGGAGTACAGAAGGTATCTCTACAGCGCACAAAGAAGTACAGAAGGTATCTCTACAGCGCACAAAGGAGTACAGGAAATATCTCTAGAACGTACAAAGGAGTACACGAGGTATCTCTACAGCGCACAAAGGAGTACAGAAGGTATCTCTACAGCGCACAAAGGAGTACAGAAGGTATCTCTACAGCGCACAAAGGAGTACAGGAAATATCTCTAGAACGTACAAAGGAGTACACGAGGTATCTCTACAGCGCACAAAGGAGTACAGAAGGTATCTCTACAGCGCACAAAGGAGTACAGAAGGTATCTCTACAGCGCACAAAGGAGTACAGAAGGTATCTCTACAGCGCACAAAGGAGTACAGAAGGTATCTCTACAGCGCACAAAGGGAGTACAGAAGGTATCTCTACAGCGCACAAAGGAGTACAGAATGTATCTCTACAGCGCACAAAGGAGTACAGGAAATATCTCTAGAACGTACAAAGGAGTACACGAGGTATCTCTACAGCACACAAAGGAGTACAGAAGGTATCTCTACAGCGTACAAAGGAGTACAGAAGGTATCTCTACAGCGCACAAAGGAGTACAGAAGGTATCTCTACAGCGCACAAAGGAGTACAGAAGGTATCTCTACAGCGCACAAAGGAGTACAGAAGGTATCTCTACAGCGCACAGAGGAGTACAGGAAATATCTCTAGAACGTACAAAGGAGTACACGAGGTATCTCTACAGCGTACAAAGGAGTACAGAAGGTATTTCTACAGCGCACAAAGGAGTAAAGAAGGTATCTCTACAGCGCACAAAGGAGTACAGAAGGTATCTCTACAGCGCACAAAGGAGTACAGAATGTATCTCTACAGCGCACAATGGAGTACAGAAGGTATCTCAACAGCGCACAAAGGAGTACAGAAGGTATCTCTACAGCGCACAAAGGAGTACAGAAGGTATCTCTACAGCGCACAAAGGAGTACAGAAGGTATCTCTACAGCGCACAAAAGGAGTACAGGAAATATCTCTAGAACGTACAAAGGAGTACACGAGGTATCTCTACAGCGCACAAAGGAGTACAAAAGGTATCTCTACAGCGCACAAAGGAGTACAGAAGGTATCTCTACAGCGCACAAAGGAGTACAGAAGGTATCTCTACAGCGCACAAAGGAGTACAGAAGGTATCTCTACAGCGCACAAAGGAGTACAGAAGGTATCTCTACAGCGCACAAAGGAGTACAGGAAATATCTATAGAACGTACAAAGGAGTACACGAGGTATCTCTACAACGCACAAAGGAGTACAGGAAATATCTCTACAGCGTACAAAGGTGTACAGAAGGTATCTCTACAGCGCACAAAGGAGTACAGAAGGTATCTCTACAGCGCACAAAAGAGTACAGAATGTATCTCTACAGCGCACAAAGGAGTACAGAAGGTATCTCTACAGCGCACAAAGGAGTACAGAAGGTATCTCTACAGCGCACAAAGGAGTACAGAAGGTATCTCTACAGCGCACAAAGGAGTACAGGAAATATCTCTCGAACGTACAAAGGAGTACACGAGGTATCTCTACAGCGCACAAAGGAGTACAGGAAATATCTCTACAGCGTACAAAGGTGTACAGAAGGTATCTCTACAGCGCACAAAGGAGTACAGAAGGTATCTCTACAGCGCACAAAGGAGTACAGAAGGTATCTCTACAGCGCACAAAGGAGTACAGAAGGTATCTCTACAGCGCACAAAGGAGTACAGAAGGTATCTCTACAGCGCACAAAGGAGTACAGGAAATATCTCTAGAACGTACAAAGGAGTACACGAGGTATCTCTACAGCGTACAAAGGAGTACAGAAGGTATGTCTACAGCGCACAAAGGAGTACAGAAGGTATCTCTACAGCGCACAAAGGAGTACAGGAAATATCTCTAGAACGTACAAAAGAGTACACGAGGTATCTCTACAGCGTACAACGGAGTACAGAAGGTATCTCTACAGCGCACAAAGGAGTACAGAAGGTATCTCTACAGCGCACAAAGGAGTACAGAAGGTATCTCTACAGCGCACAAAGTGGTACAGAAGGTATCTCTACAGCGTACAAAGGAGTACAGAAGGTATCTCTACAGCGTACAAAGGAGTACACGAGGTATCTCTACAGCGCACAAAGGAGTACAGAAGGTATCTCTACAGCGCACAAAGGAGTACAGAAGGTATCTCTACAGCGCACAAAGGAGTACAGAAGGTATCTCTACAGCGCACAAAGGAGTACAGGAAATATCTCTAGAACGTACAAAGGAGTACACGAGGTATCTCTACGGCGTACAAAAGAGTACAGAAGGTATCTCTACAGCGCACGAAGGAGTACAGAAGGTATCTCTACAGCGTACAAAGGAGTACAGAAGGTATCTCTACAGCGCACACAGGAGTACAGAAGGTATCTCCACAGCGCACAAAGGAGTACAGAAGGTATCTCTACAGCGCACAAAGGATTATAGGAAATATCTCTAGAACGTACAAAGGAGTACACGAGGTGTCTCTACAGCGTACAAAGGAGTACAGAAGGTATCTCTACAGCGCACAAAGGAGTACAGAAGGTATCTCTACAGCGCACAAAGGAGTACAGAAGGTATCTCTACAGCGCACAAAGGAGTACAGAAGGTATCTCTACAGCGCACAAAAAAGTACAGAAGGTATCTCTACAGCGCACAAAGGAGTACAGGAAATATCTCTAGAGCGTACAAAGGAGTACACGAGGTATCTCTACAGCGTACAAAGGAGTACAGAAGGTATCTCTACAGCGCACAAAGGAGTACAGAAGGTATCTCTACAGCGCACAACGGAGTACAGAAGGTATCTCTACAGCGCACAAAGGAGTACAGATGGTATCTCTACAGCGCACAAAGGAGTACAGAAGGTATCTCTACAGCGCACAAAGGAGTACAGAAGGTATCTCTACAGCGCACAAAGGAGTACAGGAAATATCTCTAGAACGTACAAAGGAGTACACGAGGTATCTCTACAGCGTACAAAGGAGTACAGAAGGTATCTCTACAGCTCTTAAAGGAGTACAGAAGGTATCTCTACAGCGCACAAAAGAGTACAGAAGGTATCTCTACAGCGCACAAAGGAGTACAGGAAATATCTCTAGAACGTACAAAGGAGTACACGAGGTATCGCTACAGCGTACAAAGGAGTACAGAAGGTATCTCTACAGCGTACAAAGGAGTACAGAAGGTATCTCTACAGCGTACAAAGGAGTACAGAAGGTATCTCTACAGCGCACAAAGGAGTACAGAAGGTATCTCTACAGCGCACAAAGAAGTACAGAAGGTATCTCTACAGCGCACAAAGGAGTACAGGAAATATCTCTAGAACGTACAAAGGAGTACACGAGGTATCTCTACAGCGCACAAAGGAGTACAGAAGGTATCTCTACAGCGCACAAAGGAGTACAGAAGGTATCTCTACAGCGCACAAAGGAGTACAGGAAATATCTCTAGAACGTACAAAGGAGTACACGAGGTATCTCTACAGCACACAAAGGAGTACAGAAGGTATCTCGACAGCGTACAAAGGAGTACAGAAGGTATCTCTACAGCGCACAAAGGAGTACAGAAGGTATCTCTACAGCGCACAAAGGAGTACAGAAGGTATCTCTACAGCGCACAAAGGAGTACAGAAGGTATCTCTACAGCGCACAGAGGAGTACAGGAAATATCTCTAGAACGTACAAAGGAGTACACGAGGTATCTCTACAGCGTACAAAGGAGTACAGAAGGTATTTCTACAGCGCACAAAGGAGTAAAGAAGGTATCTCTACAGCGCACAAAGGAGTACAGAAGGTATCTCTACAGCGCACAAAGGAGTACAGAATGTATCTCTACAGCGCACAATGGAGTACAGAAGGTATCTCAACAGCGCACAAAGGAGTACAGAAGGTATCTCTACAGCGCACAAAGGAGTACAGAAGGTATCTCTACAGCGCACAAAGGAGTACAGAAGGTATCTCTACAGCGTACAAAGGAGTACACGAGGTTTCTCTACAGCGCACAAAGGAGTACAGAAGGTATCTCTACAGCGCACAAAGGAGTACAGAAGGTATCTCTACAGCGCACAAAGGAGTACAGAAGGTATCTCTACAGCGCACAAAGGAGTACAGGAAATATCTCTAGAACGTACAAAGGAGTACACGAGGTATCTCTACAGCGTACAAAGGAGTACAGAAGGTATCTCTACAGCGCACAAAGGAGTACAGTAGGTATCTCTACAGCGCACAAAGGAGTACAGAAGGTATCTCTACAGCGCACAAAGGAGTACAGAAGGTATCTCTACAGCGCACAAAGGAGTACAGAAGGTATCTCTACAGCGCACAAAGGAGTACAGGAAATATCTCTAGAACGTACAAAGGAGTACACGAGGTATCTCTACAGCGTACAAAGGAGTACAGAAGGTATCTCTACAGCGCACAAAGGAGTACAGAAGGTATCTCTACAGCGCACAAAGGAGTACAGAAGGTATCTCTACAGCGCACAAAGGAGTACAGAAGGTATCTCTACAGCGCACAAAGGAGTACAGGAAATATCTCTAGAACGTACAAAGGAGTACACGAGGTATCTCTACAGCGTACAAAGGAGTACAGAAGGTATCTCTACAGCGCACAAAGGAGTACAGAAGGTATCTCTACAGCGCACAAAGGAGTACACGAGGTATCTCTACAGCGCACAAAGAAGTACAGAAGGTATCTCTACAGCGCACAAAGGAGTACAGAAGGTATCTCTACAGCGTACAAAGGAGTACACGAGGTATCTCTACAGCGCACAAAGGAGTACAGAAGGTATCTCTACAGCGCACATAGGAGTACAGAAGGTATCATTACAGCGCACAAAGGAGTACAGAAGGTATCTCTACAGCGCACAAAGGAGTACAGGAAATATCTCTAGAACGTACAAAGGAGTACACGAGGTATCTCTACAGCGTACAAAGGAGTACAGAAGGTATCTCTACAGCGCACAAAGGAGTACAGAAGGTATCTCTACAGCGCACAAAGGAGTACAGAAGGTATCTCTACAGCGCACAAAGGAGTACAGAAGGTATCTCTACAGCGCACAAAGGAGTACAGAAGGTATCTCTACAGCGCACAAAGGAGTACAGGAAATATCTCTAGAACGTACAAAGGAGTACACGAGGTATCTCTACAGCGCACAAAGGAGTACAGAAGGTATCTCTACAGCGCACAAAGGAGTACAGAAGGTATCTCTACAGCGTACAAAGGAGTACACGAGGTATCTCTACAGCGCACAAAGGAGTACAGAAGGTATCTCTACAGCGCACAAAGAAGTACAGAAGGTATCTCTACAGCGCACAAAGGAGTACAGAAGGTATCTCTACAGCGCACAAAGGAGTACAGAAGGTATCTCTACAGCGCACAAAGGAGTACAGAAGGTATCTCTACAGCGCACAAAGGAGTACAGAAGGTATCTCTACAGTGCACAAAGGAGTACAGAAGGTATCTCTACAGCGCACAAAGGAGTACAGAAGGTATCTCTACAGCGCACAAAGGAGTACAGGAAATATCTCTAGAACGTACAAAGGAGTACACGAGGTATCTCTACAGCGTACAAAGGAGTACAGAAGGTATCTCTACAGCGTACAAAGGAGTACAGAAGGTATCTCTACAGCGCACAAAGGAGTACAAAAGGTATCTCTACAGCGCACAAAGGAGTACAGAAGGTATCTCTACAGCGCACAAAGGAGTACAGAAGGTATCTCTACAGCGCACAAAGGAGTACAGGAAATATCTCTAGAACGTACAAAGGAGTACACGAGGTATCTCTACAGCGTACAAAGGAGTACAGAAGGTATCTCTACAGCGCACAAAGGAGTACAGAAGGTATCTCTACAGCGCACAAAGGAGTACAGAAGGTATCTCTACAGCGCACAAAGGAGTACAGAAGGTATCTCTACAGCGTACAAAGGAGTACACGAGGTATCTCTACAGCGCACGAAGGAGTACAGAAGGTATCTCTACAGCGCACAAAGGAGTACAGAAGGTATCTCTACAGCGCACAAAGGAGTACAGGAAATATCTCTAGAACGTACAAAGGAGTACACGAGGTATCTCTACAGCGCACAAAGGAGTACAAAAGGTATCTCTACAGCGCACAAAGGAGTACAGAAGGTATCTCTACAGCGCACAAAGGAGTACAGAAGGTATCTCTACAGCGTACAAAGGAGTACACGAGGTATCTCTACAGCGCACAAAGGAGTACAGAAGGTATCTCTACAGCGCACAAAGGAGTACAGAAGGTATCTCTACGGCGCACAAAGGAGTACAGAAGGTATCTCTACAGCGCACAAAGGAGTACAGAAGGTATCTCAACAGCGCACAAAGGAGTACAGAAGGTATCTCTAGAGCGCACAAAGGAGTACAGAAGGTATCTCTACAGCGCACAAAGGAGTACAGAAGGTATCTCTACAGCGCACAAAGGAGTACAGAAGGTATCTATACAGCGCACAAAGGAGTACAGGAAATATCTCTAGAACGTACAAAGGAGTACACGAGGTATCTCTACAGCGTACAAAGGCGTACAGAAGGTATCTCTACAGCGCACAAAGGAGTACAGAAGGTAACTCTACAGCGCACAAAGGAGTACAGAAGGTATCTCTACAGCGCACAAAGAAGTACAGAAGGTATCTCTACAGCGCACAAAGGAGTACAGGAAATATCTCTAGAACGTACAAAGGAGTACACGAGGTATCTCTACAGCGTACAAAGGAGTACAGAAGGTATCTCTACAGCGCACAAAGGAGTACAGGAAATATCTCTAGAACGTACAAAGGAGTACACGAGGTATCTCTACAGCGCACAAAGGAGTACAGAAGGTATCTCTACAGCGCACAAAGGAGTACAGAAGGTATCTCTACAGCGCACAAGGAGTACAGGAAATATCTCTAGAACGTACAAAGGAGTACACGAGGTATCTCTACAGCGCACAAAGGAGTACAGAAGGTATCTCTACAGCGCACAAAGGAGTACAGAAGGTATCTCTACACCGCACAAAGGAGTACAGAAGGTATCTCTACAGCGCACAAAGGAGTACAGAAGGTATATCTACAGCGCGCAAAGGAGTACAGAAGGTATCTCTACAGCGCACAAAGGAGTACAGAAGGTATCTCTACAGCGCACAAAGGAGTACAGAAGGTATCTCTACAGCGCACAAAGGAGTACAGAAGGTATCTCTACAGCGCACAAAGGAGTACAGAAGGTATCTCTACAGCGCACAAAGGAGTACAGGAAATATCTCTAGAACGTACAAAGGAGTACACGAGGTATCTCTACAGCGTACAAAGGAGTACAGAAGGTATCTCTACAGCGCACAAAGGAGTACAGAAGGTATCTCTACAGCGCACAAAGGAGTACAGGAAATATCTCTAGAACGTACAAAGGAGTACACGAGGTATCTCTACAGCGTACAAAGGAGTACAGAAGGTATCTCTACAGCGCACGAAGGAGTACAGAAGGTATCTCTACAGCGCACAAAGGAGTACAGGAAATATCTCTAGAACGTACAAAGGAGTACACGAGAAATCTCTACAGCGTACAAAGGAGTACAGAAGGTATCTCTACAGCTCACAAAGGAGTACAGAAGGTATCTCTACAGCGTACAAAAGAGTACAGAAGGTATCTCTACAGCGCACAAAGGAGTACAGAAGGTATCTCTACAGCGCACAAAGGAGTACAGATGGTATCTCTACAGCGCACAAAGGAGTACAGAAGGTATCTCTACAGCGCACAAAGGAGTACAGAAGGTATCTCTACAGCGCACAAAGGAGTACAGGAAATATCTCTAGAACGTACAAAGGAGTACACGAGGTATCTCTACAGCGTACAAAGGAGTACAGAAGGTATCTCTACAGCGCACAAAGGAGTACAGAAGGTATCTCTACAGCGCGCAAAGGAGTACAGAAGGTATCTCTACAGCGCACAAAGGAGTACAGAAGGTATCTCTACAGCGCACAAAGGAGTACAGGAAATATCTCTAGAACGTACAAAGGAGTACACGAGGTTTCTCTACAGCGTACAAAGGAGTACAGAAGGTATCTCTACAGCGCACAAAGGAGTACAGAAGGTATCTCTACAGCGCACAAAGGAGTACAGGAAATATCTCTAGAACGCACAAAGGAGTACACGAGGTATCTCTACAGCGCAAAAAGGAGTACAGAAGGTATCTCTACAGCGCACAAAGGAGTACAGAAGGTATCTCTACAGCGCACAAAGGAGTACAGGAAATATCTCTAGAACGTACAAAGGAGTACACGAGGTATCTCTACAGCGCACAAAGGAGTACAGAAGGTATCTCTACAGCGCACAAAGGAGTACAGAAGGTATCTCTACAGCGCACAAAGGAGTACAGAAGGTATCTCTACAGCGCACAAAGGAGTACAGAAGGTATCTCTACAGCGCACAAAGGAGTACAGAAGGTATCTCTACAGCGCACAAAGGAGTACAGAAGGTATCTCTACAGCGCACAAAGGAGTACAGGAAATATCTCTAGAACGTACAAAGGAGTACACGAGGTATCTCTACAGCGTACAAAGGAGTTCAGAAGGTGTCTCTACAGCGCACAAAGGAGTACAGAAGGTATCTCTACAGCGCACAAAGGAGTACAGAAGGTATCTCTACAGCGCAGAAAGGAGTACAGAAGGTATCTCTACAGCGCACAAAGGAGTACAGGAAATATCTCTCGAACGTACAAAGGAGTACACGAGGTATCTCTACAGCGTACAAAGGAGTACAGAAGGTATCTCTACAGCGCACAAAGGAGTACAGAAGGTATCTCTACAGCGCACAAAGGAGTACATAAGGTATCTCTACAGCGCACAAAGGAGTACAGAAGGTATTTCTACAGCGCACAAAGGAGTACAGAAGGTATCTCTACAGCGCACAAAGGAGTACAGAAGGTATCTCTACAGCGCACAGAGGAGTACAGGAAATATCTCTAGAACGTACAAAGGAGTACACGAGGTATCTCTACAGCGCACAAAGGAGTACAGAAGGTATCTCTACAGCGCACAAAGGAGTACAGAAGGTATCTCTACAGCGCACAAAGGAGTACAGAAGGTATCTCTACAGCGCACAAAGGAGTACAGAAGGTATCTCTACCGCGCACAAAGGAGTACAGGAAATATCTCTAGAACGTACAAAGGAGTACACGAGGTATCTCTACAGCGTACAAAGGAGTACAGAAGGTATCTCTACAGCGCACAAAGGAGTACAGAAGGTATCTCTACAGCGTACAAAGGAGTACAGAAGGTATCTCTACAGCGCACAAAGGAGTACAGAAGGTATCTCTACAGCGCACAAAGGAGTACAGGAAATATCTCTAGAACGTACAAAGGAGTACACAAGGTATCTCTACAGCGTACAAAGGAGTACAGAAGGTATCTCTACAGCGCACAAAGGAGTACAGAAGGTATCTCTACAGCGCACAAAGGAGTAAAGGAAATATCTCTAGAACGTACAAAGGAGTACACGAGGTATCTCTACAGCGCACAAAGGAGTACAGAAGGTATCTCTACAGCTCACAAAGGAGTACAGAAGGTATCTCTACAGCGCACAAAGGAGTACAGGAAATATCTCTAGAACGTACAAAGGCGTACACGAGGTATCTCTACAGCGCACAAAGGAGTACAGAAGGTATCTCTACAGCGCACAAAGGAGTACAGAAGGTATCTCTACAGCGCACAAAGGAGTACAGAAGGTATCTCTACAGCGCACAAAGGAGTACAGAAGGTATATCTACAGCGCACAAAGGAGTACAGAAGGTATCTCTACAGCGCACAAAGGAGTACAGAAGGTATCTCTACAGCGCACAAAGGAGTACAGAAGGTATCTCTACAGCGCACAAAGGAGTACAGAAGGTATCTCTACAGCGCACAAAGGAGTACAGAAGGTATCTCTACAGCGCACAAAGGAGTACAGGAAATATCTCTAGAACGTACAAAGGAGTACACGAGGTATCTCTACAGCGTACAAAGGAGAACAGAAGGTATCTCTACAGCGCACAAAGGAGTACAGAAGGTATCTCTACATCGCACAAAGGAGTACAGAAGGTATCTCTACAGCGCACAAAGGAGTACAGAAGGTATTTCTACAGCGCACAAAGGAGTACAGGAAATATCTCTAGAACGTACAAAGGAGTACACGAGGTATCTCTACAGCGTACGAAGGAGTACAGAAGGTATCTCTACAGCGCACAAAGGAGTACAGAAGGTATCTCTACAGCGCACAAAGGAGTACAGAAGGTATCTCTAGAGCGCACAAAGGAGTACAGAAGGTATCTCTACAGCGCACAAAGGAGTACAGAAGGTATCTCTACAGCGCACAAAGGAGTACAGAAGGTATCTCTACAGCGCACAAAGGAGTACAGAAGGTATCTCTACAGCGCACGAAGGAGTACAGGAAATATCTCTAGAACGTACAAAGGAGTACACGAGGTATCTCTACAGCGCACAAAGGAGTACAGAAGGTATCTCTACAGCGCACAAAGGAGTACAGAAGGTATCTCTACAGCGCACATAGGAGTACAGAAGGTATCTCTACAGCGCACAAAGGAGTACAGAAGGTATCTCTACAGCGCACAAAGGAGTACAGGAAATATCTCTAGAACGTACAAAGGAGTACACGAGGTATCTCTACAGCGTACAAAGGAGTACAGAAGGTATCTCTACAGCGCACAAAGGAGTACAGAAGGTATCTCTACAGCGTACAAAGGAGTACACGAGGTATCTCTACAGCGCACAAAGGAGTACAGAAGGTATCTCTACAGCGCACAAAGGAGTACAGGAAATATCTCTAGAACGTACAAAGGAGTACAGAAGGTATCTCTACAGCGCACAAAGGAGTACAGAAGGTATCTCTACAGCGAACAAAGGAGTACAGAAGGTATCTCTACAGCGCACAAAGGAGTACAGGAAATATCTCTAGAACGTACAAAGGAGTACACGAGGTATCTCTACAGCGTACAAAGGAGTAGAGAAGGTATCTCTACAGCGCACAAAGGAGTACAGAAGGTATCTCTACAGCGCACAAAGGAGTACAGAAGGTATCTCTACAGCGCACAAAGGAGTACAGAAGGTATCTCTACAGCGTACAAAGGAGTACAGAAGGTATCTCTACAGCGCACAAAGGAGTACAGAAGGTATCTCTACAGCGCACAAAGGAGTACAGGAAATATCTCTAGAACGTACAAAGGAGTACAGGAAATATCTCTAAAGCGCACAAAGGAGTACAGAAAGTATCTCTACAGCGCATAAAGGAGTACAGAAGGTATCTCTACAGCGCACAAAGGAGTACAGAAGGTATCTCTACAGCGCACAAAGGAGTACAGAAGGTATCTCTACAGCGCACAAAGGAGTACAGAAGGTATCTCTACAGCGCACAAAGGAGTACAGAAGGTATCTCTACAGCGCACAAAGGAGTACAGGAAATTTCTCTAGAACGTACAAAGGAGTACACGAGGTATCTCTACAGCGCACAAAGGAGTACAGAAGGTATCTCTACAGCGCACAAAGGAGTACAGAAGGTATCTCTACAGCGCACAAAGGAGTACAGAAGGAATCTCTACAGCGCACAAAGGAGTACAGAAGGTATCTCTACAGCGCACAAAGGAGTACAGAAGGTATCTCTACAGCGCACAAAGGAGTACAGAAGGTATCTCTACAGCGCACAAAGGAGTACAGAAGGTATCTCTACAGCGCACAAAGGAGTACAGAAGGTATCTCTACAGCGCACAAAGGAGTACAGGAAATATCTCTAGAACGCACAAAGGAGTACACGAGGTATCTCTACAGCGTACAAAGGAGTACAGAAGGTATCTCTACATCGCACAAAGGAGTACACGAGGTACCTCTACAGCGTACAAAGGAGTACAGAAGGTATCTCTACAGCGTACAAAGGAGTACACGAGGTATCTCTACAGCGCACAAAGGAGTACAGAAGGTATCTCTACATCGCACAAAGGAGTACACGAGGTACCTCTACAGCGTACAAAGGAGTACAGAAGGTATCTCTACAGCGTACAAAGGAGTACACGAGGTATCTCTACAGCGCACAAAGGAGTACAGAAGGTATATCTACAGCGCACAAAGGAGTACAGAAGGTATCTCTACAGCGCACAAAGGAGTACAGAAGGTATCTCTACAGCGCACAAAGGAGTACAGAAGGTATCTCTACAGCGCACAAAGGAGTACAGAAGGTATCTCTACAGCGCACAAAGGAGTACAGAAGGTATCTCTACAGCGCACAAAGGAGTACAGGAAATATCTCTAGAACGTACAAAGGAGTACACGAGGTATCTCTACAGCGTACAAAGGAGTACAGAAGGTATCTCTACAGCGCACAAAGGAGTACAGAAGGTATCTCTACAGCGCACAAAGGAGTACAGAAGGTATCTCTACAGCGCACAAAGGAGTACAGAAGGTATCTCTACAGCGCACAAAGGAGTACAGGAAATATCTCTAGAACATACAAAGGAGTACACGAGGTATCTCTAAAGCGTACAATGGAGTACAGAAGGTATCTCTACAGCGCACAAAGGAGTACAGAAGGTATCTCTACAGCGCACAAAGGAGTTCAGAAGGTATCTCTACAGCGCACAAAGGAGTACAGAAGGTATCTCTACAGCACACAAAGGAGTACAGAAGGTATCTCTACAGCGCACAAAGGAGTACAGGAAATATCTCTAGAACGTACAAAGGAGTACACGAGGTATCTCTACAGCGCACAAAGGAGTACAGAAGGTATCTCTACAGCGCACAAAGGAGTACAGAAGGTATCTCTACCGCGCACAAAGGAGTACAGGAAATATCTCTAGAACGTACAAAGGAGTACACGAGGTATCTCTACAGCGCACAAAGGAGTACAGAAGGTGTCTCTACAGCGCACAAAGGAGTACAGAAGGTATCTCTACAGCGCACAAAGGAGTACAGAAGGTATCTCTACAGCACACAAAGGAGTACAGAAGGTATCTCTACAGCGCACAAAGGAGTACAGACGGTATCTCTACAGCGCACAAAGGAGTACAGAAGGTATCTCTACAGCGCACAAAGGAGTTCAGAAGGTATCTCTACAGCGCACAAAGGAGTACAGAAGGTATCTCAACAGCGCACAAAGGAGTACAGAAGGTATCTCTACAGCGCACAAAGGAGTACAGGAAATATCTCTAGAACGTACAAAGGAGTACACGAGGTATCTCTACAGCGTACAAAGGAGTTCAGAAGGTGTCTCTACAGCGCACAAAGGAGTACAGAAGGTATCTCTACAGCGCACAAAGGAGTACAGAAGGTATCTCTACAGCGCAGAAAGGAGTACAGAAGGTATCTCTACAGCGCACAAAGGAGTACAGGAAATATCTCTCGAACGTACAAAGGAGTACACGAGGTATCTCTACAGCGTACAAAGGAGTACAGAAGGTATCTCTACAGCGTACAAAGGAGTACAGAAGGTATCTCTACAGCGCACAAAGGAGTACAGAAGGTATCTCTACAGCGCACAAAGGAGTACAGAAGGTATCTCTACAGCGCACAAAGGAGTACAGAAGGTATTTCTACAGCGCACAAAGGAGTACAGAAGGTATCTCTACAGCGCACAAAGGAGTACAGAAGGTATCTCTACAGCGCACAAAGGAGTACAGGAAATATCTCTAGAACGTACAAAGGAGTACACGAGGTATCTCTACAGCGCACAAAGGAGTACAGAAGGTATCTCTACAGCGCACAAAGGAGTACAGAAGGTATCTCTACAGCGCACAAAGGAGTACAGAAGGTATCTCTACAGCGCACAAAGGAGTACAGAAGGTATCTCTACAGCGCACAAAGGAGTACAGGAAATATCTCTAGAACATACAAAGGAGTACACGAGGTATCTCTAAAGCGTACAATGGAGTACAGAAGGTATCTCTACAGCGCACAAAGGAGTACAGAAGGTATCTCTACAGCGCACAAAGGAGTTCAGAAGGTATCTCTACAGCGCACAAAGGAGTACAGAAGGTATCTCTACAGCACACAAAGGAGTACAGAAGGTATCTCTACCGCGCACAAAGGAGTACAGGAAATATCTCTAGAACGTACAAAGGAGTACACGAGGTATCTCTACAGCGTACAAAGGAGTACAGAAGGTATCTCTACAGCGCACAAAGGAGTACAGAAGGTATCTCTACAGCGTACAAAGGAGTACACGAGGTATCTCTACAGCGCACAAAGGAGTACAGAAGGTATCTCTACAGCGCACAAAGGAGTACAGGAAATATCTCTAGAACGTACAAAGGAGTACACGAGGTATCTCTACAGCGCACAAAGGAGTACAGAAGGTATCTCTACAGCGCACAAAGGAGTACAGAAGGTATCTCTACCGCGCACAAAGGAGTACAGGAAATATCTCTAGAACGTACAAAGGAGTACACGAGGTATCTCTACAGCGCACAAAGGAGTACAGAAGGTGTCTCTACAGCGCACAAAGGAGTACAGAAGGTATCTCTACAGCGCACAAAGGAGTACAGAAGGTATCTCTACAGCACACAAAGGAGTACAGAAGGTATCTCTACAGCGCACAAAGGAGTACAGACGGTATCTCTACAGCGCACAAAGGAGTACAGAAGGTATCTCTACAGCGCACAAAGGAGTACAGAAGGTATCTCTACAGCGCACAAAGGAGTACAGAAGGTATCTCTACAGCGCACAAAGGAGTACAGAAGGTATCTCTACAGCGCACAAAGGAGTACAGGAAATATCTCTAGAACGTACAAAGGAGTACACGAGGTATCTCTACAGCGTACAAAGGAGTTCAGAAGGTGTCTCTACAGCGCACAAAGGAGAACAGAAGGTATCTCTACAGCGGACAAAGGAGTACAGAAGGTATCTCTACAGCGCAGAAAGGAGTACAGAAGGTATCTCTACAGCGCACAAAGGAGTACAGGAAATATCTCTCGAACGTACAAAGGAGTACACGAGGTATCTCTACAGCGTACAAAGGAGTACAGAAGGTATCTCTACAGCGCACAAAGGAGTACAGAAGGTATCTCTACAGCGCACAAAGGAGTACAGAAGGTATCTCTACAGCGCACAAAGGAGTACAGAAGGTATCTCTACAGCGCACAAAGGAGTACAGAAGGTATTTATACAGCGCACAAAGGAGTACAGAAGGTATCTCTACAGCGCACAAAGGAGTACAGAAGGTATCTCTACAGCGCACAAAGGAGTACAGGAAATATCTCTAGAACGTACAAAGGAGTACACGAGGTATCTCTACAGCGCACAAAGGAGTACAGAAGGTATCTCTACAGCGCACAAAGGAGTACAGAAGGTATCTCTACAGCGCACAAAGGAGTACAGAAGGTATCTCTACAGCGCACAAAGGAGTACAGAAGGTATCTCTACCGCGCACAAAGGAGTACAGGAAATATCTCTAGAACGTACAAAGGAGTACACGAGGTATCTCTACAGCGTACAAAGGAGTACAGAAGGTATCTCTACAGCGCACAAAGGAGTACAGAAGGTATCTCTACAGCGTACAAAGGAGTACACGAGGTATCTCTACAGCGCACAAAGGAGTACAGAAGGTATCTCTACAGCGCACAAAGGAGTACAGGAAATATCTCTAGAACGTACAAAGGAGTACACGAGGTATCTCTACAGCGCACAAAGGAGTACAGAAGGTATCTCTACAGCGCACAAAGGAGTACAGAAGGTATCTCTACCGCGCACAAAGGAGTACAGGAAATATCTCTAGAACGTACAAAGGAGTACACGAGGTATCTCTACAGCGCACAAAGGAGTACAGAAGGTGTCTCTACAGCGCACAAAGGAGTACAGAAGGTATCTCTACAGCGCACAAAGGAGTACAGAAGGTATCTCTACAGCACACAAAGGAGTACAGAAGGTATCTCTACAGCGCACAAAGGAGTACAGACGGTATCTCTACAGCGCACAAAGGAGTACAGAAGGTATCTCTACAGCGCACAAAGGAGTACAGAAGGTATCTCTACAGCGCACAAAGGAGTACAGGAAATATCTCTAGAACGTACAAAGGAGTACACGAGGTATCTCTACAGCGTACAAAGGAGTAAAGAAGGTATCTCTACAGCGCACAAAGGAGTACAGAAGGTATCTCTACAGCGTACAAAGGAGTACAGAAGGTATCTCTACAGCGCACAAAGGAGTACAGAAGGTATCTCTACAGCGCACAAAGGAGTACAGGAAATATCTCTAGAACGTACAAAGGAGTACACAAGGTATCTCTACAGCGTACAAAGGAGTACAGAAGGTATCTCTACAGCGCACAAAGGAGTACAGAAGGTATCTCTACAGCGCACAAAGGAGTAAAGGAAATATCTCTAGAACGTACAAAGGAGTACACGAGGTATCTCTACAGCGCACAAAGGAGTACAGAAGGTATCTCTACAGCTCACAAAGGAGTACAGAAGGTATCTCTACAGCGCACAAAGGAGTACAGGAAATATCTCTAGAACGTACAAAGGCGTACACGAGGTATCTCTACAGCGCACAAAGGAGTACAGAAGGTATCTCTACAGCGCACAAAGGAGTACAGAAGGTATCTCTACAGCGCACAAAGGAGTACAGAAGGTATCTCTACAGCGCACAAAGGAGTACAGAAGGTATATCTACAGCGCACAAAGGAGTACAGAAGGTATCTCTACAGCGCACAAAGGAGTACAGAAGGTATCTCTACAGCGCACAAAGGAGTACAGAAGGTATCTCTACAGCGCACAAAGGAGTACAGAAGGTATCTCTACAGCGCACAAAGGAGTACAGAAGGTATCTCTACAGCGCACAAAGGAGTACAGGAAATATCTCTAGAACGTACAAAGGAGTACACGAGGTATCTCTACAGCGTACAAAGGAGAACAGAAGGTATCTCTACAGCGCACAAAGGAGTACAGAAGGTATCTCTACATCGCACAAAGGAGTACAGAAGGTATCTCTACAGCGCACAAAGGAGTACAGAAGGTATTTCTACAGCGCACAAAGGAGTACAGGAAATATCTCTAGAACGTACAAAGGAGTACACGAGGTATCTCTACAGCGTACGAAGGAGTACAGAAGGTATCTCTACAGCGCACAAAGGAGTACAGAAGGTATCTCTACAGCGCACAAAGGAGTACAGAAGGTATCTCTAGAGCGCACAAAGGAGTACAGAAGGTATCTCTACAGCGCACAAAGGAGTACAGAAGGTATCTCTACAGCGCACAAAGGAGTACAGAAGGTATCTCTACAGCGCACAAAGGAGTACAGAAGGTATCTCTACAGCGCACAAAGGAGTACAGGAAATATCTCTAGAACGTACAAAGGAGTACACGAGGTATCTCTACAGCGCACAAAGGAGTACAGAAGGTATCTCTACAGCGCACAAAGGAGTACAGAAGGTATCTCTACAGCGCACATAGGAGTACAGAAGGTATCTCTACAGCGCACAAAGGAGTACAGAAGGTATCTCTACAGCGCACAAAGGAGTACAGGAAATATCTCTAGAACGTACAAAGGAGTACACGAGGTATCTCTACAGCGTACAAAGGAGTACAGAAGGTATCTCTACAGCGCACAAAGGAGTACAGAAGGTATCTCTACAGCGTACAAAGGAGTACACGAGGTATCTCTACAGCGCACAAAGGAGTACAGAAGGTATCTCTACAGCGCACAAAGGAGTACAGGAAATATCTCTAGAACGTACAAAGGAGTACACGAGGTATCTCTACAGCGCACAAAGGAGTACAGAAGGTATCTCTACAGCGCACAAAGGAGTACAGGAAATATCTCTAGAACGTACAAAGGAGTACACGAGGTATCTCTACAGCGTACAAAGGAGAACAGAAGGTATCTCTACAGCGCACAAAGGAGTACAGAAGGTATCTCTACATCGCACAAAGGAGTACAGAAGGTATCTCTACAGCGCACAAAGGAGTACAGAAGGTATTTCTACAGCGCACAAAGGAGTACAGGAAATATCTCTAGAACGTACAAAGGAGTACACGAGGTATCTCTACAGCGTACGAAGGAGTACAGAAGGTATCTCTACAGCGCACAAAGGAGTACAGAAGGTATCTCTACAGCGCACAAAGGAGTACAGAAGGTATCTCTAGAGCGCACAAAGGAGTACAGAAGGTATCTCTACAGCGCACAAAGGAGTACAGAAGGTATCTCTACAGCGCACAAAGGAGTACAGAAGGTATCTCTACAGCGCACAAAGGAGTACAGAAGGTATCTCTACAGCGCACAAAGGAGTACAGGAAATATCTCTAGAACGTACAAAGGAGTACACGAGGTATCTCTACAGCGCACAAAGGAGTACAGAAGGTATCTCTACAGCGCACAAAGGAGTACAGAAGGTATCTCTACAGCGCACATAGGAGTACAGAAGGTATCTCTACAGCGCACAAAGGAGTACAGAAGGTATCTCTACAGCGCACAAAGGAGTACAGGAAATATCTCTAGAACGTACAAAGGAGTACACGAGGTATCTCTACAGCGTACAAAGGAGTACAGAAGGTATCTCTACAGCGCACAAAGGAGTACAGAAGGTATCTCTACAGCGTACAAAGGAGTACACGAGGTATCTCTACAGCGCACAAAGGAGTACAGAAGGTATCTCTACAGCGCACAAAGGAGTACAGGAAATATCTCTAGAACGTACAAAGGAGTACACGAGGTATCTCTACAGCGCACAAAGGAGTACAGAAGGTATCTCTACAGCGCACAAAGGAGTACAGAAGGTATCTCTACAGCGCATAAAGGAGTACAGAAGGTATCTCTACAGCGCACAAAGGAGTACAGAAGGTATCTCTACAGCGCACAAAGGAGTACAGAAGGTATCTCTACAGCGCACAAAGGAGTACAGAAGGTATCTCTACAGCGCACAAAGGAGTACAGAAGGTATCTCTACAGCGCACAAAGGAGTACAGGAAATATCTCTAGAATGTACAAAGGAGTACACGAGGTATCTCTACAGCGCACAAAGGAGTAAAGAAGGTATCTCTTCAGCGCACAAAGGAGTACAGAAGGTATCTCTACAGCGTACAAAGGAGTACAGAAGGTATCTCTACAGCGCACAAAGGAGTACAGAAGGTATCTCTACAGCGCACAAAGGAGTACAGAAGGTATCTCTACAGCGCACAAAGGAGTACAGAAGGTATCTCTACAGCGCACAAAGGAGTACAGGATATATCTCTAGAACGTACAAAGGAGTACACGAGGTATCTCTACAGCGTACAAAGGAGTACAGAAGGTATCTCTACAGCGTACAAAGGAGTACAGAAGGTATCTCTACAGCGCACAAAGGAGTACAGAAGGTATCTCTACAGCGCACAAAGGAGTACAGAAGGTATCTCTACAGCGCACAAAGGAGTACAGAAGGTATCTCTACAGCGCACAAAGGAGTACAGGAAATATCTCTAGAACGTACAAAGGAGTACACGAGGTATCTCTACAGCGTACAAAGGAGTACAGAAGGTATCTCTACAGCGCACAAAGGAGTACAGAAGGTATCTCTACAGCGCACAAAGGAGTACAGAAGGTATCTCTACAGCGCACAAAGGAGTACAGGAAATATCTCTAGAACGTACAAAGGAGTACACGAGGTATCTCTACAGCGCACAAAGGAGTACAGAAGGTATCTCTACAGCGCACAAAGGAGTACAGAAGGTATCTCTACAGCGCACAAAGGAGTACAGAAGGTATCTCTACAGCGCATAGAGGTGTACAGAAGGTATCTCTACAGCGCACAAAGGAGTACAGAAGGGATCTCTACAGCGCACAAAGGAGTACAGGAAATATCTCTAGAACGTACAAAGGAGTACACGAGGTATCTCTACAGCGTACAAAGGAGTACAGAAGGTATCTCTACAGCGCACAAAGGAGTACAGAAGGTATCTCTACAGCGCACAAAGGAGTACAGAAGGTATCTCTACAGCGCACAAAGGAGTACAGAAGGTATCTCTACAGCGCACAAAGGAGTACAGAAGGTATCTCTACAGCGCACAAAGGAGTACAGGTAATATCTCTAGAACGTACAAAGGAGTACACGAGGTATCTCTACAGCGCACAAAGGAGTACAGAAGGTATCTCTACAGCGCACAAAGGAGTACAGAAGGTATCTCTACAGCGCACAAAGGAGTACAGAAAGTATCTTTACAGCGGACAAAGGAGAACAGAAGGTATCTCTACAGCGCACAAAGGAGTACAGAAGGTATCTCTACAGCGCACAAAGGAGTACAGAAGGTATCTCTACAGCGCACAAAGGAGTACAGAAGGTATCTCTACAGCGCTCAAAGGAGTACAGAAGGTATCTCTACAGCGCACAAAGGAGTACAGAAGGTATCTCTACAGCGCACAAAGGAGTACAGGAAATATCTCTAGAACGTACAAAGGAGTACACAAGGTATCTCTACAGCGTACAAAGGAGTACAGAAGGTATCTCTACAGCGCACAAAGGAGTACAGAAGGTATCTCTACAGCGCACAAAGGAGTACAGAAGGTATCTCTACAGCGCACAAAGGAGTACAGAAGGTATCTCTACAGCGCACAAAGGAGTACAGAAGGTATTTCTACAGCGCACAAAGGAGTACAGGAAATATCTCTAGAACGTACAAAGGAGTACACGAGGTATCTCTACAGCGTACAAAGGAGTACAGAAGGTATCTCTACAGCGCACAAAGGAGTACAGAAGGTATCTCTACAGCGCACAAAGGAGTACAGAAGGTATCTCTACAGCGCACAAAGGAGTACAGAAGGTATCTCTACAGCGTACAAAGGAGTACAGAAGGTATCTCTACAGCGCACAAAGGAGTACAGAAGGTATCTCTACAGCGCACAAAGGAGTTCAGGAAATATCTCTAGAACGTACAAAGGAGTACAGGAAATATCTCTACAGCGCACAAAGGAGTACAGAAGGTATCTCTACAGCGCACAAAGTAGTACAAAAGGTATCTCTACAGCGCACAAATGAGTACAGAAGGTATCTCTACAGCGCACAAAGGAGTACAGGAAATATCTCTAGAACGTACAAAGGAGTACACGAGGTATCTCTACAGCGTACAAAGGAGTACAGAAGGTATCTCTACAGCGCACAAAGGAGTACAGAAGGTATCTCTACAGCGCACAGAGGAGTACAAAAGGTATCTCTACAGCGCACAAAGGAGTACAGGAAATATCTCTAGAACGTACAAAGGAGTACAGGAAATATCTCTACAGCGCACAAAGGAGTACAGAAGGTATCTCTACAGCGCACAAAGGAGTACAGAAGGTATCTCTACAGCGCACAAAGGAGTACAGAAGGTATCTCTAAAGCGCACAAAGGAGTACAGAAGGTATCTCTACAGCGCACAAAGGAGTACAGAAGGTATCTCTACAGCGCACAAAGAAGTACAGAAGGTATCTCTACAGCGCACAAAGGAGTACAGAAGGTATCTCTACAGCGCACAAAGGAGTACAGGAAATATCTCTAGAACGTACAAAGGAGTACAGAAGGTATCTCTACAGCGCACAAAGGAGTACAGAAGGTATCTCTACAGCGAACAAAGGAGTACAGAAGGTATCTCTACAGCGCACAAAGGAGTACAGGAAATATCTCTAGAACGTACAAAGGAGTACACGAGGTATCTCTACAGCGTACAAAGGAGTAGAGAAGGTATCTCTACAGCGCACAAAGGAGTACAGAAGGTATCTCTACAGCGCACAAAGGAGTACAGAAGGTATCTCTACAGCGCACAAAGGAGTACAGAAGGTATCTCTACAGCGCACAAAGGAGTACAGAAGGTATCTCTACAGCGCACAAAGGAGTACAGGAAATTTCTCTAGAACGTACAAAGGAGTACACGAGGTATCTCTACAGCGCACAAAGGAGTACAGAAGGTATCTCTACAGCGCACAAAGGAGTACAGAAGGTATCTCTACAGCGCACAAAGGAGTACAGAAGGAATCTCTACAGCGCACAAAGGAGTACAGAAGGTATCTCTACAGCGCACAAAGGAGTACAGAAGGTATCTCTACAGCGCACAAAGGAGTACAGAAGGTATCTCTACAGCGCACAAAGGAGTACAGAATGTATCTCTACAGCGCACAAAGGAGTACAGAAGGTATCTCTACAGCGCACAAAGGAGTACAGGAAATATCTCTAGAACGCACAAAGGAGTACACGAGGTATCTCTACAGCGTACAAAGGAGTACAGAAGGTATCTCTACAGCGCACAAAGGAGTACACGAGGTACCTCTACAGCGTACAAAGGAGTACTGAAGGTATCTCTACAGCGTACAAAGGAGTACACGAGGTATCTCTACAGCGCACAAAGGAGTACAGAAGGTATCTCTACAGCGCACAAAGGAGTACAGAAGGTATCTCTACAGCGCACAAAGGAGTACAGAAGGTATATCTACAGCGCACAAAGGGGTACAGAAGGTATCTCTACAGCGCACAAAGGAGTACAGAAGGTATCTCTACAGCGCACAAAGGAGTACAGAAGGTATCTCTACAGCGCACAAAGGAGTACAGAAGGTATCTCTACAGCGCACAAAGGAGTACAGAAGGTATCTCTACAGCGCACAAAGGAGTACAGGAAATATCTCTAGAACGTACAAAGGAGTACACGAGGTATCTCTACAGCGTACAAAGGAGTACAGAAGGTATCTCTACAGCGCACAAAGGAGTACAGAAGGTATCTCTACAGCGCACAAAGGAGTACAGAAGGTATCTCTACAGCGCACAAAGGAGTACAGAAGGTATCTCTACAGCGCACAAAGGAGTACAGGAAATATCTCTAGAACATACAAAGGAGTACACGAGGTATCTCTAAAGCGTACAATGGAGTACAGAAGGTATCTCTACAGCGCACAAAGGAGTACAGAAGGTATCTCTACAGCGCACAAAGGAGTTCAGAAGGTATCTCTACAGCGCACAAAGGAGTACAGAAGGTATCTCTACAGCACACAAAGGAGTACAGAAGGTATCTCTACCGCGCACAAAGGAGTACAGGAAATATCTCTAGAACGTACAAAGGAGTACACGAGGTATCTCTACAGCGTACAAAGGAGTACAGAAGGTTTCTCTACAGCGCACAAAGGAGTACAGAAGGTATCTCTATAGCGTACAAAGGAGTACACGAGGTATCTCTACAGCGCACAAAGGAGTACAGAAGGTATCTCTACAGCGCACAAAGGAGTACAGGAAATATCTCTAGAACGTACAAAGGAGTACACGAGGTATCTCTACAGCGCACAAAGGAGTACAGAAGGTATCTCTACAGCGCACAAAGGAGTACAGAAGGTATCTCTACAGCGTACAAAGGAGTACAGAAGGTATCTCTACAGCGCACAAAGGAGTACACGAGGTACCTCTACAGCGTACAAAGGAGTACTGAAGGTATCTCTACAGCGTACAAAGGAGTACACGAGGTATCTCTACAGCGCACAAAGGAGTACAGAAGGTATCTCTACAGCGCACAAAGGAGTACAGAAGGTATCTCTACAGCGCACAAAGGAGTACAGAAGGTATATCTACAGCGCACAAAGGGGTACAGAAGGTATCTCTACAGCGCACAAAGGAGTACAGAAGGTATCTCTACAGCGCACAAAGGAGTACAGAAGGTATCTCTACAGCGCACAAAGGAGTACAGAAGGTATCTCTACAGCGCACAAAGGAGTACAGAAGGTATCTCTACAGCGCACAAAGGAGTACAGGAAATATCTCTAGAACGTACAAAGGAGTACACGAGGTATCTCTACAGCGTACAAAGGAGTACAGAAGGTATCTCTACAGCGCACAAAGGAGTACAGAAGGTATCTCTACAGCGCACAAAGGAGTACAGAAGGTATCTCTACAGCGCACAAAGGAGTACAGAAGGTATCTCTACAGCGCACAAAGGAGTACAGGAAATATCTCTAGAACATACAAAGGAGTACACGAGGTATCTCTAAAGCGTACAATGGAGTACAGAAGGTATCTCTACAGCGCACAAAGGAGTACAGAAGGTATCTCTACAGCGCACAAAGGAGTTCAGAAGGTATCTCTACAGCGCACAAAGGAGTACAGAAGGTATCTCTACAGCACACAAAGGAGTACAGAAGGTATCTCTACCGCGCACAAAGGAGTACAGGAAATATCTCTAGAACGTACAAAGGAGTACACGAGGTATCTCTACAGCGTACAAAGGAGTACAGAAGGTTTCTCTACAGCGCACAAAGGAGTACAGAAGGTATCTCTATAGCGTACAAAGGAGTACACGAGGTATCTCTACAGCGCACAAAGGAGTACAGAAGGTATCTCTACAGCGCACAAAGGAGTACAGGAAATATCTCTAGAACGTACAAAGGAGTACACGAGGTATCTCTACAGCGCACAAAGGAGTACAGAAGGTATCTCTACAGCGCACAAAGGAGTACAGAAGGTATCTCTACCGCGCACAAAGGAGTACAGGAAATATCTCTAGAACGTACAAAGGAGTACACGAGGTATCTCTACAGCGCACAAAGGAGTACAGAAGGTGTCTCTACAGCGCACAAAGGAGTACAGAAGGTATCTCTACAGCGCACAAAGGAGTACAGAAGGTATCTCTACAGCACACAAAGGAGTACAGAAGGTATCTCTACAGCGCACAAAGGAGTACAGACGGTATCTCTACAGCGCACAAAGGAGTACAGAAGGTATCTCTACAGCGCACAAAGGAGTACAGAAGGTATCTCTACAGCGCACAAAGGAGTACAGGAAATATCTCTAGAACGTACAAAGGAGTACACGAGGTATCTCTACAGCGTACAAAGGAGTAAAGAAGGTATCTCTACAGCGCACAAAGGAGTACAGAAGGTATCTCTACAGCGTACAAAGGAGTACAGAAGGTATCTCTACAGCGCACAAAGGAGTACAGAAGGTATCTCTACAGCGCACTAAGGAGTACAGGAAATATCTCTAGAACGTACAAAGGAGTACACAAGGTATCTCTACAGCGTACAAAGGAGTACAGAAGGTATCTCTACAGCGCACAAAGGAGTACAGAAGGTATCTCTACACCGCACAAAGGAGTACAGAAGGTATCTCTACAGCGCACAAAGGAGTACAGAAGGTATATCTACAGCGCACAAAGGAGTACAGAAGGTATCTCTACAGCGCACAAAGGAGTACAGAAGGTATCTCTACAGCGCACAAAGGAGTACAGAAGGTATCTCTACAGCGCACAAAGGAGTACAGAAGGTATCTCTACAGCGCACAAAGGAGTACAGAAGGTATCTCTACAGCGCACAAAGGAGTACAGGAAATATCTCTAGAACGTACAAAGGAGTACACGAGGTATCTCTACAGCGTACAAAGGAGTACAGAAGGTATCTCTACAGCGCACAAAGGAGTACAGAAGGTATCTCTACAGCGCACAAAGGAGTACAGGAAATATCTCTAGAACGTACAAAGGAGTACACGAGGTATCTCTACAGCGTACAAAGGAGTACAGAAGGTATCTCTACAGCGCACGAAGGAGTACAGAAGGTATCTCTACAGCGCACAAAGGAGTACAGGAAATATCTCTAGAACGTACAAAGGAGTACACGAGGAATCTCTACAGCGTACAAAGGAGTACAGAAGGTATCTCTACAGCTCACAAAGGAGTACAGAAGGTATCTCTACAGCGTACAAAAGAGTACAGAAGGTATCTCTACAGCGCACAAAGGAGTACAGAAGGTATCTCTACAGCGCACAAAGGAGTACAGATGGTATCTCTACAGCGCACAAAGGAGTACAGAAGGTATCTCTACAGCGCACAAAGGAGTACAGAAGGTATCTCTACAGCGCACAAAGGAGTACAGGAAATATCTCTAGAACGTACAAAGGAGTACACGAGGTATCTCTACAGCGTACAAAGGAGTACAGAAGGTATCTCTACAGCGCACAAAGGAGTACAGAAGGTATCTCTACAGCGCGCAAAGGAGTACAGAAGGTATCTCTACAGCGCACAAAGGAGTACAGAAGGTATCTCTACAGCGCACAAAGGAGTACAGGAAATATCTCTAGAACGTACAAAGGAGTACACGAGGTTTCTCTACAGCGTACAAAGGAGTACAGAAGGTATCTCTACAGCGCACAAAGGAGTACAGAAGGTATCTCTACAGCGCACAAAGGAGTACAGGAAATATCTCTAGAACGCACAAAGGAGTACACGAGGTATCTCTACAGCGCAAAAAGGAGTAAAGAAGGTATCTCTACAGCGCACAAAGGAGTACAGAAGGTATCTCTACAGCGCACAAAGGAGTACAGGAAATATCTCTAGAACGTACAAAGGAGTACACGAGGTATCTCTACAGCGCACAAAGGAGTACAGAAGGTATCTCTACAGCGCACAAAGGAGTACAGAAGGTATCTCTACAGCGCACAAAGGAGTACAGAAGGTATTTCTACAGCGCACAAAGGAGTACAGAAGGTATCTCTACAGCGCACAAAGGAGTACAGAAGGTATCTCTACAGCGCACAAAGGAGTACAGGAAATATCTCTAGAACGTACAAAGGAGTACACGAGGTATCTCTACAGCGCACAAAGGAGTACAGAAGGTATCTCTACAGCGCACAAAGGAGTACAGAAGGTATCTCTACAGCGCACAAAGGAGTACAGAAGGTATCTCTACAGCGCACAAAGGAGTACAGAAGGTATCTCTACCGCGCACAAAGGAGTACAGGAAATATCTCTAGAACGTACAAAGGAGTACACGAGGTATCTCTACAGCGTACAAAGGAGTACAGAAGGTAACTCTACAGCGCACAAAGGAGTACAGAAGGTATCTCTACAGCGTACAAAGGAGTACAGAAGGTATCTCTACAGCGCACAAAGGAGTACAGAAGGTATCTCTACAGCGCACAAAGGAGTACAGGAAATATCTCTAGAACGTACAAAGGAGTACACAAGGTATCCCTACAGCGTACAAAGGAGTACAGAAGGTATCTCTACAGCGCACAAAGGAGTACAGAAGGTATCTCTACAGCGCACAAAGGAGTAAAGGAAATATCTCTATAACGTACAAAGGAGTACACGAGGTATCTCTACAGCGCACAAAGGAGTACAGAAGGTATCTCTACAGCTCACAAAGGAGTACAGAAGGTATCTCTACAGCGCACAAAGGAGTACAGGAAATATCTCTAGAACGTACAAAGGCGTACACGAGGTATCTCTACAGCGCACAAAGGAGTACAGAAGGTATCTCTACAGCGCACAAAGGAGTACAGAAGGTATCTCTACAGCGCACAAAGGAGTACAGAAGGTATCTCTACAGCGCACAAAGGAGTACAGAAGGTATATCTACAGCGCACAAAGGAGTACAGAAGGTATCTCTACAGCGCACAAAGGAGTACAGAAGGTATCTCTACAGCGCACAAAGGAGTACAGAAGGTATCTCTACAGCGCACAAAGGAGTACAGAAGGTATCTCTACAGCGCACAAAGGAGTACAGAAGGTATCTCTACAGCGCACAAAGGAGTACAGGAAATATCTCTAGAACGTACAAAGGAGTACACGAGGTATCTCTACAGCGTACAAAGGAGAACAGAAGGTATCTCTACAGCGCACAAAGGAGTACAGAAGGTATCTCTACATCGCACAAAGGAGTACAGAAGGTATCTCTACAGCGCACAAAGGAGTACAGAAGGTATTTCTACAGCGCACAAAGGAGTACAGGAAATATCTCTAGAACGTACAAAGGAGTACACGAGGTATCTCTACAGCGTACGAAGGAGTACAGAAGGTATCTCTACAGCGCACAAAGGAGTACAGAAGGTATCTCTACAGCGCACAAAGGAGTACAGAAGGTATCTCTAGAGCGCACAAAGGAGTACAGAAGGTATCTCTACAGCGCACAAAGGAGTACAGAAGGTATCTCTACAGCGCACAAAGGAGTACAGAAGGTATCTCTACAGCGCACAAAGGAGTACAGAAGGTATCTCTACAGCGCACGAAGGAGTACAGGAAATATCTCTAGAACGTACAAAGGAGTACACGAGGTATCTCTACAGCGCACAAAGGAGTACAGAAGGTATCTCTACAGCGCACAAAGGAGTACAGAAGGTATCTCTACAGCGCACATAGGAGTACAGAAGGTATCTCTACAGCGCACAAAGGAGTACAGAAGGTATCTCTACAGCGCACAAAGGAGTACAGGAAATATCTCTAGAACGTACAAAGGAGTACACGAGGTATCTCTACAGCGTACAAAGGAGTACAGAAGGTATCTCTACAGCGCACAAAGGAGTACAGAAGGTATCTCTACAGCGTACAAAGGAGTACACGAGGTATCTCTACAGCGCACAAAGGAGTACAGAAGGTATCTCTACAGCGCACAAAGGAGTACAGGAAATATCTCTAGAACGTACAAAGGAGTACACGAGGTATCTCTACAGCGCACAAAGGAGTACAGAAGGTATCTCTACAGCGCACAAAGGAGTACAGAAGGTATCTCTACAGCGCACAAAGGAGTACAGGAAATATCTCTAGAACGTACAAAGGAGTACACGAGGTATCTCTACAGCGCACAAAGGAGTACAGAAGGTATCTCTACAGCGCACAAAGGAGTACAGAAGGTATCTCTACAGCGCACAAAGGAGTACAGAAGGTATCTCTACAGCGCACAAAGGAGTACAGAAGGTATCTCTACAGCGCACAAAGGAGTACAGAAGGTATCTCTACAGCGCACAAAGGAGTACAGAAGGTATCTCTACAGCGCACAAAGGAGTACAGAAGGTATCTCTACAGCGCACAAAGGAGTACAGGAAATATCTCTAGAATGTACAAAGGAGTACACGAGGTATCTCTACAGCGTACAAAGGAGTAAAGAAGGTATCTCTTCAGCGCACAAAGGAGTACAGAAGGTATCTCTACAGCGTACAAAGGAGTACAGAAGGTATCTCTACAGCGCACAAAGGAGTACAGAAGGTATCTCTACAGCGCACAAAGGAGTACAGAAGGTATCTCTACAGCGCACAAAGGAGTACAGAAGGTATCTCTACAGCGCACAAAGGAGTACAGGATATATCTCTAGAACGTACAAAGGAGTACACGAGGTATCTCTACAGCGTACAAAGGAGTACAGAAGGTATCTCTACAGCGTACAAAGGAGTACAGAAGGTATCTCTACAGCGCACGAAGGAGTACAGAAGGTATCTCTACAGCGCACAAAGGAGTACAGAAGGTATCTCTACAGCGCACAAAGGAGTACAGAAGGTATCTCTACAGCGCACAAAGGAGTACAGGAAATATCTCTAGAACGTACAAAGGAGTACACGAGGTATCTCTACAGCGTACAAAGGAGTACAGAAGGTATCTCTACAGCGCACAAAGGAGTACAGAAGGTATCTCTACAGCGCACAAAGGAGTACAGAAGGTATCTCTACAGCGCACAAAGGAGTACAGGAAATATCTCTAGAACGTACAAAGGAGTACACGAGGTATCTCTACAGCGCACAAAGGAGTACAGAAGGTATCTCTACAGCGCACAAAGGAGTACAGAAGGTATCTCTACAGCGCACAAAGGAGTACAGAAGGTATCTCTACAGCGCATAGAGGAGTACAGAAGGTATCTCTACAGCGCACAAAGGAGTACAGAAGGGATCTCTACAGCGCACAAAGGAGTACAGGAAATATCTCTAGAACGTACAAAGGAGTACACGAGGTATCTCTACAGCGTACAAAGGAGTACAGAAGGTATCTCTACAGCGCACAAAGGAGTACAGAAGGTATCTCTACAGCGCACAAAGGAGTACAGAAGGTATCTCTACAGCGCACAAAGGAGTACAGAAGGTATCTCTACAGCGCACAAAGGAGTACAGAAGGTATCTCTACAGCGCACAAAGGAGTACAGGTAATATCTCTAGAACGTACAAAGGAGTACACGAGGTATCTCTACAGCGCACAAAGGAGTACAGAAGGTATCTCTACAGCGCACAAAGGAGTACAGAAGGTATCTCTACAGCGCACAAAGGAGTACAGAAAGTATCTTTACAGCGCACAAAGGAGAACAGAAGGTATCTCTACAGCGCACAAAGGAGTACAGAAGGTATCTCTACAGCGCACAAAGGAGTACAGAAGGTATCTCTACAGCGCACAAAGGAGTACAGAAGGTATCTCTACAGCGCTCAAAGGAGTACAGAAGGTATCTCTACAGCGCACAAAGGAGTACAGAAGGTATCTCTACAGCGCACAAAGGAGTACAGGAAATATCTCTAGAACGTACAAAGGAGTACACAAGGTATCTCTACAGCGTACAAAGGAGTACAGAAGGTATCTCTACAGCGCACAAAGGAGTACAGAAGGTATCTCTACAGCGCACAAAGGAGTACAGAAGGTATCTCTACAGCGCACAAAGGAGTACAGAAGGTATCTCTACAGCGCACAAAGGAGTACAGAAGGTATTTCTACAGCGCACAAAGGAGTACAGGAAATATCTCTAGAACGTACAAAGGAGTACACGAGGTATCTCTACAGCGTACAAAGGAGTACAGAAGGTATCTCTACAGCGCACAAAGGAGTACAGAAGGTTTCTCTACAGCGCACAAAGGAGTACAGAAGGTATCTCTACAGCGCACAAAGGAGTACAGAAGGTATCTCTACAGCGTACAAAGGAGTACAGAAGGTATCTCTACAGCGCACAAAGGAGTACAGAAGGTATCTCTACAGCGCACAAAGGAGTACAGGAAATATCTCTAGAACGTACAAAGGAGTACAGGAAATATCTCTACAGCGCACAAAGGAGTACAGAAGGTATCTCTACAGCGCACAAAGTAGTACAAAAGGTATCTCTACAGCGCACAAATGAGTACAGAAGGTATCTCTACAGCGCACAAAGGAGTACAGGAAATATCTCTAGAACGTACAAAGGAGTACACGAGGTATCTCTACAGCGTACAAAGGAGTACAAAAGGTATCTCTACAGCGCACAAAGGAGTACAGAAGGTATCTCTACAGCGCACAGAGGAATACAAAAGGTATCTCTACAGCGCACAAAGGAGTACAGGAAATATCTCTAGAACGTACAAAGGAGTACAGGAAATATCTCTACAGCGCACAAAGGAGTACAGAAGGTATCTCTACAGCGCACAAAGGAGTACAGAAGGTATCTCTACAGCGCACAAAGGAGTACAGAAGGTATCTCTACAGCGAACAAAGGTGTACAGAAGGTATCTCTACAGCGCACAAAGGAGTACAGGAAATATCTCTAGAACGTACAAAGGAGTACACGAGGTATCTCTACAGCGTACAAAGGAGTAGAGAAGGTATCTCTACAGCGCACAAAGGAGTACAGAAGGTATCTCTACAGCGCACAAAGGAGTACAGAAGGTATCTCTACAGCGCACAAAGGAGTACAGAAGGTATCTCTACAGCGTACAAAGGAGTACAGAAGGTATCTCTACAGCGCACAAAGGAGTACAGAAGGTATCTCTACAGCGCACAAAGGAGTACAGGAAATATCTCTAGAACGTACAAAGGAGTACAGGAAATATCTCTAAAGCGCACAAAGGAGTACAGAAAGTATCTCTACAGCGCATAAAGGAGTACAGAAGGTATCTCTACAGCGCACAAAGGAGTACAGAAGGTATCTCTACAGCGCACAAAGGAGTACAGAAGGTATCTCTACAGCGCACAAAGGAGTACAGAAGGTATCTCTACAGCGCACAAAGGAGTACAGAAGGTATCTCTACAGCGCACAAAGGAGTACAGGAAATTTCTCTAGAACGTACAAAGGAGTACACGAGGTATCTCTACAGCGCACAAAGGAGTACAGAAGGTATCTCTACAGCGCACAAAGGAGTACAGAAGGTATCTCTACAGCGCACAAAGGAGTACAGAAGGAATCTCTACAGCGCACAAAGGAGTACAGAAGGTATCTCTACAGCGCACAAAGGAGTACAGAAGGTATCTCTACAGCGCACAAAGGAGTACAGAAGGTATCTCTACAGCGCACAAAGGAGTACAGAAGGTATCTCTACAGCGCACAAAGGAGTACAGAAGGTATCTCTACAGCGCACAAAGGAGTACAGGAAATATCTCTAGAACGCACAAAGGAGTACACGAGGTATCTCTACAGCGTACAAAGGAGTACAGAAGGTATCTCTACAGCGCACAAAGGAGTACACGAGGTACCTCTACAGCGTACAAAGGAGTACAGAAGGTATCTCTACAGCGTACAAAGGAGTACACGAGGTATCTCTACAGCGCACAAAGGAGTACAGAAGGTATCTCTACAGCGCACAAAGGAGTACAGAAGGTATCTCTACAGCGCACAAAGGAGTACAGAAGGTATATCTACAGCGCACAAAGGGGTACAGAAGGTATCTCTACAGCGCACAAAGGAGTACAGAAGGTATCTCTACAGCGCACAAAGGAGTACAGAAGGTATCTCTACAGCGCACAAAGGAGTACAGAAGGTATCTCTACAGCGCACAAAGGAGTACAGAAGGTATCTCTACAGCGCACAAAGGAGTACAGGAAATATCTCTAGAACGTACAAAGGAGTACACGAGGTATCTCTACAGCGTACAAAGGAGTACAGAAGGTATCTCTACAGCGCACAAAGGAGTACAGAAGGTATCTCTACAGCGCACAAAGGAGTACAGAAGGTATCTCTACAGCGCACAAAGGAGTACAGAAGGTATCTCTACAGCGCACAAAGGAGTACAGGAAATATCTCTAGAACATACAAAGGAGTACACGAGGTATCTCTAAAGCGTACAATGGAGTACAGAAGGTATCTCTACAGCGCACAAAGGAGTACAGAAGGTATCTCTACAGCGCACAAAGGAGTTCAGAAGGTATCTCTACAGCGCACAAAGGAGTACAGAAGGTATCTCTACAGCACACAAAGGAGTACAGAAGGTATCTCTACCGCGCACAAAGGAGTACAGGAAATATCTCTAGAACGTACAAAGGAGTACACGAGGTATCTCTACAGCGTACAAAGGAGTACAGAAGGTTTCTCTACAGCGCACAAAGGAGTACAGAAGGTATCTCTACAGCGTACAAAGGAGTACACGAGGTATCTCTACAGCGCACAAAGGAGTACAGAAGGTATCTCTACAGCGCACAAAGGAGTACAGGAAATATCTCTAGAACGTACAAAGGAGTACACGAGGTATCTCTACAGCGCACAAAGGAGTACAGAAGGTATCTCTACAGCGCACAAAGGAGTACAGAAGGTATCTCTACCGCGCACAAAGGAGTACAGGAAATATCTCTAGAACGTACAAAGGAGTACACGAGGTATCTCTACAGCGCACAAAGGAGTACAGAAGGTGTCTCTACAGCGCACAAAGGAGTACAGAAGGTATCTCTACAGCGCACAAAGGAGTACAGAAGGTATCTCTACAGCACACAAAGGAGTACAGAAGGTATCTCTACAGCGCACAAAGGAGTACAGACGGTATCTCTACAGCGCACAAAGGAGTACAGAAGGTATCTCTACAGCGCACAAAGGAGTACAGAAGGTATCTCTACAGCGCACAAAGGAGTACAGGAAATATCTCTAGAACGTACAAAGGAGTACACGAGGTATCTCTACAGCGTACAAAGGAGTAAAGAAGGTATCTCTACAGCGCACAAAGGAGTACAGAAGGTATCTCTACAGCGTACAAAGGAGTACAGAAGGTATCTCTACAGCGCACAAAGGAGTACAGAAGGTATCTCTACAGCGCACTAAGGAGTACAGGAAATATCTCTAGAACGTACAAAGGAGTACACAAGGTATCTCTACAGCGTACAAAGGAGTACAGAAGGTATCTCTACAGCGCACAAAGGAGTACAGAAGGTATCTCTACAGCGCACAAAGGAGTACAGGAAATATCTCTAGAACGTACAAAGGAGTACACGAGGTATCTCTACAGCGCACAAAGGAGTACAGAAGGTATCTCTACAGCTCACAAAGGAGTACAGAAGGTATCTCTACAGCGCACAAAGGAGTACAGGAAATATCTCTAGAACGTACAAAGGCGTACACGAGGTATCTCTACAGCGCACAAAGGAGTACAGAAGGTATCTCTACAGCGCACAAAGGAGTACAGAAGGTATCTCTACAGCGCACAAAGGAGTACAGAAGGTATCTCTACAGCGCAAAAAGGAGTACAGAAGGTATATCTACAGCGCACAAAGGAGTACAGAAGGTATCTCTACAGCGCACAAAGGAGTACAGAAGGTATCTCTACAGCGCACAAAGGAGTACAGAAGGTATCTCTACAGCGCACAAAGGAGTACAGAAGGTATCTCTACAGCGCACAAAGGAGTACAGAAGGTATCTCTACAGCGCACAAAGGAGTACAGGAAATATCTCTAGAACGTACAAAGGAGTACACGAGGTATCTCTACAGCGTACAAAGGAGTACAGAAGGTATCTCTACAGCGCACAAAGGAGTACAGAAGGTATCTCTACATCGCACAAAGGAGTACAGAAGGTATCTCTACAGCGCACAAAGGAGTACAGAAGGTATCTCTACAGCGCACAAAGGAGTACAGGAAATATCTCTAGAACGTACAAAGGAGTACACGAGGTATCTCTACAGCGTACGAAGGAGTACAGAAGGTATCTCTACAGCGCACAAAGGAGTACAGAAGGTATCTCTACAGCGCACAAAGGAGTACAGAAGGTATCTCTAGAGCGCACAAAGGAGTACAGAAGGTATCTCTACAGCGCACAAAGGAGTACAGAAGGTATCTCTACAGCGCAAGTACAGAAGGTATCTCTACAGCGCACAAAGGAGTACAGAGGGTATCTCTACAGCGCACAAAGGAGTACAGGAAATATCTCTAGAACGTACAAAGGAGTACACGAGGTATCTCTACAGCGCACAAAGGAGTACAGAAGGTATCTCTACAGCGCACAAAGGAGTACAGAAGGTATCTCTACAGCGCACAAAGGAGTACAGAAGGTATCTCTACAGCGCACAAAGGAGTACAGAAGGTATCTCTACAGCGCACAAAGGAGTACAGGAAATATCTCTAGAACGTACAAAGGAGTACACGAGGTATCTCTACAGCGTACAAAGGAGTACAGAAGGTATCTCTACAGCGCACAACGGAGTACAGAAGGTATCTCTACAGCGTACATAGGAGTACACGAGGTATCTCTACAGCGCACAAAGGAGTACAGAAGGTATCTCTACAGCGCACAAAGGAGTACAGGAAATATCTCTAGAACGTACAATGGAGTACACGAGGTATCTCTACAGCGCACAAAGGAGTACAGAAGGTATCTCTACAGCGCACAAAGGAGTACAGAAGGTATCTCTACAGCGCACAAAGGAGTACAGGAAATATCTCTAGAACGTACAAAGGAGTACACGAGGTATCTCTACAGCGCACAAAGGAGTACAGAAGGTATCTCTACAGCGCACAAAGAAGTACAGAAGGTATCTCTACAGCGCACAAAGGAGTACAGAAGGTATCTCTACAGCGCACAAAGGAGTACAGAAGGTATCTCTAAAGCGCACAAAGGAGTACAGAAGGTATCTCTACAGCGCACAAAGGAGTACAGAAGGTATCTCTACAGCGCACAAAGGAGTACAGAAGGTATCTCTACAGTGCACAAAGGAGTACAGGAAATATCTCTAGAATGTACAAAGGAGTACACGAGGTATCTCTACAGCGTACAAAGGAGTAAAGAAGGTATCTCTACAGCGCACAAAGGAGTACAGAAGGTATCTCTACAGCGTACAAAGGAGTACAGAAGGTATCTCTACAGCGCACAAAGGAGTACAGAAGGTATCTCTACAGCGCACAAAGGAGTACAGAAGGTATCTCTACAGCGCACAAAGGAGTACAGAAGGTATCTCTACAGCGCACAAAGGAGTACAGGATTTATCTCTAGAACGTACAAAGGAGTACACGAGGTATCTCTACAGCGTACAGAAGAGTACAGAAGGTATCTCTACAGCGTACAAAGGAGTACAGAAGGTATCTCTACAGCGCACAAAGGAGTACAGAAGGTATCTCTACAGCGCACAAAGGAGTACAGAAGGTATCTCTACAGCGCACAAAGGAGTACAGAAGGTATCTCTACAGCGCACAAAGGAGTACAGGAAATATCTCTAGAACGTACAAAGGAGTACACGAGGTATCTCTACAGCGTACAAAGGAGTACAGAAGGTATCTCTACAGCGCACAAAGGAGTACAGAATGTATCTCTACAGCGCACAAAGGAGTACAGAAGGTATCTCTACAGCGCACAAAGGAGTACAGGAAATATCTCTAGAACGTACAAAGGAGTACACGAGGTATCTCTACAGCGCACAAAGGAGTACAGAAGGTATCTCTACAGCGCACAAAGGACTACAGAAGGTCTCTCTACAGCGCACAAAGGAGTACAGAAGGTATCTCTACAGCGCACAGAGGAGTACAGAAGGTATCTCTACAGCGCACAAAGGAGTACAGAAGGGATCTCTACAGCGCACAAAGGAGTACAGGAAATATCTCTAGAACGTACAAAGGAGTACACGAGGTATCTCTACAGCGTACAAAGGAGTACAGAAGGTATCTCTACAGCGCACAAAGGAGTACAGAAGGTATCTCTACAGCGCACAAAGGAGTACAGAAGGTATCTCTACAGCGCACAAAGGAGTACAGAAGGTATCTCTACAGCGCACAAAGGAGTACAGAAGGTATCTCTACAGCGCACAAAGGAGTACAGGTAATATCTCTAGAACGTACAAAGGAGTACACGAGGTATCTCTACAGCGCACAAAGGAGTACAGAAGGTATCTCTACAGCGCACAAAGGAGTACAGAAGGTATCTCTACAGCGCACAAAGGAGTACAGAAGGTATCTTTACAGCGCACAAAGGAGAACAGAAGGTATCTCTACAGCGCACAAAGGAGTACAGAAGGTATCTCTACAGCGCACAAAGGAGTACAGAAGGTATCTCTACAGCGCACAAAGGAGTACAGAAGGTATCTCTACAGCGCTCAAAGGAGTACAGAAGGTATCTCTACAGCGCACAAAGGAGTACAGAAGGTATCTCTACAGCGCACAAAGGAGTACAGGAAATATCTCTAGAACGTACAAAGGAGTACACGAGGTATCTCTACAGCGTACAAAGGAGTACAGAAGGTATCTCTACAGCGCACAAAGGAGTACAGAAGGTATCTCTACAGCGCACAAAGGAGTACAGAAGGTATCTCTACAGCGCACAAAGGAGTACAGAAGGTATCTCTACAGCGCACAAAGGAGTACAGAAGGTATTTCTACAGCGCACAAAGGAGTACAGGAAATATCTCTAGAACGTACAAAGGAGTACACGAGGTATCTCTACAGCGTACAAAGGAGTACAGAAGGTATCTCTACAGCGCACAAAGGAGTACAGAAGGTATCTCTACAGCGCACAAAGGAGTACAGAAGGTATCTCTACAGCGCACAAAGGAGTACAGAAGGTATCTCTACAGCGTACAAAGGAGTACAGAAGGTATCTCTACAGCGCACAAAGGAGTACGGAAGGTATCTCTACAGCGCACAAAGGAGTACAGGAAATATCTCTAGAACGTACAAAGGAGTACAGGAAATATCTCTACAGCGCACAAAGGAGTACAGAAGGTATCTCTACAGCGCACAAAGTAGTACAAAAGGTATCTCTACAGCGCACAAATGAGTACAGAAGGTATCTCTACAGCGCACAAAGGAGTACAGGAAATATCTCTAGAACGTACAAAGGAGTACACGAGGTATCTCTACAGCGAACAAAGGAGTACAGAAGGTATCTCTACAGCGCACAAAGGAGTACAGAAGGTATCTCTACAGCGCACAGAGGAGTACAAAAGGTATCTCTACAGCGCACAAAGGAGTACAGAAAATATCTCTAGAACGTACAAAGGAGTACAGGAAATATCTCTACAGCGCACAAAGGAGTACAGAAGGTATCTCTACAGCGCACAAAGGAGTACAGAAGGTATCTCTACAGCGCACAAAGGAGTACAGAAGGTATCTCTACAGCGCACAAAGGAGTACAGAAGGTATCTCTACAGCGCACAAAGGAGTACAGAAGGTATCTCTACAGCGCACAAAGGAGTACAGGAAATATCTCTAGAACGTACAAAGGAGTACAGAAGGCATCTCTACAGCGCACAAAGGAGTACAGAAGGTATCTCTACAGCGAACAAAGGAGTACAGAAGGTATCTCTACAGCGCACAAAGGAGTACAGGAAATATCTCTAGAACGTACAAAGGAGTACACGAGGTATCTCTACAGCGTACAAAGGAGTACAGAAGGTATCTCTACAGCGCACAAAGGAGTACAGAAGGTATCTCTACAGCGCACAAAGGAGTACAGAAGGTATCTCTACAGCGCACAAAGGAGTACAGAAGGTATCTCTACAGCGTACAAAGGAGTACAGAAGGTATCTCTACAGCGCACAAAGGAGTACAGAAGGTATCTCTACAGCGCAAAAAGGAGTACAGGAAATATCTCTAGAACGTACAAAGGAGTACAGGAAATATCTCTAAAGCGCACAAAGGAGTACAGAAAGTATCTCTACAGCGCATAAAGGAGTACAGAAGGTATCTCTACAGCGCACAAAGGAGTACAGAAGGTATCTCTACAGCGCACAAAGGAGTACAGAAGGTATCTCTACAGCGCACAAAGGAGTACAGGAAATTTCTCTAGAACGTACAAAGGAGTACACGAGGTATCTCTACAGCGCACAAAGGAGTACAGAAGGTATCTCTACAGCGCACAAAGGAGTACAGAAGGTATCTCTACAGCGCACCAAGGAGTACAGAAGGTATCTCTACAGCGCACAAAGGAGTACAGAAGGTATCTCTACAGCGCACAAAGGAGTACAGAAGGTATCTCTACAGCGCACAGAGGAGTACAGAAGGTATCTCTACAGCGCACAAAGGAGTACAGAAGGTATCTCTACAGCGCACAAAGGAGTACAGAAGGTATCTCTACAGCGCACAAAGGAGTACAGAAGGTATCTCTACAGCGCACAAAGGAGTACAGGAAATATCTCTAGAACGCACAAAGGAGTACACGAGGTATCTCTACAGCGTACAAAGGAGTACAGAAGGTATCTCTACAGCGCACAAAGGAGTACACGAGGTACCTCTACAGCGTACAAAGGAGTACAGAAGGTATCTCTACAGCGTACAAAGGAGTACACGAGGTATCTCTACAGCGCACAAAGGAGTACAGAAGGTATCTCTACAGCGCACAAAGGAGTACAGAAGGTATATCTACAGCGCACAAAGGAGTACAGAAGGTATCTCTACAGCGCACAAAGGAGTACAGAAGGTATCTCTACAGCGCACAAAGGAGTACAGAAGGTATCTCTACAGCGCACAAAGGAGTACAGAAGGTATCTCTACAGCGCACAAAGGAGTACAGAAGGTATCTCTACAGCGCACAAAGGAGTACAGGAAATATCTCTAGAACGTACAAAGGAGTACACGAGGTATCTCTACAGCGTACAAAGGAGTACAGAAGGTATCTCTACAGCGCACAAAGGAGTACAGAAGGTATCTCTACAGCGCACAAAGGAGTACAGAAGGTATCTTTACAGCGCACAAAGGAGTACAGAAGGTATCTCTACAGCGCACAAAGGAGTACAGAAGGTATCTCTACAGCGCACAAAGGAGTACAGGAAATATCTCTAGAACGTACAAAGGAGTACACGAGGTATCTCACTAGCGTACAATGGAGTACAGAAGGTATCTCTACAGCGCACAAAGGAGTACAGAAGGTATCTCTACAGCGCACAAAGGAGTACAGAAGGTATCTCTACAGCGCACAAAGGAGTACAGAAGGTATCTCTACAGCGCACAAAGGAGTACAGAAGGTGTCTCTACAGCGCACAAAGGAGTACAGAAGGTATCTCTACAGCGCACAAAGGAGTACAGAAGGTATCTCTACAGCGCACAAAGGAGTACAGGAAATATCTCTAGAACGTACAAAGGAGTACACGAGGTATCTCTACAGCGCACAAAGGAGTATAGAAGGTATCTCTACAGCGCACAAAGGAGTACAGAAGGTATCTCTACAGCGCACAAAGGAGTACAGAAGGTATCTCTACAGCGCACAAAGGAGTACAGAAGGTATCTCTACAGCGCACAAAGGAGTACAGGAAATATCTCTAGAACGTACAAAGGAGTACACGAGGTATCTCTACAGCGTACAAAGGAGTACAGAAGGTATCTCTACAGCGCACAAAGGAGTACAGAAGGTATCTCTACAGCGTACAAAGGAGTACACGAGGTATCTCTACAGCGCACAAAGGAGTACAGAAGGTATCTCTACAGCGCACAAAGGAGTACAGGAAATATCTCTAGAACATACAAAGGAGTACACGAGGTATCTCTACAGCGCACAAAGGAGTACAGAAGGTATCTCTACAGCGCACAAAAGAGTACAGAAGGTATCTCTACAGCGCACAAAGGAGTACAGGAAATATCTCTAGAACGTACAAAGAAGTACACGAGGTATCTCTACAGCGCACAAAGGAGTACAGAAGGTATCTCTACAGCGCACAAAGGAGTACAGAAGGTATCTCTACAGCGCACAAAGGAGTAGAAGGTATCTCTACAGCGCACAAAGGAGTACAGAAGGTATCTCTACAGCGCACAAAGGAGTACAGAAGGTATCTCTACAGCGCACAAAGGAGTACAGAAGGTATCTCTACAGCGCACAAAGGAGTACAGAAGGTATCTCTACAGCGCACAAAGGAGTACAGGAAATATCTCTAGAACGTACAAAGGAGTACACGAGGTATCTCTACAGCGTACAAAGGAGTAAAGAAGGTATTTCTACAGCGCACAAAGGAGTACAGAAGGTATCTCTACAGCGTACAAAGGAGTACAGAAGGTAACTCTACAGCGCACAAAGGAGTACAGAAGGTATCTCTACAGCGCACAAAGGAGTACAGAAGGTATCTCTACAGCGCACAAAGGAGTACAGAAGGTATCTCTACAGCGCACAAAGGAGTACAGGAAATATCTCTAGAACGTACAAAGGAGTACACGAGGTATCTCTACAGCGTACAAAGGAGTACAGAAGGTATCTCTACAGCGTACAAAGGAGTACAGAAGGTATCTCTACAGCGCACAAAGGAGTACAGAAGGTATCTCTACAGCGCACAAAGGAGTACAGAAGGTATCTCTACAGCGCACAAAGGAGTACAGAAGGTATCTCTACAGCGCACAAAGGAGTAAAGAAAATATCTCTAGAACGTACAAAGGAGTACACGAGGTATCTCTACAGCGTACAAAGGAGTACAGAAGGTATCTCTACAGCGCACAAAGGAGTACAGAAGGTATCTCTACAGCGCACAAAGGAGTACAGAAGGTATCTCTACAGCGCACAAAGGAGTACAGGAAATATCTCTAGAACGTACAAAGGAGTACACGAGGTATCTCTACAGCGCACAAAGGAGTACAGAAGGTATCTCTACAGCGCACAAAGGAGTACAAAAGGTATCTCTACAGCGCACAAAGGAGTACAGATGGTATCTCTACAGCGCACAAAGGAGTACAGAAGGTATCTCTACAGCGCACAAAGGAGTACAGAAGGTATCTCTACAGCGCACAAAGGAGTACAGAAGGTATCTCTACAGCGCACAAAGGAGTACAGAAGGTATCTCTACAGCGCACAAAGGAGTACAGAAGGTATCTCTACAGCGCTCAAAGGAGTACAGAAGGTATCTCTACAGCGCACAAAGGAGTACAGAAGGTATCTCTACAGCGCACAAAGGAGTACAGGAAATATCTCTAGAACGTACAAAGGAGTACACGAGGTATCTCTACAGCGTACAAAGGAGTACAGAAGGTATCTCTACAGCGCACAAAGGAGTACAGAAGGTATCTCTACAGCGCACAAAGGAGTACAGAAGGTATCTCTACAGCGCACAAAGGAGTACAGAAGGTATCTCTACAGCGCACAAAGGAGTACAGAAGGTATTTCTACAGCGCACAAAGGAGTACAGGAAATATCTCTAGAACGTACAAAGGAGTACACGAGGTATCTCTACAGCGTACAAAGGAGTACAGAAGGTATCTCTACAGCGCACAAAGGAGTACAGAAGGTATCTCTACAGCGCACAAAGGAGTACAGAAGGTATCTCTACAGCGCACAAAGGAGTACAGAAGGTATCTCTACAGCGTACAAAGGAGTACAGAAGGTATCTCTACAGCGCACAAAGGAGTACAGAAGGTATCTCTACAGCGCACAAAGGAGTACAGGAAATATCTCTAGAACGTACAAAGGAGTACAGGAAATATCTCTACAGCGCACAAAGGAGTACAGAAGGTATCTCTACAGCGCACAAAGTAGTACAAAAGGTATCTCTACAGCGCACAAATGAGTACAGAAGGTATCTCTACAGCGCACAAAGGAGTACAGGAAATATCTCTAGAACGTACAAAGGAGTACACGAGGTATCTCTACAGCGTACAAAGGAGTACAGAAGGTATCTCTACAGCGCACAAAGGAGTACAGAAGGTATCTCTACAGCGCACAGAGGAGTACAAAAGGTATCTCTACAGCGCACAAAGGAGTACAGAAAATATCTCTAGAACGTACAAAGAAGTACAGGAAATATCTCTACAGCGCACAAAGGAGTACAGAAGGTATCTCTACAGCGCACAAAGGAGTACAGAAGGTATCTCTACAGCGCACAAAGGAGTACAGAAGGTATCTCTAAAGCGCACAAAGGAGTACAGAAGGTATCTCTACAGCGCACAAAGGAGTAGAGAAGGTATCTCTACAGCGCACAAAGGAGTACAGAAGGTATCTCTACAGCGCACAAAGGAGTACAGAAGGTATCTCTACAGCGCACAAAGGAGTACAGGAAATATCTCTAGAACGTACAAAGGAGTACAGAAGGTATCTCTACAGCGCACAAAGGAGTACAGAAGGTATCTCTACAGCGAACAAAGGAGTACAGAAGGTATCTCTACAGCGCACAAAGGAGTACTGGAAATTTCTCTAGAACGTACAAAGGAGTACACGAGGTATCTCTACAGCGTACAAAGGAGTACAGAAGGTATCTCTACAGCGCACAAAGGAGTACAGAAGGTATCTCTACAGCGCACAAAGGAGTACAGAAGGTATCTCTACAGCGCACAAAGGAGTACAGAAGGTATCTCTACAGCGTACAAAGGAGTACAGAAGGTATCTCTACAGCGCACAAAGGAGTACAGAAGGTATCTCTACAGCGCAAAAAGGAGTACAGGAAATATCTCTAGAACGTACAAAGGAGTACAGGAAATATCTCTAAAGCGCACAAAGGAGTACAGAAAGTATCTCTACAGCGCATAAAGGAGTACAGAAGGTATCTCTACAGCGCACAAAGGAGTACAGAAGGTATCTCTACAGCGCACAAAGGAGTACAGAAGGTATCTCTACAGCGCACAAAGGAGTACAGGAAATTTCTCTAGAACGTACAAAGGAGTACACGAGGTATCTCTACAGCGCACAAAGGAGTACAGAAGGTATCTCTACAGCGCACAAAGGAGTACAGAAGGTATCTCTACAGCGCACCAAGGAGTACAGAAGGTATCTCTACAGCGCACAAAGGAGTACAGAAGGTATCTCTACAGCGCACAAAGGAGTACAGAAGGTATCTCTACAGCGCACAAAGGAGTACAGAAGGTATCTCTACAGCGCACAAAGGAGTACAGAAGGTATCTCTACAGCGCACAAAGGAGTACAGAAGGTATCTCTACAGCGCACAAAGGAGTACAGAAGGTATCTCTACAGCGCACAAAGGAGTACAGGAAATATCTCTAGAACGCACAAAGGAGTACACGAGGTATCTCTACAGCGTACAAAGGAGTACAGAAGGTATCTCTACAGCGCACAAAGGAGTACACGAGGTACCTCTACAGCGTACAAAGGAGTACAGAAGGTATCTCTACAGCGTACAAAGGAGTACACGAGGTATCTCTACAGCGCACAAAGGAGTACAGAAGGTATCTCTACAGCGCACAAAGGAGTACAGAAGGTATATCTACAGCGCACAAAGGAGTACAGAAGGTATCTCTACAGCGCACAAAGGAGTACAGAAGGTATCTCTACAGCGCACAAAGGAGTACAGAAGGTATCTCTACAGCGCACAAAGGAGTACAGAAGGTATCTCTACAGCGCACAAAGGAGTACAGAAGGTATCTCTACAGCGCACAAAGGAGTACAGGAAATATCTCTAGAACGTACAAAGGAGTACACGAGGTATCTCTACAGCGTACAAAGGAGTACAGAAGGTATCTCTACAGCGCACAAAGGAGTACAGAAGGTATCTCTACAGCGCACAAAGGAGTACAGAAGGTATCTTTACAGCGCACAAAGGAGTACAGAAGGTATCTCTACAGCGCACAAAGGAGTACAGAAGGTATCTCTACAGCGCACAAAGGAGTACAGGAAATATCTCTAGAACGTACAAAGGAGTACACGAGGTATCTCAAAAGCGTACAATGGAGTACAGAAGGTATCTCTACAGCGCACAAAGGAGTACAGAAGGTATCTCTACAGCGCACAAAGGAGTACAGAAGGTATCTCTACAGCGCACAAAGGAGTACAGAAGGTATCTCTACAGCGCACAAAGGAGTACAGAAGGTGTCTCTACAGCGCACAAAGGAGTACAGAAGGTATCTCTACAGCGCACAAAGGAGTACAGAAGGTATCTCTACAGCGCACAAAGGAGTACAGGAAATATCTCTAGAACGTACAAAGGAGTACACGAGGTATCTCTACAGCGCACAAAGGAGTACAGAAGGTATCTCTACAGCGCACAAAGGAGTACAGAAGGTATCTCTACAGCGCACAAAGGAGTACAGAAGGTATCTCTACAGCGCACAAAGGAGTACAGAAGGTATCTCTACAGCGCACAAAAGAGTACAGAAGGTATCTCTACAGCGCACAAAGGAGTACAGGAAATATCTCTAGAACGTACAAAGAAGTACACGAGGTATCTCTACAGCGCACAAAGGAGTACAGAAGGTATCTCTACAGCGCACAAAGGAGTACAGAAGGTATCTCTACAGCGCACAAAGGAGTAGAAGGTATCTCTACAGCGCACAAAGGAGTACAGAAGGTATCTCTACAGCGCACAAAGGAGTACAGAAGGTATCTCTACAGCGCACAAAGGAGTACAGAAGGTATCTCTACAGCGCACAAAGGAGTACAGAAGGTATCTCTACAGCGCACAAAGGAGTACAGGAAATATCTCTAGAACGTACAAAGGAGTACACGAGGTATCTCTACAGCGTACAAAGGAGTAAAGAAGGTATTTCTACAGCGCACAAAGGAGTACAGAAGGTATCTCTACAGCGTACAAAGGAGTACAGAAGGTATCTCTACAGCGCACAAAGGAGTACAGAAGGTATCTCTACAGCGCACAAAGGAGTACAGAAGGTATCTCTACAGCGCACAAAGGAGTACAGAAGGTATCTCTACAGCGCACAAAGGAGTACAGGAAATATCTCTAGAACGTACAAAGGAGTACACGAGGTATCTCTACAGCGTACAAAGGAGTACAGAAGGTATCTCTACAGCGTACAAAGGAGTACAGAAGGTATCTCTACAGCGCACAAAGGAGTACAGAAGGTATCTCTACAGCGCACAAAGGAGTACAGAAGGTATCTCTACAGCGCACAAAGGAGTACAGAAGGTATCTCTACAGCGCACAAAGGAGTAAAGAAAATATCTCTAGAACGTACAAAGGAGTACACGAGGTATCTCTACAGCGTACAAAGGAGTACAGAAGGTATCTCTACAGCGCACAAAGGAGTACAGAAGGTATCTCTACAGCGCACAAAGGAGTACAGAAGGTATCTCTACAGCGCACAAAGGAGTACAGGAAATATCTCTAGAACGTACAAAGGAGTACACGAGGTATCTCTACAGCGCACAAAGGAGTACAGAAGGTATCTCTACAGCGCACAAAGGAGTACAAAAGGTATCTCTACAGCGCACAAAGGAGTACAGATGGTATCTCTACAGCGCACAAAGGAGTACAGAAGGTATCTCTACAGCGCACAAAGGAGTACAGAAGGTATCTCTACAGCGCACAAAGGAGTACAGGAAATATCTCTAGAACGTACAAAGGAGTACACGAGGTAGCTCTACAGCGTACAAAGGAGTACAGAAGGTATCTCTACAGCGCACAAAGGAGTACAGAAGGTATCTCTACAGCGCACAAAGGAGTACAGAAGGTATCTCTACAGCGCACAAAGGAGTACAGAAGGTATCTCTACAGCGCACAAAGGAGTACAGAAGTTATCTCTAAAGCGCACAAAGGAGTACAGGAAATATCTCTAGAACGTACAAAGGAGTACACGAGGTATCTCTACAGCGTACAAAGGAGTACAGAAGGTATCTCTACAGCGCACAAAGGAGTACAGAAGGTATCTCTACAGCGCACAAAGGAGTACAGAAGGTATCTCTACAGCGCACAAAGGAGTACAGAAGGTATCTATACAGCGCACAAAGGAGTACAGGAAATATCTCTAGAACGTACAAAGGAGTACACGAGGTATCTCTATAGCGTACAAAGGAGTACAGAAGGTATCTCTACAGCGCACAAAGGAGTATAGAAGGTATCTCTACAGCGCACAAAGGAGTACAGGAAATATTTCTAGAACGTACAAAGGAGTACACGAGGTATCTCTACAGCGCACAAAGGAGTACAGAAGGTATCTCTACAGCGCACAAAGGAGTACAGAAGGTATCTCTACAGCGCACAAAGGAGTACAGAAGGTATCTCTACAGCGCACAAAGGAGTACAGAAGTTATCTCTACAGAGCACAAAGGAGTACAGAAGGTATCTCTACAGCGCACAAAGGAGTACATAGGGTATCTCTACAGCGCACAAAGGAGTACAGAAGGTATCTCTACAGCGCACAAAGGAGTACAGGAAATATCTCTAGAACGTACAAAGGAGTACACGAGGTATCTCTACAGCGTACAAAGGAGTACAGAAGGTATCTCTACAGCGCACAAAGGAGTACAGAAGGTATCTCTACAGCGCACAAAGGAGTACAGGAAATATTTCTAGAACGTACTAAGGAGTACACGAGGTATCTCTACAGCGCACAAAGGAGTACAGAAGGTATCTCTACAGCGCACAAAGGAGTACAGAAGGTATCTCTACAGCGCACAAAGGAGTACAGAAGGTATCTCTACAGCGCACAAAGGAGTACAGAAGGTATCTCTACAGCGCACAAAGGAGTACAGAAGGTATCTCTACAGCGCACAAAGGAGTACAGAAGGTATCTCTACAGCGCACAAAGGAGTACAGAAGGTATCTCTACAGCGCACAAAGGAGTACAGGAAATATCTCTAGAACGTACAAAGGAGTACACGAGGTATCTCTACAGCGTACAAAGGAGTACAGAAGGTATCTCTACAGCGCACAAAGGAGTACAGAAGGTATCTCTACAGCGCACAAAGGAGTACAGAAGGTATCTCTACAGCGCACAAAGGAGTACAGAAGGTATCTCTACAGCGTACAAAGGAGTACAGAAGGTATCTCTACAGCGCACAAAGGAGTACAGAAGGTATCTCTACAGCGCACAAAGGAGTACAGGAAATATCTCTAGAACGTACAAAGGAGTACAGGAAATATCTCTACAGCGCACAAAGGAGTACAGAAGGTATCTCTACAGCGCACAAACGAGTACAGAAGGTATCTCTACAGCGCACAAAGGAGTACAGAAGGTATCTCTACAGCGCACAAAGGAGTACAGAAGGTATCTCTACAGCGCACAAAGGAGTACAGAAGGTATCTCTACAGCGCACAAAGGAGTACAGAAGGTATCTCTACAGCGCACAAAGGAGTACAGGAAATATCTCTAGAACGTACAAAGGAGTACACGAGGTATCTCTACAGCGCACAAAGGAGTACAGAAGGTATCTCTACAGCGCACAAAGGAGTACAGGAAATATCTCTAGAACGCACAAAGGAGTACACGAGGTATCTCCACAGCGTACAAAGGAGTACAGAAGGTATCTCTACAGCGCACAAAGGAGTACACGAGGTATCTCTACAGCGTACAAAGGAGTACAGAAGGTATCTCTACAGCGTACAAAGGAGTACACGAGGTATCTCTACAGCGCACAAAGGAGTACAGAAGGTATCTCTACAGCGCACAAAGGAGTACAGAAGGTATCTCTACAGCGCACAAAGGAGTACAGGAAATATCTCTAGAACGTACAAAGGAGTACACGAGGTATCTCTACAGCGCACAAAGGAGTACAGAAGGTATCTCTACATCGCACAAAGGAGTACAGAAGGTATCTCTACAGCGCACAAAGGAGTACAGAAGGTATCTCTACAGCGCACAAAGGAGTACAAAAGGTATCTCTACAGCGCACAAAGGAGTACAGGAAATATCTCTAGAACGTACAAAGGAGTACACGAGGTATCTCTACAGCGTACAAAGGAGTAAAGAAGGTATTTCTACAGCGCACAAAGGAGTACAGAAGGTATCTCTACAGCGTACAAAGGAGTACAGAATGTATCTCTACAGCGCACAAAGGAGTACAGAAGGTATCTCTACAGCGCACAAAGGAGTACAGAAGGTATCTCTACAGCGCACAAAGGAGTACAGAAGGTATCTCTACAGCGCACAAAGGAGTACAGGAAATATCTCTAGAACGTACAAAGGAGTACACGAGGTATCTCTACAGCGTACAAAGGAGTACAGAAGGTATCTCTACAGCGTACAAAGGAGTACAGAAGGTATCTCTACAGCGCACAAAGGAGTACAGAAGGTATCTCTACAGCGCACAAAGGAGTACAGAAGGTATCTCTACAGCGCACAAAGGAGTACAGAAGGTATCTCTACAGCGCACAAAGGAGTAAAGGAAATATCTCTAGAACGTACAAAGGAGTACACGAGGTATCTCTACAGCGTACAAAGGAGTACAGAAGGTATCTCTACAGCGCACAAAGGAGTACAGAAGGTATCTCTACAGCGCACAAAGGAGTACAGAAGGTATCTCTACAGCGCACAAAGGAGTACAGGAAATATCTCTAGAACGTACAAAGGAGTACACGAGGTATCTCTACAGCGCACAAAGGAGTACAGAAGGTATCTCTACAGCGCACAAAGGAGTACAAAAGGTATTTCTACAGCGCACAAAGGAGTACAGAAGGTATCTCTATAGCGCACAAAGGAGTACAGAAGGTATCTCTACAGCGCACAAAGGAGTACAGAAGGTATCTCTACAGCGCACAAAGGAGTACAGGAAATATCTCTAGAACGTACAAAGGAGTACACGAGGTAGCTCTACAGCGTACAAAGGAGTACAGAAGGTATCTCTACAGCGCACAAAGGAGTACAGAAGGTATCTCTACAGCGCACAAAGGAGTACAGAAGGTATCTCTACAGCGCACAAAGGAGTACAGAAGGTATCTCTACAGCGCACAAAGGAGTACAGAAGTTATCTCTACAGCGCAAAAAGGAGTACAGGAAATATCTCTAGAACGTACAAAGGAGTACACGAGGTATCTCTACAGCGTACAAAGGAGTGCAGAAGGTATCTCTACAGCGCACAAAGGAGTACAGAAGGTATCTCTACAGCGCACAAAGGAGTACAGAAGGTATCTCTACAGCGCACAAAGGAGTACAGAAGGTATCTCTACAGCGCACAAAGGAGTACAGAAGGTATCTCTACAGCGCACAAAGGAGTACAGAAGGTATCTCTACAGCGCACAAAGGAGTACAGAAGGTATCTCTACAGCGCACAAAGGAGTACAGGAAATATCTCTAGAACGTACAAAGGAGTACACGAGGTATCTCTACAGCGTACAAAGGAGTACAGAAGGTATCTCTACAGCGCACAAAGGAGTACAGAAGGTATCTCTACAGCGCACAAAGGAGTACAGAAGGTATCTCTACAGCGCACAAAGGAGTACAGAAGGTATCTCTACAGTGTACAAAGGAGTACAGAAGGTATCTCTACAGCGCACAAAGGAGTACAGAAGGTATCTCTACAGCGCACAAAGGAGTACAGGAAATATCTCTAGAACGTACAAAGGAGTACAGGAAATATCTCTACAGCGCACAAAGGAGTACAGAAGGTATCTCTACAGCGCACAAACGAGTACAGAAGGTATCTCTACAGCGCACAAAGGAGTACAGAAGGTATCTCTACAGCGCACAAAGGAGTACAGAAGGTATCTCTACAGCGCACAAAGGAGTACAGAAGGTATCTCTACAGCGCACAAAGGAGTACAGAAGGTATCTCTACAGCGCACAAAGGAGTACAGGAAATATCTCTAGAACGTACAAAGGAGTACACGAGGTATCTCTACAGCGCACAAAGGAGTACAGAAGGTATCTCTACAGCGCACAAAGGAGTACAGGAAATATCTCTAGAACGCACAAAGGAGTACACGAGGTATCTCCACAGCGTACAAAGGAGTACAGAAGGTATCTCTACAGCGCACAAAGGAGTACACGAGGTATCTCTACAGCGTACAAAGGAGTACAGAAGGTATCTCTACAGCGCACAAAGGAGTACAGAAGGTATCTCTACAGCGCACAAAGGAGTACAGAAGGTATCTCTACAGCGCACAAAGGAGTACAGGAAATATCTCTAGAACGTACAAAGGAGTACACGAGGTATCTCTACAGCGCACAAAGGAGTACAGAAGGTATCTCTACAGCGCACAAAGGAGTACAAAAGGTATTTCTACAGCGCACAAAGGAGTACAGAAGGTATCTCTACAGCGCACAAAGGAGTACAGAAGGTATCTCTACAGCGCACAAAGGAGTACAGAAGGTATCTCTACAGCGCACAAAGGAGTACAGGAAATATCTCTAGAACGTACAAAGGAGTACACGAGGTAGCTCTACAGCGTACAAAGGAGTACAGAAGGTATCTCTACAGCGCACAAAGGAGTACAGAAGGTATCTCTACAGCGCACAAAGGAGTACAGAAGGTATCTCTACAGCGCACAAAGGAGTACAGAAGGTATCTCTACAGCGCACAAAGGAGTACAGAAGTTATCTCTACAGCGCAAAAAGGAGTACAGGAAATATCTCTAGAACGTACAAAGGAGTACACGAGGTATCTCTACAGCGTACAAAGGAGTGCAGAAGGTATCTCTACAGCGCACAAAGGAGTACAGAAGGTATCTCTACAGCGCACAAAGGAGTACAGAAGGTATCTCTACAGCGCACAAAGGAGTACAGAAGGTATCTCTACAGCGCACAAAGGAGTACAGAAGGTATCTCTACAGCGCACAAAGGAGTACAGAAGGTATCTCTACAGCGCACAAAGGAGTACAGAAGGTATCTCTACAGCGCACAAAGGAGTACAGGAAATATCTCTAGAACGTACAAAGGAGTACACGAGGTATCTCTACAGCGTACAAAGGAGTACAGAAGGTATCTCTACAGCGCACAAAGGAGTACAGAAGGTATCTCTACAGCGCACAAAGGAGTACAGAAGGTATCTCTACAGCGCACAAAGGAGTACAGAAGGTATCTCTACAGCGTACAAAGGAGTACAGAAGGTATCTCTACAGCGCACAAAGGAGTACAGAAGGTATCTCTACAGCGCACAAAGGAGTACAGGAAATATCTCTAGAACGTACAAAGGAGTACAGGAAATATCTCTACAGCGCACAAAGGAGTACAGAAGGTATCTCTACAGCGCACAAACGAGTACAGAAGGTATCTCTACAGCGCACAAAGGAGTACAGAAGGTATCTCTACAGCGCACAAAGGAGTACAGAAGGTATCTCTACAGCGCACAAAGGAGTACAGAAGGTATCTCTACAGCGCACAAAGGAGTACAGAAGGTATCTCTACAGCGCACAAAGGAGTACAGGAAATATCTCTAGAACGTACAAAGGAGTACACGAGGTATCTCTACAGCGCACAAAGGAGTACAGAAGGTATCTCTACAGCGCACAAAGGAGTACAGGAAATATCTCTAGAACGCACAAAGGAGTACACGAGGTTTCTCCACAGCGTACAAAGGAGTACAGAAGGTATCTCTACAGCGCACAAAGGAGTACACGAGGTATCTCTACAGCGTACAAAGGAGTACAGAAGGTATCTCTACAGCGTACAAAGGAGTACACGAGGTATCTCTACAGCGCACAAAGGAGTACAGAAGGTATCTCTACAGCGCACAAAGGAGTACAGAAGGTATCTCTACAGCGCACAAAGGAGTACAGGAAATATCTCTAGAACGTACAAAGGAGTACACGAGGTATCTCTACAGCGCACAAAGGAGTACAGAAGGTATCTCTACAGCGCACAAAGGAGTACAGAAGGTATCTCTACAGCGCACAAAGGAGTACAGAAGGTATCTCTACAGCGCACAAAGGAGTACAAAAGGTATCTCTACAGCGCACAAAGGAGTACAGGAAATATCTCTAGAACGTACAAAGGAGTACACGAGGTATCTCTACAGCGTACAAAGGAGTAAAGAAGGTATTTCTACAGCGCACAAAGGAGTACAGAAGGTATCTCTACAGCGTACAAAGGAGTACAGCTTGTATCTCTACAGCGCACAAAGGAGTACAGAAGGTATCTCTACAGCGCACAAAGGAGTACAGAAGGTATCTCTACAGCGCACAAAGGAGTACAGAAGGTATCTCTACAGCGCACAAAGGAGTACAGGAAATATCTCTAGAACGTACAAAGGAGTACACGAGGTATCTCTACAGCGTACAAAGGAGTACAGAAGGTATCTCTACAGCGTACAAAGGAGTACAGAAGGTATCTCTACAGCGCACAAAGGAGTACAGAAGGTATCTCTACAGCGCACAAAGGAGTACAGAAGGTATCTCTACAGCGCACAAAGGAGTACAGAAGGTATCTCTACAGCGCACAAAGGAGTAAAGGAAATATCTCTAGAACATACAAAGGAGTACACGAGGTATCTCTACAGCGTACAAAGGAGTACAGAAGGTATCTCTACAGCGCACAAAGGAGTACAGAAGGTATCTCTACAGCGCACAAAGGAGTACAGAAGGTATCTCTACAGCGCACAAAGGAGTACAGGAAATATCTCTAGAACGTACAAAGGAGTACACGAGGTATCTCTACAGCGCACAAAGGAGTACAGAAGGTATCTCTACAGCGCACAAAGGAGTACAAAAGGTATTTCTACAGCGCACAAAGGAGTACAGAAGGTATCTCTACAGCGCACAAAGGAGTACAGAAGGTATCTCTACAGCGCACAAAGGAGTACAGAAGGTATCTCTACAGCGCACAAAGGAGTACAGGAAATATCTCTAGAACGTACAAAGGAGTACACGAGGTAGCTCTACAGCGTACAAAGGAGTACAGAAGGTATCTCTACAGCGCACAAAGGAGTACAGAAGGTATCTCTACAGCGCACAAAGGAGTACAGAAGGTATCTCTACAGCGCACAAAGGAGTACAGAAGGTATCTCTACAGCGCACAAAGGAGTACAGAAGTTATCTCTACAGCGCAAAAAGGAGTACAGGAAATATCTCTAGAACGTACAAAGGAGTACACGAGGTATCTCTACAGCGTACAAAGGAGTGCAGAAGGTATCTCTACAGCGCACAAAGGAGTACAGAAGGTATCTCTACAGCGCACAAAGGAGTACAGAAGGTATCTCTACAGCGCACAAAGGAGTACAGAAGGTATCTATACAGCGCACAAAGGAGTACAGGAAATATCTCTAGAACGTACAAAGGAGTACACGAGGTATCTCTACAGCGTACAAAGGAGTACAGAAGGTATCTCTACAGCGCACAAAGGAGTATAGAAGGTATCTCTACAGCGCACAAAGGAGTACAGGAAATATTTCTAGAACGTACAAAGGAGTACACGAGGTATCTCTACAGCGCACAAAGGAGTACAGAAGGTATCTCTACAGCGCACAAAGGAGTACAGAAGGTATCTCTACAGCGCACAAAGGAGTACAGAAGGTATCTCTACAGCGCACAAAGGAGTACAGAAGTTATCTCTACAGCGCACAAAGGAGTACAGAAGGTATCTCTACAGCGCACAAAGGAGTACAGAAGGTATCTCTACAGCGCACAAAGGAGTACAGAAGGTATCTCTACAGCGCACAAAGGAGTACAGGAAATATCTCTAGAACGTACAAAGGAGTACACGAGGTATCTCTACAGCGTACAAAGGAGTACAGAAGGTATCTCTACAGCGCACAAAGGAGTACAGAAGGTATCTCTACAGCGCACAAAGGAGTACAGGAAATATTTCTAGAACGTACTAAGGAGTACACGAGGTATCTCTACAGCGCACAAAGGAGTACAGAAGGTATCTCTACAGCGCACAAAGGAGTACAGAAGGTATCTCTACAGCGCACAAAGGAGTACAGAAGGTATCTCTACAGCGCACAAAGGAGTACAGAAGGTATCTCTACAGCGCACAAAGGAGTACAGAAGGTATCTCTACAGCGCACAAAGGAGTACAGAAGGTATCTCTACAGCGCACAAAGGAGTACAGAAGGTATCTCTACAGCGCACAAAGGAGTACAGGAAATATCTCTAGAACGTACAAAGGAGTACACGAGGTATCTCTACAGCGTACAAAGGAGTACAGAAGGTATCTCTACAGCGCACAAAGGAGTACAGAAGGTATCTCTACAGCGCACAAAGGAGTACAGAAGGTATCTCTACAGCGCACAAAGGAGTGCAGAAGGTATCTCTACAGCGTACAAAGGAGTACAGAAGGTATCTCTACAGCGCACAAAGGAGTACAGAAGGTATCCCTACAGCGCACAAAGGAGTTCAGAAGGTATCTCTACAGCGCACAAAGGAGTACAGAAGGTATCTCTACAGCACACAAAGGAGTACAGAAGGTATCTCTACCGCGCACAAAGGAGTACAGGAAATATCTCTAGAACGTACAAAGGAGTACACGAGGTATCTCTACAGCGTACAAAGGAGTACAGAAGGTTTCTCTACAGCGCACAAAGGAGTACAGAAGGTATCTCTACAGCGTACAAAGGAGTACACGAGGTATCTCTACAGCGCACAAAGGAGTACAGAAGGTATCTCTACAGCGCACAAAGGAGTACAGGAAATATCTCTAGAACGTACAAAGGAGTACACGAGGTATCTCTACAGCGCACAAAGGAGTACAGAAGGTATCTCTACAGCGCACAAAGGAGTACAGAAGGTATCTCTACCGCGCACAAAGGAGTACAGGAAATATCTCTAGAACGTACAAAGGAGTACACGAGGTATCTCTACAGCGCACAAAGGAGTACAGAAGGTGTCTCTACAGCGCACAAAGGAGTACAGAAGGTATCTCTACAGCGCACAAAGGAGTACAGAAGGTATCTCTACAGCGCACAAAGGAGTACAGACGGTATCTCTACAGCGCACAAAGGAGTACAGAAGGTATCTCTACAGCGCACAAAGGAGTACAGAAGGTATCTCTACAGCGCACAAAGGAGTACAGGAAATATCTCTAGAACGTACAAAGGAGTACACGAGGTATCTCTACAGCGTACAAAGGAGTAAAGAAGGTATCTCTACAGCGCACAAAGGAGTACAGAAGGTATCTCTACAGCGTACAAAGGAGTACAGAAGGTATCTCTACAGCGCATAAAGGAGTACAGAAGGTATCTCTACAGCGCACTAAGGAGTACAGGAAATATCTCTAGAACGTACAAAGGAGTACACAAGGTATCTCTACAGCGTACAAAGGAGTACAGAAGGTATCTCTACAGCGCACAAAGGAGTACAGAAGGTATCTCTACAGCGCACAAAGGAGTACAGGAAATATCTCTAGAACGTACAAAGGAGTACACGAGGTATCTCTACAGCGCACAAAGGAGTACAGAAGGTATCTCTACAGCTCACAAAGGAGTACAGAAGGTATCTCTACAGCGCACAAAGGAGTACAGGAAATATCTCTAGAACGTACAAAGGCGTACACGAGGTATCTCTACAGCGCACAAAGGAGTACAGAAGGTATCTCTACAGCGCACAAAGGAGTACAGAAGGTATCTCTACAGCGCACAAAGGAGTACAGAAGGTATCTCTACAGCGCAAAAAGGAGTACAGAAGGTATATCTACAGCGCACAAAGGAGTACAGAAGGTATCTCTACAGCGCACAAAGGAGTACAGAAGGTATCTCTACAGCGCACAAAGGAGTACAGAAGGTATCTCTACAGCGCACAAAGGAGTACAGAAGGTATCTCTACAGCGCACAAAGGAGTACAGAAGGTATCTCTACAGCGCACAAAGGAGTACAGGAAATATCTCTAGAACGTACAAAGGAGTACACGAGGTATCTCTACAGCGTACAAAGGAGTACAGAAGGTATCTCTACAGCGCACAAAGGAGTACAGAAGGTATCTCTACATCGCACAAAGGAGTACAGAAGGTATCTCTACAGCGCACAAAGGAGTACAGAAGGTATCTCTACAGCGCACAAAGGAGTACAGGAAATATCTCTAGAACGTACAAAGGAGTACACGAGGTATCTCTACAGCGTACGAAGGAGTACAGAAGGTATCTCTACAGCGCACAAAGGAGTACAGAAGGTATCTCTACAGCGCACAAAGGAGTACAGAAGGTATCTCTAGAGCGCACAAAGGAGTACAGAAGGTATCTCTACAGCGCACAAAGGAGTACAGAAGGTATCTCTACAGCGCAAGTACAGAAGGTATCTCTACAGCGCACAAAGGAGTACAGAGGGTATCTCTACAGCGCACAAAGGAGTACAGGAAATATCTCTAGAACGTACAAAGGAGTACACGAGGTATCTCTACAGCGCACAAAGGAGTACAGAAGGTATCTCTACAGCGCACAAAGGAGTACAGAAGGTATCTCTACAGCGCACAAAGGAGTACAGAAGGTATCTCTACAGCGCACAAAGGAGTACAGAAGGTATCTCTACAGCGCACAAAGGAGTACAGGAAATATCTCTAGAACGTACAAAGGAGTACACGAGGTATCTCTACAGCGTACAAAGGAGTACAGAAGGTATCTCTACAGCGCACAACGGAGTACAGAAGGTATCTCTACAGCGTACATAGGAGTACACGAGGTATCTCTACAGCGCACAAAGGAGTACAGAAGGTATCTCTACAGCGCACAAAGGAGTACAGGAAATATCTCTAGAACGTACAATGGAGTACACGAGGTATCTCTACAGCGCACAAAGGAGTACAGAAGGTATCTCTACAGCGTACAAAGGAGTACACGAGGTATCTCTACAGCGCACAAAGGAGTACAGAAGGTATCTCTACAGCGCACAAAGGAGTACAGGAAATATCTCTAGAACGTACAAAGGAGTACACGAGGTATCTCTACAGCGCACAAAGGAGTACAGAAGGTATCTCTACAGCGCACAAAGGAGTACAGAAGGTATCTCTACCGCGCACAAAGGAGTACAGGAAATATCTCTAGAACGTACAAAGGAGTACACGAGGTATCTCTACAGCGCACAAAGGAGTACAGAAGGTGTCTCTACAGCGCACAAAGGAGTACAGAAGGTATCTCTACAGCGCACAAAGGAGTACAGAAGGTATCTCTACAGCGCACAAAGGAGTACAGACGGTATCTCTACAGCGCACAAAGGAGTACAGAAGGTATCTCTACAGCGCACAAAGGAGTACAGAAGGTATCTCTACAGCGCACAAAGGAGTACAGGAAATATCTCTAGAACGTACAAAGGAGTACACGAGGTATCTCTACAGCGTACAAAGGAGTAAAGAAGGTATCTCTACAGCGCACAAAGGAGTACAGAAGGTATCTCTACAGCGTACAAAGGAGTACAGAAGGTATCTCTACAGCGCACAAAGGAGTACAGAAGGTATCTCTACAGCGCACTAAGGAGTACAGGAAATATCTCTAGAACGTACAAAGGAGTACACAAGGTATCTCTACAGCGTACAAAGGAGTACAGAAGGTATCTCTACAGCGCACAAAGGAGTACAGAAGGTATCTCTACAGCGCACAAAGGAGTACAGGAAATATCTCTAGAACGTACAAAGGAGTACACGAGGTATCTCTACAGCGCACAAAGGAGTACAGAAGGTATCTCTACAGCTCACAAAGGAGTACAGAAGGTATCTCTACAGCGCACAAAGGAGTACAGGAAATATCTCTAGAACGTACAAAGGCGTACACGAGGTATCTCTACAGCGCACAAAGGAGTACAGAAGGTATCTCTACAGCGCACAAAGGAGTACAGAAGGTATCTCTACAGCGCACAAAGGAGTACAGAAGGTATCTCTACAGCGCAAAAAGGAGTACAGAAGGTATATCTACAGCGCACAAAGGAGTACAGAAGGTATCTCTACAGCGCACAAAGGAGTACAGAAGGTATCTCTACAGCGCACAAAGGAGTACAGAAGGTATCTCTACAGCGCACAAAGGAGTACAGAAGGTATCTCTACAGCGCACAAAGGAGTACAGAAGGTATCTCTACAGCGCACAAAGGAGTACAGGAAATATCTCTAGAACGTACAAAGGAGTACACGAGGTATCTCTACAGCGTACAAAGGAGTACAGAAGGTATCTCTACAGCGCACAAAGGAGTACAGAAGGTATCTCTACATCGCACAAAGGAGTACAGAAGGTATCTCTACAGCGCACAAAGGAGTACAGAAGGTATCTCTACAGCGCACAAAGGAGTACAGGAAATATCTCTAGAACGTACAAAGGAGTACACGAGGTATCTCTACAGCGTACGAAGGAGTACAGAAGGTATCTCTACAGCGCACAAAGGAGTACAGAAGGTATCTCTACAGCGCACAAAGGAGTACAGAAGGTATCTCTAGAGCGCACAAAGGAGTACAGAAGGTATCTCTACAGCGCACAAAGGAGTACAGAAGGTATCTCTACAGCGCAAGTACAGAAGGTATCTCTACAGCGCACAAAGGAGTACAGAGGGTATCTCTACAGCGCACAAAGGAGTACAGGAAATATCTCTAGAACGTACAAAGGAGTACACGAGGTATCTCTACAGCGCACAAAGGAGTACAGAAGGTATCTCTACAGCGCACAAAGGAGTACAGAAGGTATCTCTACAGCGCACAAAGGAGTACAGAAGGTATCTCTACAGCGCACAAAGGAGTACAGAAGGTATCTCTACAGCGCACAAAGGAGTACAGGAAATATCTCTAGAACGTACAAAGGAGTACACGAGGTATCTCTACAGCGTACAAAGGAGTACAGAAGGTATCTCTACAGCGCACAACGGAGTACAGAAGGTATCTCTACAGCGTACATAGGAGTACACGAGGTATCTCTACAGCGCACAAAGGAGTACAGAAGGTATCTCTACAGCACACAAAGGAGTACAGGAAATATCTCTAGAACGTACAATGGAGTACACGAGGTATCTCTACAGCGCACAAAGGAGTACAGAAGGTATCTCTACAGCGCACAAAGGAGTACAGAAGGTATCTCTACAGCGCACAAAGGAGTACAGGAAATATCTCTAGAACGTACAAAGGAGTACACGAGGTATCTCTACAGCGCACAAAGGAGTACAGAAGGTATCTCTACAGCGCACAAAGAAGTACAGAAGGTATCTCTACAGCGCACAAAGGAGTACAGAAGGTATCTCTACAGCGCACAAAGGAGTACAGAAGGTATCTCTAAAGCGCACAAAGGAGTACAGAAGGTATCTCTACAGCGCACAAAGGAGTACAGAAGGTATCTCTACAGCGCACAAAGGAGTACAGAAGGTATCTCTACAGCGCACAAAGGAGTACAGGAAATATCTCTAGAATGTACAAAGGAGTACACGAGGTATCTCTACAGCGTACAAAGGAGTAAAGAAGGTATCTCTACAGCGCACAAAGGAGTACAGAAGGTATCTCTACAGCGTACAAAGGAGTACAGAAGGTATCTCTACAGCGCACAAAGGAGTACAGAAGGTATCTCTACAGCGCACAAAGGAGTACAGAAGGTATCTCTACAGCGCACAAAGGAGTACAGAAGGTATCTCTACAGCGCACAAAGGAGTACAGGATATATCTCTAGAACGTACAAAGGAGTACACGAGGTATCTCTACAGCGTACAGAAGAGTACAGAAGGTATCTCTACAGCGTACAAAGGAGTACAGAAAGTATCTCTACAGCGCACAAAGGAGTACAGAAGGTATCTCTACAGCGCACAAAGGAGTACAGAAGGTATCTCTACAGCGCACAAAGGAGTACAGAAGGTATCTCTACAGCGCACAAAGGAGTACAGGAAATATCTCTAGAACGTACAAAGGAGTACACGAGGTATCTCTACAGCGTACAAAGGAGTACAGAAGGTATCTCTACAGCGCACAAAGGAGTACAGAATGTATCTCTACAGCGCACAAAGGAGTACAGAAGGTATCTCTACAGCGCACAAAGGAGTACAGGAAATATCTCTAGAACGTACAAAGGAGTACACGAGGTATCTCTACAGCGCACAAAGGAGTACAGAAGGTATCTCTACAGCGCACAAAGGACTACAGAAGGTATCTCTACAGCGCACAAAGGAGTACAGAAGGTATCTCTACAGCGCACAGAGGAGTACAGAAGGTATCTCTACAGCGCACAAAGGAGTACAGAAGGGATCTCTACAGCGCACAAAGGAGTACAGGAAATATCTCTAGAACGTACAAAGGAGTACACGAGGTATCTCTACAGCGTACAAAGGAGTACAGAAGGTATCTCTACAGCGCACAAAGGAGTACAGAAGGTATCTCTACAGCGCACAAAGGAGTACAGAAGGTATCTCTACAGCGCACAAAGGAGTACAGAAGGTATCTCTACAGCGCACAAAGGAGTACAGAAGGTATCTCTACAGCGCACAAAGGAGTACAGGTAATATCTCTAGAACGTACAAAGGAGTACACGAGGTATCTCTACAGCGCACAAAGGAGTACAGAAGGTATCTCTACAGCGCACAAAGGAGTACAGAAGGTATCTCTACGGCGCACAAAGGAGTACAGAAGGTATCTTTACAGCGCACAAAGGAGAACAGAAGGTATCTCTACAGCGCACAAAGGAGTACAGAAGGTATCTCTACAGCGCACAAAGGAGTACAGAAGGTATCTCTACAGCGCACAAAGGAGTACAGAAGGTATCTCTACAGCGCTCAAAGGAGTACAGAAGGTATCTCTACAGCGCACAAAGGAGTACAGAAGGTATCTCTACAGCGCACAAAGGAGTACAGGAAATATCTCTAGAACGTACAAAGGAGTACACGAGGTATCTCTACAGCGTACAAAGGAGTACAGAAGGTATCTCTACAGCGCACAAAGGAGTACAGAAGGTATCTCTACAGCGCACAAAGGAGTACAGAAGGTATCTCTACAGCGCACAAAGGAGTACAGAAGGTATCTCTACAGCGCACAAAGGAGTACAGAAGGTATTTCTACAGCGCACAAAGGAGTACAGGAAATATCTCTAGAACGTACAAAGGAGTACACGAGGTATCTCTACAGCGTACAAAGGAGTACAGAAGGTATCTCTACAGCGCACAAAGGAGTACAGAAGGTATCTCTACAGCGCACAAAGGAGTACAGAAGGTATCTCTACAGCGCACAAAGGAGTACAGAAGGTATCTCTACAGCGTACAAAGGAGTACAGAAGGTATCTCTACAGCGCACAAAGGAGTACGGAAGGTATCTCTACAGCGCACAAAGGAGTACAGGAAATATCTCTAGAACGTACAAAGGAGTACAGGAAATATCTCTACAGCGCACAAAGGAGTACAGAAGGTATCTCTACAGCGCACAAAGTAGTACAAAAGGTATCTCTACAGCGCACAAATGAGTACAGAAGGTATCTCTACAGCGCACAAAGGAGTACAGGAAATATCTCTAGAACGTACAAAGGAGTACACGAGGTATCTCTACAGCGTACAAAGGAGTACAGAAGGTATCTCTACAGCGCACAAAGGAGTACAGAAGGTATCTCTACAGCGCACAGAGGAGTACAAAAGGTATCTCTACAGCGCACAAAGGAGTACAGAAAATATCTCTAGAACGTACAAAGGAGTACAGGAAATATCTCTACAGCGCACAAAGGAGTACAGAAGGTATCTCTACAGCGCACAAAGGAGTACAGAAGGTATCTCTACAGCGCACAAAGGAGTACAGAAGGTATCTCTAAAGCGCACAAAGGAGTACAGAAGGTATCTCTACAGCGCACAAAGGAGTAGAGAAGGTATCTCTACAGCGCACAAAGGAGTACAGAAGGTATCTCTACAGCGCACAAAGGAGTACAGAAGGTATCTCTACAGCGCACAAAGGAGTACAGGAAATATCTCTAGAACGTACAAAGGAGTACAGAAGGTATCTCTACAGCGCACAAAGGAGTACAGAAGGTATCTCTACAGCGAACAAAGGAGTACAGAAGGTATCTCTACAGCGCACAAAGGAGTACAGGAAATATCTCTAGAACGTACAAAGGAGTACACGAGGTATCTCTACAGCGTACAAAGGAGTACAGAAGGTATCTCTACAGCGCACAAAGGAGTACAGAAGGTATCTCTACAGCGCACAAAGGAGTACAGAAGGTATCTCTACAGCGCACAAAGGAGTACAGAAGGTATCTCTACAGCGTACAAAGGAGTACAGAAGGTATCTCTACAGCGCACAAAGGAGTACAGAAGGTATCTCTACAGCGCAAAAAGGAGTACAGGAAATATCTCTAGAACGTACAAAGGAGTACAGGAAATATCTCTAAAGCGCACAAAGGAGTACAGAAAGTATCTCTACAGCGCATAAAGGAGTACAGAAGGTATCTCTACAGCGCACAAAGGAGTACAGAAGGTATCTCTACAGCGCACAAAGGAGTACAGAAGGTATCTCTACAGCGCACAAAGGAGTACAGGAAATTTCTCTAGAACGTACAAAGGAGTACACGAGGTATCTCTACAGCGCACAAAGGAGTACAGAAGGTATCTCTACAGCGCACAAAGGAGTACAGAAGGTATCTCTACAGCGCACCAAGGAGTACAGAAGGTATCTCTACAGCGCACAAAGGAGTACAGAAGGTATCTCTACAGCGCACAAAGGAGTACAGAAGGTATCTCTACAGCGCACAAAGGAGTACAGAAGGTATCTCTACAGCGCACAAAGGAGTACAGAAGGTATCTCTACAGCGCACAAAGGAGTACAGAAGGTATCTCTACAGCGCACAAAGGAGTACAGAAGGTATCTCTACAGCGCACAAAGGAGTACAGGAAATATCTCTAGAACGCACAAAGGAGTACACGAGGTATCTCTACAGCGTACAAAGGAGTACAGAAGGTATCTCTACAGCGCACAAAGGAGTACACGAGGTACCTCTACAGCGTACAAAGGAGTACAGAAGGTATCTCTACAGCGTACAAAGGAGTACACGAGGTATCTCTACAGCGCACAAAGGAGTACAGAAGGTATCTCTACAGCGCACAAAGGAGTACAGAAGGTATATCTACAGCGCACAAAGGAGTACAGAAGGTATCTCTACAGCGCACAAAGGAGTACAGAAGGTATCTCTACAGCGCACAAAGGAGTACAGAAGGTATCTCTACAGCGCACAAAGGAGTACAGAAGGTATCTCTACAGCGCACAAAGGAGTACAGAAGGTATCTCTACAGCGCACAAAGGAGTACAGGAAATATCTCTAGAACGTACAAAGGAGTACACGAGGTATCTCTACAGCGTACAAAGGAGTACAGAAGGTATCTCTACAGCGCACAAAGGAGTACAGAAGGTATCTCTACAGCGCACAAAGGAGTACAGAAGGTATCTTTACAGCGCACAAAGGAGTACAGAAGGTATCTCTACAGCGCACAAAGGAGTACAGAAGGTATCTCTACAGCGCACAAAGGAGTACAGGAAATATCTCTAGAACGTACAAAGGAGTACACGAGGTATCTCAAAAGCGTACAATGGAGTACAGAAGGTATCTCTACAGCGCACAAAGGAGTACAGAAGGTATCTCTACAGCGCACAAAGGAGTACAGAAGGTATCTCTACAGCGCACAAAGGAGTACAGAAGGTATCTCTACAGCGCACAAAGGAGTACAGAAGGTGTCTCTACAGCGCACAAAGGAGTACAGAAGGTATCTCTACAGCGCACAAAGGAGTACAGAAGGTATCTCTACAGCGCACAAAGGAGTACAGGAAATATCTCTAGAACGTACAAAGGAGTACACGAGGTATCTCTACAGCGCACAAAGGAGTACAGAAGGTATCTCTACAGCGCACAAAGGAGTACAGAAGGTATCTCTACAGCGCACAAAGGAGTACAGAAGGTATCTCTACAGCGCACAAAGGAGTACAGAAGGTATCTCTACAGCGCACAAAGGAGTACAGGAAATATCTCTAGAACGTACAAAGGAGTACACGAGGTATCTCTACAGCGTACAAAGGAGTACAGAAGGTATCTCTACAGCGCACAAAGGAGTACAGAAGGTATCTCTACAGCGTACAAAGGAGTACACGAGGTATCTCTACAGCGCACAAAGGAGTACAGAAGGTATCTCTACAGCGCACAAAGGAGTACAGGAAATATCTCTAGAACATACAAAGGAGTACACGAGGTATCTCTACAGCGCACAAAGGAGTACAGAAGGTATCTCTACAGCGCACAAAAGAGTACAGAAGGTATCTCTACAGCGCACAAAGGAGTACAGGAAATATCTCTAGAACGTACAAAGAAGTACACGAGGTATCTCTACAGCGCACAAAGGAGTACAGAAGGTATCTCTACAGCGCACAAAGGAGTACAGAAGGTATCTCTACAGCGCACAAAGGAGTAGAAGGTATCTCTACAGCGCACAAAGGAGTACAGAAGGTATCTCTACAGCGCACAAAGGAGTACAGAAGGTATCTCTACAGCGCACAAAGGAGTACAGAAGGTATCTCTACAGCGCACAAAGGAGTACAGAAGGTATCTCTACAGCGCACAAAGGAGTACAGGAAATATCTCTAGAACGTACAAAGGAGTACACGAGGTATCTCTACAGCGTACAAAGGAGTAAAGAAGGTATTTCTACAGCGCACAAAGGAGTACAGAAGGTATCTCTACAGCGTACAAAGGAGTACAGAAGGTATCTCTACAGCGCACAAAGGAGTACAGAAGGTATCTCTACAGCGCACAAAGGAGTACAGAAGGTATCTCTACAGCGCACAAAGGAGTACAGAAGGTATCTCTACAGCGCACAAAGGAGTACAGGAAATATCTCTAGAACGTACAAAGGAGTACACGAGGTATCTCTACAGCGTACAAAGGAGTACAGAAGGTATCTCTACAGCGTACAAAGGAGTACAGAAGGTATCTCTACAGCGCACAAAGGAGTACAGAAGGTATCTCTACAGCGCACAAAGGAGTACAGAAGGTATCTCTACAGCGCACAAAGGAGTACAGAAGGTATCTCTACAGCGCACAAAGGAGTAAAGAAAATATCTCTAGAACGTACAAAGGAGTACACGAGGTATCTCTACAGCGTACAAAGGAGTACAGAAGGTATCTCTACAGCGCACAAAGGAGTACAGAAGGTATCTCTACAGCGCACAAAGGAGTACAGAAGGTATCTCTACAGCGCACAAAGGAGTACAGGAAATATCTCTAGAACGTACAAAGGAGTACACGAGGTATCTCTACAGCGCACAAAGGAGTACAGAAGGTATCTCTACAGCGCACAAAGGAGTACAAAAGGTATCTCTACAGCGCACAAAGGAGTACAGATGGTATCTCTACAGCGCACAAAGGAGTACAGAAGGTATCTCTACAGCGCACAAAGGAGTACAGAAGGTATCTCTACAGCGCACAAAGGAGTACAGAAGGTATCTCTACAGCGCACAAAGGAGTACAGAAGGTATCTCTACAGCGCACAAAGGAGTACAGAAGGTATCTCTACAGCGCTCAAAGGAGTACAGAAGGTATCTCTACAGCGCACAAAGGAGTACAGAAGGTATCTCTACAGCGCACAAAGGAGTACAGGAAATATCTCTAGAACGTACAAAGGAGTACACGAGGTATCTCTACAGCGTACAAAGGAGTACAGAAGGTATCTCTACAGCGCACAAAGGAGTACAGAAGGTATCTCTACAGCGCACAAAGGAGTACAGAAGGTATCTCTACAGCGCACAAAGGAGTACAGAAGGTATCTCTACAGCGCACAAAGGAGTACAGAAGGTATTTCTACAGCGCACAAAGGAGTACAGGAAATATCTCTAGAACGTACAAAGGAGTACACGAGGTATCTCTACAGCGTACAAAGGAGTACAGAAGGTATCTCTACAGCGCACAAAGGAGTACAGAAGGTATCTCTACAGCGCACAAAGGAGTACAGAAGGTATCTCTACAGCGCACAAAGGAGTACAGAAGGTATCTCTACAGCGTACAAAGGAGTACAGAAGGTATCTCTACAGCGCACAAAGGAGTACAGAAGGTATCTCTACAGCGCACAAAGGAGTACAGGAAATATCTCTAGAACGTACAAAGGAGTACAGGAAATATCTCTACAGCGCACAAAGGAGTACAGAAGGTATCTCTACAGCGCACAAAGTAGTACAAAAGGTATCTCTACAGCGCACAAATGAGTACAGAAGGTATCTCTACAGCGCACAAAGGAGTACAGGAAATATCTCTAGAACGTACAAAGGAGTACACGAGGTATCTCTACAGCGTACAAAGGAGTACAGATGGTATCTCTACAGCGCACAAAGGAGTACAGAAGGTATCTCTACAGCGCACAGAGGAGTACAAAAGGTATCTCTACAGCGCACAAAGGAGTACAGAAAATATCTCTAGAACGTACAAAGAAGTACAGGAAATATCTCTACAGCGCACAAAGGAGTACAGAAGGTATCTCTACAGCGCACAAAGGAGTACAGAAGGTATCTCTACAGCGCACAAAGGAGTACAGAAGGTATCTCTAAAGCGCACAAAGGAGTACAGAAGGTATCTCTACAGCGCACAAAGGAGTAGAGAAGGTATCTCTACAGCGCACAAAGGAGTACAGAAGGTATCTCTACAGCGCACAAAGGAGTACAGAAGGTATCTCTACAGCGCACAAAGGAGTACAGGAAATATCTCTAGAACGTACAAAGGAGTACAGAAGGTATCTCTACAGCGCACAAAGGAGTACAGAAGGTATCTCTACAGCGAACAAAGGAGTACAGAAGGTATCTCTACAGCGCACAAAGGAGTACAGGAAATATCTCTAGAACGTACAAAGGAGTACACGAGGTATCTCTACAGCGTACAAAGGAGTACAGAAGGTATCTCTACAGCGCACAAAGGAGTACAGAAGGTATCTCTACAGCGCACAAAGGAGTACAGAAGGTATCTCTACAGCGCACAAAGGAGTACAGAAGGTATCTCTACAGCGTACAAAGGAGTACAGAAGGTATCTCTACAGCGCACAAAGGAGTACAGAAGGTATCTCTACAGCGCAAAAAGGAGTACAGGAAATATCTCTAGAACGTACAAAGGAGTACAGGAAATATCTCTAAAGCGCACAAAGGAGTACAGAAAGTATCTCTACAGCGCATAAAGGAGTACAGAAGGTATCTCTACAGCGCACAAAGGAGTACAGAAGGTATCTCTACAGCGCACAAAGGAGTACAGAAGGTATCTCTACAGCGCACAAAGGAGTACAGGAAATTTCTCTAGAACGTACAAAGGAGTACACGAGGTATCTCTACAGCGCACAAAGGAGTACAGAAGGTATCTCTACAGCGCACAAAGGAGTACAGAAGGTATCTCTACAGCGCACCAAGGAGTACAGAAGGTATCTCTACAGCGCACAAAGGAGTACAGAAGGTATCTCTACAGCGCACAAAGGAGTACAGAAGGTATCTCTACAGCGCACAAAGGAGTACAGAAGGTATCTCTACAGCGCACAAAGGAGTACAGAAGGTATCTCTACAGCGCACAAAGGAGTACAGAAGGTATCTCTACAGCGCACAAAGGAGTACAGAAGGTATCTCTACAGCGCACAAAGGAGTACAGGAAATATCTCTAAAACGCACAAAGGAGTACACGAGGTATCTCTACAGCGTACAAAGGAGTACAGAAGGTATCTCTACAGCGCACAAAGGAGTACACGAGGTACCTCTACAGCGTACAAAGGAGTACAGAAGGTATCTCTACAGCGTACAAAGGAGTACACGAGGTATCTCTACAGCGCACAAAGGAGTACAGAAGGTATCTCTACAGCGCACAAAGGAGTACAGAAGGTATATCTACAGCGCACAAAGGAGTACAGAAGGTATCTCTACAGCGCACAAAGGAGTACAGAAGGTATCTCTACAGCGCACAAAGGAGTACAGAAGGTATCTCTACAGCGCACAAAGGAGTACAGAAGGTATCTCTACAGCGCACAAAGGAGTACAGAAGGTATCTCTACAGCGCACAAAGGAGTACAGGAAATATCTCTAGAACGTACAAAGGAGTACACGAGGTATCTCTACAGCGTACAAAGGAGTACAGAAGGTATCTCTACAGCGCACAAAATAGTACAGAAGGTATCTCTACAGCGCACAAAGGAGTACAGAAGGTATCTTTACAGCGCACAAAGGAGTACAGAAGGTATCTCTACAGCGCACAAAGGAGTACAGAAGGTATCTCTACAGCGCACAAAGGAGTACAGGAAATATCTCTAGAACGTACAAAGGAGTACACGAGGTATCTCAAAAGCGTACAATGGAGTACAGAAGGTATCTCTACAGCGCACAAAGGAGTACAGAAGGTATCTCTACAGCGCACAAAGGAGTACAGAAGGTATCTCTACAGCGCACAAAGGAGTACAGAAGGTATCTCTACAGCGCACAAAGGAGTACAGAAGGTGTCTCTACAGCGCACAAAGGAGTACAGAAGGTATCTCTACAGCGCACAAAGGAGTACAGAAGGTATCTCTACAGCGCACAAAGGAGTACAGGAAATATCTCTAGAACGTACAAAGGAGTACACGAGGTATCTCTACAGCGCACAAAGGAGTACAGAAGGTATCTCTACAGCGCACAAAGGAGTACAGAAGGTATCTCTACAGCGCACAAAGGAGTACAGAAGGTATCTCTACAGCGCACAAAAGAGTACAGAAGGTATCTCTACAGCGCACAAAGGAGTACAGGAAATATCTCTAGAACGTACAAAGAAGTACACGAGGTATCTCTACAGCGCACAAAGGAGTACAGAAGGTATCTCTACAGCGCACAAAGGAGTACAGAAGGTATCTCTACAGCGCACAAAGGAGTAGAAGGTATCTCTACAGCGCACAAAGGAGTACAGAAGGTATCTCTACAGCGCACAAAGGAGTACAGAAGGTATCTCTACAGCGCACAAAGGAGTACAGAAGGTATCTCTACAGCGCACAAAGGAGTACAGAAGGTATCTCTACAGCGCACAAAGGAGTACAGGAAATATCTCTAGAACGTACAAAGGAGTACACGAGGTATCTCTACAGCGTACAAAGGAGTAAAGAAGGTATTTCTACAGCGCACAAAGGAGTACAGAAGGTATCTCTACAGCGTACAAAGGAGTACAGAAGGTATCTCTACAGCGCACAAAGGAGTACAGAAGGTATCTCTACAGCGCACAAAGGAGTACAGAAGGTATCTCTACAGCGCACAAAGGAGTACAGAAGGTATCTCTACAGCGCACAAAGGAGTACAGGAAATATCTCTAGAACGTACAAAGGAGTACACGAGGTATCTCTACAGCGTACAAAGGAGTACAGAAGGTATCTCTACAGCGTACAAAGGAGTACAGAAGGTATCTCTACAGCGCACAAAGGAGTACAGAAGGTATCTCTACAGCGCACAAAGGAGTACAGAAGGTATCTCTACAGCGCACAAAGGAGTACAGAAGGTATCTCTACAGCGCACAAAGGAGTAAAGAAAATATCTCTAGAACGTACAAAGGAGTACACGAGGTATCTCTACAGCGTACAAAGGAGTACAGAAGGTATCTCTACAGCGCACAAAGGAGTACAGAAGGTATCTCTACAGCGCACAAAGGAGTACAGAAGGTATCTCTACAGCGCACAAAGGAGTACAGGAAATATCTCTAGAACGTACAAAGGAGTACACGAGGTATCTCTACAGCGCACAAAGGAGTACAGAAGGTATCTCTACAGCGCACAAAGGAGTACAAAAGGTATCTCTACAGCGCACAAAGGAGTACAGATGGTATCTCTACAGCGCACAAAGGAGTACAGAAGGTATCTCTACAGCGCACAAAGGAGTACAGAAGGTATCTCTACAGCGCACAAAGGAGTACAGGAAATATCTCTAGAACGTACAAAGGAGTACACGAGGTAGCTCTACAGCGTACAAAGGAGTACAGAAGGTATCTCTACAGCGCACAAAGGAGTACAGAAGGTATCTCTACAGCGCACAAAGGAGTACAGAAGGTATCTCTACAGCGCACAAAGGAGTACAGAAGGTATCTCTACAGCGCACAAAGGAGTACAGAAGTTATCTCTAAAGCGCACAAAGGAGTACAGGAAATATCTCTAGAACGTACAAAGGAGTACACGAGGTATCTCTACAGCGTACAAAGGAGTACAGAAGGTATCTCTACAGCGCACAAAGGAGTACAGAAGGTATCTCTACAGCGCACAAAGGAGTACAGAAGGTATCTCTACAGCGCACAAAGGAGTACAGAAGGTATCTATACAGCGCACAAAGGAGTACAGGAAATATCTCTAGAACGTACAAAGGAGTACACGAGGTATCTCTACAGCGTACAAAGGAGTACAGAAGGTATCTCTACAGCGCACAAAGGAGTATAGAAGGTATCTCTACAGCGCACAAAGGAGTACAGGAAATATTTCTAGAACGTACAAAGGAGTACACGAGGTATCTCTACAGCGCACAAAGGAGTACAGAAGGTATCTCTACAGCGCACAAAGGAGTACAGAAGGTATCTCTACAGCGCACAAAGGAGTACAGAAGGTATCTCTACAGCGCACAAAGGAGTACAGAAGTTATCTCTACAGAGCACAAAGGAGTACAGAAGGTATCTCTACAGCGGACAAAGGAGTACATAGGGTATCTCTACAGCGCACAAAGGAGTACAGAAGGTATCTCTACAGCGCACAAAGGAGTACAGGAAATATCTCTAGAACGTACAAAGGAGTACACGAGGTATCTCTACAGCGTACAAAGGAGTACAGAAGGTATCTCTACAGCGCACAAAGGAGTACAGAAGGTATCTCTACAGCGCACAAAGGAGTACAGGAAATATTTCTAGAACGTACTAAGGAGTACACGAGGTATCTCTACAGCGCACAAAGGAGTACAGAAGGTATCTCTACAGCGCACAAAGGAGTACAGAAGGTATCTCTACAGCGCACAAAGGAGTACAGAAGGTATCTCTACAGCGCACAAAGGAGTACAGAAGGTATCTCTACAGCGCACAAAGGAGTACAGAAGGTATCTCTACAGCGCACAAAGGAGTACAGAAGGTATCTCTACAGCGCACAAAGGAGTACAGGAAATATCTCTAGAACGTACAAAGGAGTACACGAGGTATCTCTACAGCGTACAAAGGAGTACAGAAGGTATCTCTACAGCGCACAAAGGAGTACAGAAGGTATCTCTACAGCGCACAAAGGAGTACAGAAGGTATCTCTACAGCGCACAAAGGAGTACAGAAGGTATCTCTACAGCGTACAAAGGAGTACAGAAGGTATCTCTACAGCGCACAAAGGAGTACAGAAGGTATCTCTACAGCGCACAAAGGAGTACAGGAAATATCTCTAGAACGTACAAAGGAGTACAGGAAATATCTCTACAGCGCACAAAGGAGTACAGAAGGTATCTCTACAGCGCACAAACGAGTACAGAAGGTATCTCTACAGCGCACAAAGGAGTACAGAAGGTATCTCTACAGCGCACAAAGGAGTACAGAAGGTATCTCTACAGCGCACAAAGGAGTACAGAAGGTATCTCTACAGCGCACAAAGGAGTACAGAAGGTATCTCTACAGCGCACAAAGGAGTACAGGAAATATCTCTAGAACGTACAAAGGAGTACACGAGGTATCTCTACAGCGCACAAAGGAGTACAGAAGGTATCTCTACAGCGCACAAAGGAGTACAGGAAATATCTCTAGAACGCACAAAGGAGTACACGAGGTATCTCCACAGCGTACAAAGGAGTACAGAAGGTATCTCTACAGCGCACAAAGGAGTACACGAGGTATCTCTACAGCGTACAAAGGAGTACAGAAGGTATCTCTACAGCGTACAAAGGAGTACACGAGGTATCTCTACAGCGCACAAAGGAGTACAGAAGGTATCTCTACAGCGCACAAAGGAGTACAGAAGGTATCTCTACAGCGCACAAAGGAGTACAGGAAATATCTCTAGAACGTACAAAGGAGTACACGAGGTATCTCTACAGCGCACAAAGGAGTACAGAAGGTATCTCTACAGCGCACAAAGGAGTACAGAAGGTATCTCTACAGCGCACAAAGGAGTACAGAAGGTATCTCTACAGCGCACAAAGGAGTACAAAAGGTATCTCTACAGCGCACAAAGGAGTACAGGAAATATCTCTAGAACGTACAAAGGAGTACACGAGGTATCTCTACAGCGTACAAAGGAGTAAAGAAGGTATTTCTACAGCGCACAAAGGAGTACAGAAGGTATCTCTACAGCGTACAAAGGAGTACAGAATGTATCTCTACAGCGCTCAAAGGAGTACAGAAGGTATCTCTACAGCGCACAAAGGAGTACAGAAGGTATCTCTACAGCGCACAAAGGAGTACAGAAGGTATCTCTACAGCGCACAAAGGAGTACAGGAAATATCTCTAGAACGTACAAAGGAGTACACGAGGTATCTCTACAGCGTACAAAGGAGTACAGAAGGTATCTCTACAGCGTACAAAGGAGTACAGAAGGTATCTCTACAGCGCACAAAGGAGTACAGAAGGTATCTCTACAGCGCACAAAGGAGTACAGAAGGTATCTCTACAGCGCACAAAGGAGTACAGAAGGTATCTCTACAGCGCACAAAGGAGTAAAGGAAATATCTCTAGAACGTACAAAGGAGTACACGAGGTATCTCTACAGCGTACAAAGGAGTACAGAAGGTATCTCTACAGCGCACAAAGGAGTACAGAAGGTATCTCTACAGCGCACAAAGGAGTACAGGAAATATCTCTAGAACGTACAAAGGAGTACACGAGGTATCTCTACAGCGCACAAAGGAGTACAGAAGGTATCTCTACAGCGCACAAAGGAGTACAAAAGGTATTTCTACAGCGCACAAAGGAGTACAGAAGGTATCTCTACAGCGCACAAAGGAGTACAGAAGGTATCTCTACAGCGCACAAAGGAGTACAGAAGGTATCTCTACAGCGCACAAAGGAGTACAGGAAATATCTCTAGAACGTACAAAGGAGTACACGAGGTAGCTCTACAGCGTACAAAGGAGTACAGAAGGTATCTCTACAGCGCACAAAGGAGTACAGAAGGTATCTCTACAGCGCACAAAGGAGTACAGAAGGTATCTCTACAGCGCACAAAGGAGTACAGAAGGTATCTCTACAGCGCACAAAGGAGTACAGAAGTTATCTCTACAGCGCAAAAAGGAGTACAGGAAATATCTCTAGAACGTACAAAGGAGTACACGAGGTATCTCTACAGCGTACAAAGGAGTGCAGAAGGTATCTCTACAGCGCACAAAGGAGTACAGAAGGTATCTCTACAGCGCACAAAGGAGTACAGAAGGTATCTCTACAGCGCACAAAGGAGTACAGAAGGTATCTCTACAGCGCACAAAGGAGTACAGAAGGTATCTCTACAGCGCACAAAGGAGTACAGAAGGTATCTCTACAGCGCACAAAGGAGTACAGAAGGTATCTCTACAGCGCACAAAGGAGTACAGGAAATATCTCTAGAACGTACAAAGGAGTACACGAGGTATCTCTACAGCGTACAAAGGAGTACAGAAGGTATCTCTACAGCGCACAAAGGAGTACAGAAGGTATCTCTACAGCGCACAAAGGAGTACAGAAGGTATCTCTACAGCGCACAAAGGAGTACAGAAGGTATCTCTACAGCGTACAAAGGAGTACAGAAGGTATCTCTACAGCGCACAAAGGAGTACAGAAGGTATCTCTACAGCGCACAAAGGAGTACAGGAAATATCTCTAGAACGTACAAAGGAGTACAGGAAATATCTCTACAGCGCACAAAGGAGTACAGAAGGTATCTCTACAGCGCACAAACGAGTACAGAAGGTATCTCTACAGCGCACAAAGGAGTACAGAAGGTATCTCTACAGCGCACAAAGGAGTACAGAAGGTATCTCTACAGCGCACAAAGGAGTACAGAAGGTATCTCTACAGCGCACAAAGGAGTACAGGAAATATCTCTAGAACGTACAAAGGAGTACACGAGGTATCTCTACAGCGCACAAAGGAGTACAGAAGGTATCTCTACAGCGCACAAAGGAGTACAGGAAATATCTCTAGAACGCACAAAGGAGTACACGAGGTATCTCCACAGCGTACAAAGGAGTACAGAAGGTATCTCTACAGCGCACAAAGGAGTACACGAGGTATCTCTACAGCGTACAAAGGAGTACAGAAGGTATCTCTACAGCGCACAAAGGAGTACAGAAGGTATCTCTACAGCGCACAAAGGAGTACAGAAGGTATCTCTACAGCGCACAAAGGAGTACAGGAAATATCTCTAGAACGTACAAAGGAGTACACGAGGTATCTCTACAGCGCACAAAGGAGTACAGAAGGTATCTCTACAGCGCACAAAGGAGTACAAAAGGTATTTCTACAGCGCACAAAGGAGTACAGAAGGTATCTCTACAGCGCACAAAGGAGTACAGAAGGTATCTCTACAGCGCACAAAGGAGTACAGAAGGTATCTCTACAGCGCACAAAGGAGTACAGGAAATATCTCTAGAACGTACAAAGGAGTACACGAGGTAGCTCTACAGCGTACAAAGGAGTACAGAAGGTATCTCTACAGCGCACAAAGGAGTACAGAAGGTATCTCTACAGCGCACAAAGGAGTACAGAAGGTATCTCTACAGCGCACAAAGGAGTACAGAAGGTATCTCTACAGCGCACAAAGGAGTACAGAAGTTATCTCTACAGCGCAAAAAGGAGTACAGGAAATATCTCTAGAACGTACAAAGGAGTACACGAGGTATCTCTACAGCGTACAAAGGAGTGCAGAAGGTATCTCTACAGCGCACAAAGGAGTACAGAAGGTATCTCTACAGCGCACAAAGGAGTACAGAAGGTATCTCTACAGCGCACAAAGGAGTACAGAAGGTATCTCTACAGCGCACAAAGGAGTACAGAAGGTATCTCTACAGCGCACAAAGGAGTACAGAAGGTATCTCTACAGCGCACAAAGGAGTACAGAAGGTATCTCTACAGCGCACAAAGGAGTACAGGAAATATCTCTAGAACGTACAAAGGAGTACACGAGGTATCTCTACAGCGTACAAAGGAGTACAGAAGGTATCTCTACAGCGCACAAAGGAGTACAGAAGGTATCTCTACAGCGCACAAAGGAGTACAGAAGGTATCTCTACAGCGCACAAAGGAGTACAGAAGGTATCTCTACAGCGTACAAAGGAGTACAGAAGGTATCTCTACAGCGCACAAAGGAGTACAGAAGGTATCTCTACAGCGCACAAAGGAGTACAGGAAATATCTCTAGAACGTACAAAGGAGTACAGGAAATATCTCTACAGCGCACAAAGGAGTACAGAAGGTATCTCTACAGCGCACAAACGAGTACAGAAGGTATCTCTACAGCGCACAAAGGAGTACAGAAGGTATCTCTACAGCGCACAAAGGAGTACAGAAGGTATCTCTACAGCGCACAAAGGAGTACAGAAGGTATCTCTACAGCGCACAAAGGAGTACAGAAGGTATCTCTACAGCGCACAAAGGAGTACAGGAAATATCTCTAGAACGTACAAAGGAGTACACGAGGTATCTCTACAGCGCACAAAGGAGTACAGAAGGTATCTCTACAGCGCACAAAGGAGTACAGGAAATATCTCTAGAACGCACAAAGGAGTACACGAGGTATCTCCACAGCGTACAAAGGAGTACAGAAGGTATCTCTACAGCGCACAAAGGAGTACACGAGGTATCTCTACAGCGTACAAAGGAGTACAGAAGGTATCTCTACAGCGTACAAAGGAGTACACGAGGTATCTCTACAGCGCACAAAGGAGTACAGAAGGTATCTCTACAGCGCACAAAGGAGTACAGAAGGTATCTCTACAGCGCACAAAGGAGTACAGGAAATATCTCTAGAACGTACAAAGGAGTACACGAGGTATCTCTACAGCGCACAAAGGAGTACAGAAGGTATCTCTACAGCGCACAAAGGAGTACAGAAGGTATCTCTACAGCGCACAAAGGAGTACAGAAGGTATCTCTACAGCGCACAAAGGAGTACAAAAGGTATCTCTACAGCGCACAAAGGAGTACAGGAAATATCTCTAGAACGTACAAAGGAGTACACGAGGTATCTCTACAGCGTACAAAGGAGTAAAGAAGGTATTTCTACAGCGCACAAAGGAGTACAGAAGGTATCTCTACAGCGTACAAAGGAGTACAGCTTGTATCTCTACAGCGCACAAAGGAGTACAGAAGGTATCTCTACAGCGCACAAAGGAGTACAGAAGGTATCTCTACAGCGCACAAAGGAGTACAGAAGGTATCTCTACAGCGCACAAAGGAGTACAGGAAATATCTCTAGAACGTACAAAGGAGTACACGAGGTATCTCTACAGCGTACAAAGGAGTACAGAAGGTATCTCTACAGCGTACAAAGGAGTACAGAAGGTATCTCTACAGCGCACAAAGGAGTACAGAAGGTATCTCTACAGCGCACAAAGGAGTACAGAAGGTATCTCTACAGCGCACAAAGGAGTACAGAAGGTATCTCTACAGCGCACAAAGGAGTAAAGGAAATATCTCTAGAACATACAAAGGAGTACACGAGGTATCTCTACAGCGTACAAAGGAGTACAGAAGGTATCTCTACAGCGCACAAAGGAGTACAGAAGGTATCTCTACAGCGCACAAAGGAGTACAGAAGGTATCTCTACAGCGCACAAAGGAGTACAGGAAATATCTCTAGAACGTACAAAGGAGTACACGAGGTATCTCTACAGCGCACAAAGGAGTACAGGAGGTATCTCTACAGCGCACAAAGGAGTACAAAAGGTATTTCTACAGCACACAAAGGAGTACAGAAGGTATCTCTACAGCGCACAAAGGAGTACAGAAGGTATCTCTACAGCGCACAAAGGAGTACAGAAGGTATCTCTACAGCGCACAAAGGAGTACAGGAAATATCTCTAGAACGTACAAAGGAGTACACGAGGTATCTCTACAGCGCACAAAGGAGTACAGAAGGTATCTCTACAGTGCACAAAGGAGTACAGGAAATATCTCTAGAACGCACAAAGGAGTACACGAGGTATCTCCACAGCGTACAAAGGAGTACAGAAGGTATCTCTACAGCGCACAAAGGAGTACACGAGGTATCTCTACAGCGTACAAAGGAGTACAGAAGGTATCTCTACAGCGTACAAAGGAGTACACGAGGTATCTCTACAGCGCACAAAGGAGTACAGAAGGTATCTCTACAGCGCACAAAGGAGTACAGAAGGTATCTCTACAGCGCACAAAGGAGTACAGGAAATATCTCTAGAACGTACAAAGGAGTACACGAGGTATCTCTACAGCGCACAAAGGAGTACAGAAGGTATCTCTACAGCGCACAAAGGAGTACAGAAGGTATCTCTACAGCGCACAAAGGAGTACAGAAGGTATCTCTACAGCGCACAAAGGAGTACAAAAGGTATCTCTACAGCGCACAAAGGAGTACAGGAAATATCTCTAGAACGTACAAAGGAGTACACGAGGTATCTCTACAGCGTACAAAGGAGTAAAGAAGGTATTTCTACAGCGCACAAAGGAGTACAGAAGGTATCTCTACAGCGTACAAAGGAGTACAGCTTGTATCTCTACAGCGCACAAAGGAGTACAGAAGGTATCTCTACAGCGCACAAAGGAGTACAGAAGGTATCTCTACAGCGCACAAAGGAGTACAGAAGGTATCTCTACAGCGCACAAAGGAGTACAGGAAATATCTCTAGAACGTACAAAGGAGTACACGAGGTATCTCTACAGCGTACAAAGGAGTACAGAAGGTATCTCTACAGCGTACAAAGGAGTACAGAAGGTATCTCTACAGCGCACAAAGGAGTACAGAAGGTATCTCTACAGCGCACAAAGGAGTACAGAAGGTATCTCTACAGCGCACAAAGGAGTACAGAAGGTATCTCTACAGCGCACAAAGGAGTAAAGGAAATATCTTTAGAACATACAAAGGAGTACACGAGGTATCTCTACAGCGTACAAAGGAGTACAGAAGGTATCTCTACAGCGCACAAAGGAGTACAGAAGGTATCTCTACAGCGCACAAAGGAGTACAGAAGGTATCTCTACAGCGCACAAAGGAGTACAGGAAATATCTCTAGAACGTACAAAGGAGTACACGAGGTATCTCTACAGCGCACAAAGGAGTACAGAAGGTATCTCTACAGCGCACAAAGGAGTACAAAAGGTATTTCTACAGCGCACAAAGGAGTACAGAAGGTATCTCTACAGCGCACAAAGGAGTACAGAAGGTATCTCTACAGCGCACAAAGGAGTACAGAAGGTATCTCTACAGCGCACAAAGGAGTACAGGAAATATCTCTAGAACGTACAAAGGAGTACACGAGGTAGCTCTACAGCGTACAAAGGAGTACAGAAGGTATCTCTACAGCGCACAAAGGAGTACAGAAGGTATCTCTACAGCGCACAAAGGAGTACAGAAGGTATCTCTACAGCGCACAAAGGAGTACAGAAGGTATCTCTACAGCGCACAAAGGAGTACAGAAGTTATCTCTACAGCGCAAAAAGGAGTACAGGAAATATCTCTAGAACGTACAAAGGAGTACACGAGGTATCTCTACAGCGTACAAAGGAGTGCAGAAGGTATCTCTACAGCGCACAAAGGAGTACAGAAGGTATCTCTACAGCGCACAAAGGAGTACAGAAGGTATCTCTACAGCGCACAAAGGAGTACAGAAGGTATCTATACAGCGCACAAAGGAGTACAGGAAATATCTCTAGAACGTACAAAGGAGTACACGAGGTATCTCTACAGCGTACAAAGGAGTACAGAAGGTATCTCTACAGCGCACAAAGGAGTATAGAAGGTATCTCTACAGCGCACAAAGGAGTACAGGAAATATTTCTAGAACGTACAAAGGAGTACACGAGGTATCTCTACAGCGCACAAAGGAGTACAGAAGGTATCTCTACAGCGCACAAAGGAGTACAGAAGGTATCTCTACAGCGCACAAAGGAGTACAGAAGGTATCTCTACAGCGCACAAAGGAGTACAGAAGTTATCTCTACAGCGCACAAAGGAGTACAGAAGGTATCTCTACAGCGCACAAAGGAGTACAGAAGGTATCTCTACAGCGCACAAAGGAGTACAGAAGGTATCTCTACAGCGCACAAAGGAGTACAGGAAATATCTCTAGAACGTACAAAGGAGTACACGAGGTATCTCTACAGCGTACAAAGGAGTACAGAAGGTATCTCTACAGCGCACAAAGGAGTACAGAAGGTATCTCTACAGCGCACAAAGGAGTACAGGAAATATTTCTAGAACGTACTAAGGAGTACACGAGGTATCTCTACAGCGCACAAAGGAGTACAGAAGGTATCTCTACAGCGCACAAAGGAGTACAGAAGGTATCTCTACAGCGCACAAAGGAGTACAGAAGGTATCTCTACAGCGCACAAAGGAGTACAGAAGGTATCTCTACAGCGCACAAAGGAGTACAGAAGGTATCTCTACAGCGCACAAAGGAGTACAGAAGGTATCTCTACAGCGCACGAAGGAGTACAGAAGGTATCTCTACAGCGCACAAAGGAGTACATGAAATATCTCTAGAACGTACAAAGGAGTACACGAGGTATCTCTACAGCGTACAAAGGAGTACAGAAGGTATCTCTACAGCGCACAAAGGAGTACAGAAGGTATCTCTACAGCGCACAAAGGAGTACAGAAGGTATCTCTACAGCGCACAAAGGAGTGCAGAAGGTATCTCTACAGCGTACAAAGGAGTACAGAAGGTATCTCTACAGCGCACAAAGGAGTACAGAAGGTATCTCTACAGCGCACAAAGGAATACAGGAAATATCTCTAGAACGTACAAAGGAGTACAGGAAATATCTCTACAGCGCACAAAGGAGTACAGAAGGTATCTCTACAGCGCACAAACGAGTACAGAAGGTATCTCTACAGCGCACAAAGGAGTACAGAAGGTATCTCTACAGCGCACAAAGGAGTACAGAAGGTATCTCTACAGCGCACAAAGGAGTACAGAAGGTATCTCTACAGCGCACAAAGGAGTACAGAAGGTATCTCTACAGCGCACAAAGGAGTACAGGAAATATCTCTAGAACGTACAAAGGAGTACACGAGGTATCTCTACAGCGCACAAAGGAGTACAGAAGGTATCTCTACAGCGCACAAAGGAGTACAGGAAATATCTCTAGAACGCACAAAGGAGTACACGAGGTATCTCCACAGCGTACAAAGGAGTACAGAAGGTATCTCTACAGCGCACAAATGAGTACACGAGGTATCTCTACAGCGTACAAAGGAGTACAGAAGGTATCTCTACAGCGTACAAAGGAGTACACGAGGTATCTCTACAGCGCACAAAGGAGTACAGAAGGTATCTCTACAGCGCACAAAGGAGTACAGAAGGTATCTCTACAGCGCACAAAGGAGTACAGAAGGTATCTCTACAGCACACAAAGGAGTACAGAAGGTATCTCTACAGCGCACAAAGGAGTACAGAAGGAATCTCCACAGCGCACAAAGGAGTACAGGAAATATCTCTAGAACGCACAAAGGAGTACACGAGGTATCTCTACAGCGTACAAAGGAGTACAGAAGGTATCTCTACAGCGCACAAAGGAGTACACGAGGTATCTCTACAGCGCACAAAGGAGTACAGAAGGTATCTCTACAGCGCACAAAGGAGTACAGAAGGTATCTCTACAGCGCACAAAGGAGTACAGAAGGTATCTCTACAGCGCACAAAGGAGTACAGGAAATATCTCTAGAACGTACAAAGGAGTACACGAGGTATCTCTACAGCGTACAAAGGAGTACAGAAGGTATCTCTACAGCGTACAAAGGAGTACAGAAGGTATCTCTACAGCGCACAAAGGAGTACAGAAGGTATCTCTACTGCGCACAAAGGAGTACAGAAGGTATCTCTACAGCGCACAAAGGAGTACAGAAGGTATCTTTACAGCGCACAAAAGAGTACAGGAAATATCTCTAGAACGTACAAAGGAGTACACGAGGTATCTTTACAGCGTACAAAGGAGTACAGAAGGTATCTCTACAGCGCACAAGGGAGTACAGAAGGTATCTCTACAGCGCACAAAGGAGTACAGAAGGTATCTCTACAGCGCACAAAGGAGTACAGAAGGTATCTCTACAGCGTACAAAGGAGTACACGAGGTATCTCTACAGCGCACGAAGGAGTACAGAAGGTATCCCTACAGCGTACAAAGGAGTACAGAAGGTATCTCTACAGCGCACAAAGGAGTACAGGAAATATCTCTAGAACGTACGAAGGAGTACACGAGGTATCTCTACAGCGCATAAAGGAGTACAGAAGGTATCTCTACAGCGCACAAAGGAGTACAGAAGGTATCTCTACAGCGCACAAAGGAGTACAGAAGGTATCTCTACAGCGTACAAAGGAGTACACGAGGTATCTCTACATCGCACAAAGGAGTACAGAAGGTATCTCTACAGCGCACAAAGGAGTACAGAAGGTATCTCTACGGCGCACAAAGGAGTACAGAAGGTATCTCTACAGCGCACAAAGGAGTACAGAAGGTATATCTACAGCGCACAAAGGAGTACAGAAGGTATCTCTACAGCGCACAAAGGAGTACAGAAGGTATCTCTACAGCGCACAAGGGAGTACAGGAGGTATCTCTACAGCGCACAAAGGAGTACAGAAGGTATCTCTACAGCGTACAAAGGAGTACACGAGGTATCTCTACAGCGCACAAAGGAGTACAGAAGGTATCTCTACAGCGCACAAAGGAGTACAGAAGGTATCCCTACAGCGCACAAAGGAGTACAGAAGGTATCTCTACCGCGCACAAAGGAGTACAGGAAATATCTCTAGAACGTACAAAGGAGTACACGAGGTATCTCTACAGCGTACAAAGGAGTACAGAAGGTATCTCTACAGCGCACAAAGGAGTACAGAAGGTATCTCTACAGCGCACAAAGGAGTACAGAAGGTATCTCTACAGCGCACAAAGGATTACAGAAGGTATCTCTACAGCGCACAAAGGAGTACAGAAGGTATCTCTACAGCGCACAAAGGAGTACAGAAGGTATCTCTACAGCGCACAAAGAAGTACAGGAAATATCTCTAGAACATACAAAGGAGTACACGAGGTATCTCTACAGCGCACAAAGGAGTACAGAAGGTATCTCTACAGCGCACAAAGAAGTACAGAAGGTATCTCTACAGCGCACAAAGGAGTACAGAAGGTATCTCTACAGCTCACAAAGGAGTACAGAAGGTATCTCTACAGCGCACAAAGGAGTACAGGAAATATCTCTAGAACGTACAAAGGAGTACACGAGGTATCTCTACAGCGTACAAAGGAGTACAGAAGGTATCTCTACAGCGTACAAAGGAGTACAGAAGGTATCTCTACAGCGCACAAAGGAGTACAGAAGGTATCTCTACAGCGCACAAAGGAGTACAGAAGGTAACTCTACAGCGCACAAAGGAGTACAGAAGGTATCTCTACAGCGCACAAAGGAGTACAGGAAATATCTCTAGAACGTACAAAGGAGTACACGAGGTATCTCTACAGCGTACAAAGGAGTACAGAAGGTATCTCTACAGCGCACAAAGGAGTACAGAAGGTATCTCTACAGCGCACAAAGGAGTACAGGAAATATCTCTAGAACGTATAAAGGAGTACACGAGGAATCTCTACAGCGTACAAAGGAGTACAGAAGGTATCTCTACAGCGTACAAAGGAGTACAGAAGGTATCTCTACAGCGCACAAAGGAGTACAGAAGGTATCTCTACAGCGCACAAAGGAGTACAGAAGGTATCTCTACAGCGCACAAAGGAATACAGAAGGTATCTCTACAGCGCACAAAGGAGTACAGAAGGTATCTCTACAGCGCACAAAGGAGTACAGGAAATATCTCTAGAACGTACAAAGAAGTACACGAGGTATCTCTACAGCGTACAAAGGAGTACAGAAGGTATCTCTTCAGCGCACAAAGGAGTACAGAAGGTATCTCAACAGCGCACAAAGGAGTACAGAAGGTATCTCTACAGCGCACAAAGGTGTACAGAAGGTATCTCTACAGCGCACAAAGGAGTACAGGAAATATCTCTAGAACGTACAAAGGAGTACACGAGGTATCTCTACAGCGTACAAAGGAGTACAGAAGGTATCTCTACAGTGCACAATGGAGTACAGAAGGTATCTCTACAGCGCACAAAGGAGTACAGGAAATATCTCTAGAACGTACAAAGGAGTACACGAGGTATCTCTACAGCGCACAAAGGAGTACAGAAGGTATCTCTACAGCGCACAAAGGAGTACAGAAGGTATCTCTACAGCGCACAAAGGAGTACAGGAAATATCTCTAGAACGTACAAAGGAGTACACGAGGTATCTCTACAGCGCACAAAGGAGTACAGAAAGTATCTCTACAGCGCACAAAGGAGTACAGAAGGTATCTCTACAGCGCACAAAGGAGTACAGAAGGTATCTCTACAGCGCACAAAGGAGTACAGAAGGTATCTCTACAGCGCACAAAGGAGTACAGGAAATATCTCTAGAACGTACAAAGGAGTACACGAGGTATCTCTACAGCGCACAAAGGAGTACAGAAGGTATCTCTACAGCGCACAAAGGAGTACAGAAGGTATCTCTACAGCGCACAAAGGAGTACAGAAGGTATCTCTACAGCGCACAAAGGAGTACAGAAGGTATCTCTACAGCGCACAAAGGAGTACAGAAGGTATCTCTACAGCGCACAAAGGAGTACAGGAAATATCTCTAGAACGTACAAAGGAGTACACGAGGTATCTCTACAGCGTACAAAGGAGTACAGAAGGTATCTCTACAGCGCACAAAGGAGTACAGAAGGTATCTCTACAGCGCACAAAGGAGTACAGAAGGTATCTCTAGAGCGCACAAAGGAGTACAGAAGGTATCTCTACAGCGCACAAAAGAGTACAGGAAATATATCTAGAACGTACAAAGGAGTACACGAGGTATCTCTACAGCGTACAAAGGAGTACAGAAGGTATCTCTACAGCGCACAAAGGAGTACAGAAGGTATCTCTACAGCGCACAAAGGAGTACAGAAGGTATCTCTACAGCGCACAAAGGAGTACAGAAGGTATCTCTACAGCGCACAAAGGAGTACAGAAGGTATCTCTACAGCGCACAAAGGAGTACAGAAGGTATCTCTACAGCGCACAAAGGAGTACAGAAGGTATCTCTACAGCGCACAAAGGAGTACAGGAAATATCTCTAGAACGTACAAAGGAGTACACGAGGTATCTCTACAGCGCACAAAGGAGTACATAAGGTATCTCTACAGCGCACAAAGGAGTACAGAAGGTATCTCTACAGCGCACAAAGGAGTACAGAAGGTATCTCTACAGCGCACAAAGGAGTACAGAAGGTATCTCTACAGCGCACAAAGGAGTACAGGAAATATCTCTAGAACGTACAAAGGAGTACACGAGGTATCTCTACAGCGTACAAAGGAGTACAGAAGGTATCTCTACAGCGCACAAAGGAGTACAGAAGGTATCTCTACAGCGTACAAAGGAGTACACGAGGTATCTCTACAGCGCACAAAGGAGTACAGAAGGTATCTCTACAGCGCACAAAGGAGTACAGGAAATATCTCTAGAACGTACAAAGGAGTACACGAGGTATCTCTACAGCGCACAAAGAAGTACAGAAGGTATCTCTACAGCGCACAATGGAGTACATAAGGTATCTCTACAGCGCACAAAGGAGTACAGGAAATGTCTCTAGAACGTACAAAGGAGTACACGAGGTATCTCTACAGCGCACAAAGGAGTACAGAAGGTATCTCTACAGCGCACAAAGGAGTACAGAAGGTATCTCTACAGCGCACAAAGGAGTACAGAAGGTATCTCTACAGTGCACAAAGGAGTACAGAAGGTATCTCTACAGCGCACAAAGGAGTACAGAAGGTATCTCTACAGCGCACAAAGGAGTACAGAAGGTATCTCTACAGCGAACAAAGGAGTAGAGAAGGTATCTCTACAGCGCACAAAGGAGTACAGGAAATATCTCTAGAACGTACAAAGGAGTACACGAGGTATTTCTACAGCGTACAAAGGAGTACAGAAGGTATCTCTACAGCGCACAAAGGAGTACAGAAGGTATCTCTACAGCGTACAAAGGAGTACAGAAGGTATCTCTATAGCGCACAAAGGAGTACAGAAGGTATCTCTACAGCGCACAAAGGAGTACAGAAGGTATCTCTACAGCGCACAAAGGAGTACAGAAGGTATCTCTACAGCACACAAAGGAGTACAGGAAATATCTCTAGAACGTACAAAGGAGTACACGAGGTATCTCTACAGCGTACAAAGGAGTACAGAAGGTATCTCTACAGCGTACAAAGGAGTACAGAAGGTATCTCTACAGCGCACAAAGGAGTACAGAAGGTATCTCTACAGCGCACAAAGGAGTACAGAAGGTATCTCTACAGCACACAAAGGAGTACAGAAGGTATCTCTACAGCGCACAAAGGAGTACAGGAAATATCTCTAGAACGTACAAAGGAGTACACGAGGTATCTCTACAGCGTACAAAGGAGTATAGAAGGTATCTCTACAGTGCACAAAGGAGTACAGAAGGTATCTCTACAGCGCACAAAGGAGTACAGAAGGTATCTCTACAGCGCACAAAGGAGTACAGGAAATATCTCTAGAACGTACAAAGGAGTACACGAGGTATCTCTACAGCGCACAAAGGAGTACAGAAGGTATCTCTACAGCGCACAAAGGAGTACAGAAGGTATCTCTACAGCGCACAAAGAGGTACAGGAGGTATCTCTACAGCGCACAAAGGAGTACAGAAGGTATCTCTACAGCGCACAAAGGAGTACAGAAGGTATCTCTACAGCGCACAAAGGAGTACTGGAAATATCTCTAGAACGTACAAAGGAGTACAGAAGGTATCTCTACAGCGCACAAAGGAGTACAGAAGGTATCTCTACAGCGCACAAAGGAGTACAGAAGGTATCTCTACAGCGCACAAAGGAGTACAGAAGGTATCTCTACAGCGCACAAAGGAGTACAGGAAATATCTCTAGAACGTACAAAGGAGTACACGAGGTATCTCTACAGCGTACAAAGGAGTACAGAAGGTATCTCTACAGCGCACAAAGGAGTACAGAAGGTATCTCTACAGCGCACAAAGGAGTACAGAAGGTATCTCTACAGCGCACAAAGGAGTACAGAAGGTATCTCTACAGCGCACAAAGGAGTACAGGAAATATCTCTAGAACGTACAAAGGAGTACACGAGGTATCTCTACAGCGTACAAAGGAGTACAGAAGGTATCTCTACAGCGCACAAAGGAGTACAGAAGGTATCTCCACAGCGCACAAAGGAGTACAGAAGGTATCTCTACAGCGCACAAAGGAGTACAGAAGGTATCTCTACAGCGCACAAAGGAGTACAGAAGGTATCTCTACAGCGCACAAAGGAGTACAGGAAATATCTCCAGAACGTACAAAGGAGTACACGAGGTATCTCTACAGCGTACAAAGGAGTACAGAAGGTATCTCTACAGCGCACAAAGGAGTACAGAAGGTATCTCTACAGCGCACAAAGGAGTACAGAAGGTATCTCTACAGCGCACAAAGGAGTACAGAAGGTATCTCTACAGCGCACTAAGGAGTACAGGAAATATCTCTAGAACGTACAAAGGAGTACACGAGGTATCTCTACAGCGTACAAAGGAGTACAGAAGGTATCTCTACAGCGCACAAAGAAGTACAGAAGGTATCTCTACAGCGCACAAAGGAGTACAGGAAATATCTGTAGAACGTACAAAGGAGTACAGAAGGTATCTCTACAGCGCACAAAGGAGTACAGAAGGTATCTCTACAGCGCACAAAGGAGTACAGGAAATATCTCTAGAACGTACAAAGGAGTACACGAGGTATCTCTACAGCGCACAAAGGAGTACAGAAGGTATCTCTACAGCGCACAAAGGAGTACAGAAGGTATCTCTACAGCGCACAAAGGAGTACAGAAGTTATCTCTACAGCGCACAAAGGAGTACAGAAGGTATCTCTACAGCGCACAAAGGAGTACAGAAGGTATCTCTACAGCGCACAAAGGAGTACAGAAGGTATCTCTACAGCGCACAAAGGAGTACAGAAGATATCTCTACAGCGCACAAAGGAGTACAGAAGGTATCTCTACAGCGCACAAAGGAGTACAGAAGGTATCTCTACAGCGCACAAAGGAGTACAGGAAATATCTATAGAACGTACAAAGGAGTACACGAGGTATCTCTACAGCGTACAAAGGAGTACAGAAGGTATCTCTACAGCGCACAAAGGAGTACAGAAGGTATCTCTACAGCGCACAAAGGAGTACAGAAGGTATCTCTACAGCGCACAAAGGAGTACAGGAAATATCTCTAGAACGTACAAAGGAGTACACGAGGTATCTCTACAGCGTAAAAAGGAGTACAGAAGGTATCTCTACAGCGTACAAAGGAGTACAGAAGGTATCTCTAGAGCGCACAAAGGAGTACAGAAGGTAACTCTACAGCGCACAAAGGAGTACAGAAGGTATCTCTAAAGCGCACAAAGGAGTACAGAAGGTATCTCTACAGCGCACAAAGGAGTACAGGAAATATCTCTAGAACGTACAAAGGAGTACACGAGGTATCTCTACAGCGTACAAAGGAGTACAGAAGGTATCTCTACAGCGCACAAAGGAGTACAGAAGGTATCTCTACAGCGCACAAAGAAGTACAGAAGGTATCTCTACAGCGCACAAAGGAGTACAGAAGGTATCTCTACAGCGTACAAAGAAGTACAGAAGGTATCTCTACAGCGCACAAAGGAGTACAGAAGGTATCTCTACAGCGCACAAAGGAGTACAGGAAATATCTCTAGAACGTACAAAGGAGTACAGGAAATATCTCTACAGCGCACAAAGGAGTACAGAAGGTATCTCTACAGCGCACAAAATGGTACAAAAGGTATCTCTACAGCGCACAAAGGAGTACAGAAGGTATCTCTACAGCGCACAAAGGAGTACAGGAAATATCTCTAGAACGTACAAAGGAGTACACGAGGTATCTCTACAGCGTACAAAGGAGTACAGAAGGTATCTCTACAGCGCACAAAGGAGTACAGAAGGTATCTCTACAGCGCACAAAGGAGTACAGAAGGTATCTCTACAGCGCACAAAGGAGTACAGGAAATATCTCTAGAACGTACAAAGGAGTACAGGAAATATCTCTACAGCGCACAAAGGAGTACAGAAGGTATCTCTACAGCGCACAAAGGAGTACAGAAGGTATCTCTACAGCGCACAAAGGAGTACAGAAGGTATCTCTACAGCGCACAAAGGAGTACAGAAGGTATCTCTACAGCGCACAAAGGAGTACAGAAGGTATCTCTACAGCGCACAAAGGAGTACAGAAGGTATCTCTACAGCGCACAAAGGAGTACAGGAAATATCTCTAGAACGTACAAAGGAGTACACGAGGTATCTCTACAGCGCACAAAGGAGTACATAAGGTATCTCTACAGCGCACAAAGGAGTACAGAAGGTATCTCTACAGCGCACAAAGGAGTACAGAAGGTATCTCTACAGCGCACAAAGGAGTACAGAAGGTATCTCTACAGCGCACAAAGGAGTACAGGAAATATCTCTAGAACGTACAAAGGAGTACACGAGGTATCTCTACAGCGTACAAAGGAGTACAGAAGGTATCTCTACAGCGCACAAAGGAGTACAGAAGGTATCTCTACAGCGTACAAAGGAGTACACGAGGTATCTCTACAGCGCACAAAGGAGTACAGAAGGTATCTCTACAGCGCACAAAGGAGTACAGGAAATATCTCTAGAACGTACAAAGGAGTACACGAGGTATCTCTACAGCGCACAAAGAAGTACAGAAGGTATCTCTACAGCGCACAATGGAGTACATAAGGTATCTCTACAGCGCACAAAGGAGTACAGGAAATGTCTCTAGAACGTACAAAGGAGTACACGAGGTATCTCTACAGCGCACAAAGGAGTACAGAAGGTATCTCTACAGCGCACAAAGGAGTACAGAAGGTATCTCTACAGCGCACAAAGGAGTACAGAAGGTATCTCTACAGCGCACAAAGGAGTACAGAAGGTATCTCTACAGCGCACAAAGGAGTACAGAAGGTATCTCTACAGCGAACAAAGGAGTAGAGAAGGTATCTCTACAGCGCACAAAGGAGTACAGGAAATATCTCTAGAACGTACAAAGGAGTACACGAGGTATTTCTACAGCGTACAAAGGAGTACAGAAGGTATCTCTACAGCGCACAAAGGAGTACAGAAGGTATCTCTACAGCGTACAAAGGAGTACAGAAGGTATCTCTATAGCGCACAAAGGAGTACAGAAGGTATCTCTACAGCGCACAAAGGAGTACAGAAGGTATCTCTACAGCGCACAAAGGAGTACAGAAGGTATCTCTACAGCACACAAAGGAGTACAGGAAATATCTCTAGAACGTACAAAGGAGTACACGAGGTATCTCTACAGCGTACAAAGGAGTACAGAAGGTATCTCTACAGCGTACAAAGGAGTACAGAAGGTATCTCTACAGCGCACAAAGGAGTACAGAAGGTATCTCTACAGCGCACAAAGGAGTACAGAAGGTATCTCTACAGCACACAAAGGAGTACAGAAGGTATCTCTACAGCGCACAAAGGAGTACAGGAAATATCTCTAGAACGTACAAAGGAGTACACGAGGTATCTCTACAGCGTACAAAGGAGTATAGAAGGTATCTCTACAGTGCACAAAGGAGTACAGAAGGTATCTCTACAGCGCACAAAGGAGTACAGAAGGTATCTCTACAGCGCACAAAGGAGTACAGGAAATATCTCTAGAACGTCCAAAGGAGTACACGAGGTATCTCTACAGCGCACAAAGGAGTACAGAAGGTATCTCTACAGCGCACAAAGGAGTACAGAAGGTATCTCTACAGCGCACAAAGAGGTACAGGAGGTATCTCTACAGCGCACAAAGGAGTACAGAAGGTATCTCTACAGCGCACAAAGGAGTACAGAAGGTATCTCTACAGCGCACAAAGGAGTACTGGAAATATCTCTAGAACGTACAAAGGAGTACAGAAGGTATCTCTACAGCGCACAAAGGAGTACAGAAGGTATCTCTACAGCGCACAAAGGAGTACAGAAGGTATCTCTACAGCGCACAAAGGAGTACAGAAGGTATCTCTACAGCGCACAAAGGAGTACAGGAAATATCTCTAGAACGTACAAAGGAGTACACGAGGTATCTCTACAGCGTACAAAGGAGTACAGAAGGTATCTCTACAGCGCACAAAGGAGTACAGAAGGTATCTCTACAGCGCACAAAGGAGTACAGAAGGTATCTCTACAGCGCACAAAGGAGTACAGAAGGTATCTCTACAGCGCACAAAGGAGTACAGGAAATATCTCTAGAACGTACAAAGGAGTACACGAGGTATCTCTACAGCGTACAAAGGAGTACAGAAGGTATCTCTACAGCGCACAAAGGAGTACAGAAGGTATCTCCACAGCGCACAAAGGAGTACAGAAGGTATCTCTACAGCGCACAAAGGAGTACAGAAGGTATCTCTACAGCGCACAAAGGAGTACAGAAGGTATCTCTACAGCGCACAAAGGAGTACAGGAAATATCTCTAGAACGTACAAAGGAGTACACGAGGTATCTCTACAGCGTACAAAGGAGTACAGAAGGTATCTCTACAGCGCACAAAGGAGTACAGAAGGTATCTCTACAGCGCACAAAGGAGTACAGAAGGTATCTCTACAGCGCACAAAGGAGTACAGAAGGTATCTCTACAGCGCACTAAGGAGTACAGGAAATATCTCTAGAACGTACAAAGGAGTACACGAGGTATCTCTACAGCGTACAAAGGAGTACAGAAGGTATCTCTACAGCGCACAAAGAAGTACAGAAGGTATCTCTACAGCGCACAAAGGAGTACAGGAAATATCTGTAGAACGTACAAAGGAGTACAGAAGGTATCTCTACAGCGCACAAAGGAGTACAGAAGGTATCTCTACAGCGCACAAAGGAGTACAGGAAATATCTCTAGAACGTACAAAGGAGTACACGAGGTATCTCTACAGCGCACAAAGGAGTACAGAAGGTATCTCTACAGCGCACAAAGGAGTACAGAAGGTATCTCTACAGCGCACAAAGGAGTACAGAAGTTATCTCTACAGCGCACAAAGGAGTACAGAAGGTATCTCTACAGCGCACAAAGGAGTACAGAAGGTATCTCTACAGCGCACAAAGGAGTACAGAAGGTATCTCTACAGCGCACAAAGGAGTACAGAAGATATCTCTACAGCGCACAAAGGAGTACAGAAGGTATCTCTACAGCGCACAAAGGAGTACAGAAGGTATCTCTACAGCGCACAAAGGAGTACAGGAAATATCTATAGAACGTACAAAGGAGTACACGAGGTATCTCTACAGCGTACAAAGGAGTACAGAAGGTATCTCTACAGCGCACAAAGGAGTACAGAAGGTATCTCTACAGCGCACAAAGGAGTACAGAAGGTATCTCTACAGCGCACAAAGGAGTACAGGAAATATCTCTAGAACGTACAAAGGAGTACACGAGGTATCTCTACAGCGTAAAAAGGAGTACAGAAGGTATCTCTACAGCGTACAAAGGAGTACAGAAGGTATCTCTAGAGCGCACAAAGGAGTACAGAAGGTAACTCTACAGCGCACAAAGGAGTACAGAAGGTATCTCTAAAGCGCACAAAGGAGTACAGAAGGTATCTCTACAGCGCACAAAGGAGTACAGGAAATATCTCTAGAACGTACAAAGGAGTACACGAGGTATCTCTACAGCGTACAAAGGAGTACAGAAGGTATCTCTACAGCGCACAAAGGAGTACAGAAGGTATCTCTACAGCGCACAAAGAAGTACAGAAGGTATCTCTACAGCGCACAAAGGAGTACAGAAGGTATCTCTACAGCGTACAAAGAAGTACAGAAGGTATCTCTACAGCGCACAAAGGAGTACAGAAGGTATCTCTACAGCGCACAAAGGAGTACAGGAAATATCTCTAGAACGTACAAAGGAGTACAGGAAATATCTCTACAGCGCACAAAGGAGTACAGAAGGTATCTCTACAGCGCACAAAATGGTACAAAAGGTATCTCTACAGCGCACAAAGGAGTACAGAAGGTATCTCTACAGCGCACAAAGGAGTACAGGAAATATCTCTAGAACGTACAAAGGAGTACACGAGGTATCTCTACAGCGTACAAAGGAGTACAGAAGGTATCTCTACAGCGCACAAAGGAGTACAGAAGGTATCTCTACAGCGCACAAAGGAGTACAGAAGGTATCTCTACAGCGCACAAAGGAGTACAGGAAATATCTCTAGAACGTACAAAGGAGTACAGGAAATATCTCTACAGCGCACAAAGGAGTACAGAAGGTATCTCTACAGCGCACAAAGGAGTACAGAAGGTATCTCTACAGCGCACAAAGGAGTACAGAAGGTATCTCTACAGCGCACAAAGGAGTACAGAAGGTATCTCTACAGCGCACAAAGGAGTACAGGAGGTATCTCTACAGCGCACAAAGGAGTACAGAAGGTCTCTCTACAGCGCACAAAGGAGTACAGAAGGTATCTCTACAGCGCACAAAGGAGTACAGGAAATATCTCTAGAACGTACAAAGGAGTACAGAAGGTATCTCTACAGCGCACAAAGAAGTACAGAAGGTATCTCTACAGCGCACAAAGGAGTACAGAAGGTATCTCTACAGCGCACAAAGGAGTACAGGAAATATCTCTAGAACGTACAAAGGAGTACACGAGGTATCTCTACAGCGTACAAAGGAGTACATAAGGTATATCTACAGCGCACAAAGGAGTACAGAAGGTATCTCTACAGCGCACAAAGGAGTACAGAAGGTATCTCTACAGCGCACAAAGGAGTACAGGAGGTATCTCTACAGCGTACAAAGAAGTACAGAAGGTATCTCTACAGCGCACAAAGGAGTACAGAAGGTATCTCTACAGCGCACAAAAGAGTACAGGAAATATCTCTAGAACGTACAAAGGAGTACAGGAAATATCTCTACAGCGCACAAAGGAGTACAGAAGGTATCTCTACAGCGCACAAAGGAGTACAGAAGGTATCTCTACAGCGCACAAAGAAGTACAGATGGTATCTCTACAGCGCACAAAGGAGTACAGAAGCTATCTCTACAGCGCACAAAGGAGTACAGAAGGTATCTCTACAGCGCACAAAGGAGTACAGGAAATATCTCTAGAACGTACAAAGGAGTACACGAGGTATCTCTACAGCGTACAAAGGAGTACAGAAGGTATCTCTACAGCGCACAAAGGAGTACAGAAGGTATCTCAGCAGCGCACAAAGGAGTACAGAAAGTATCTCTACAGCGCACAAAGGAGTACAGAAGGTATCTCTACAGCGCACAAAGGAGTACAGGAAATATCTCTAGAACGTACAAAGGAGTACACGAGGTATTTCTACAGCGTACAAAGGAGTACAGAAGGTATCTCTACAGTGCACAAAGGAGTACAGAAGGTATCTCTACAGCGCACAAAGAAGTACAGAAGGTATCTCTACAACGTACAAAGGAGTACAGAAGGTATCTCTACAGCGCACAAAGGAGTACAGAAGGTATCTCTACAGCGCACAAAGGAGTACAGGAAATATCTCTAGAACGTACAAAGGAGTACACGAGGTATCTCTACAGCGCACAAAGGAGTACAGAAGGTATCTCTACAGCGCACGAAGGAGTACAGAAGGTATCTCTCCAGCGCACAAAGGAGTACAGGAAATATCTCTAGAACGTACAAAGGAGTACACGAGGTATCTCTACAGCGCACAAAGGAGTCCAGAAGGTATCTCTACAGCGCACAAAGGAGTACAGAAGGTATCTCTACAGCGCACAAAGGAGTACAGAAGGTATCTCCACAGCGCACAAAGGAGTACAGAAGGTATCTCTACAGCGCACAAAGGAGTACAGAAGGTATCTCTACAGCGCACAAAGGAGTACAGAAGGTATCTCTACAGCGCACAAAGGAGTACAGAAGGTATCTCTACAGCGCACAAAGGAGTACAGAAGGTATCTCTACAGCGCACAAAGGAGTACAGAAGGTATCTCTACAGCGCACAAAGGAGTACAGGAAATATCTCTAGAACGTACAAAGGAGTACACGAGGTATCTCTACAGCGTACGAAGGAGTACAGAAGGTATCTCTACAGCGCACAAAGGAGTACAGAAGGTATCTCTACAGCGTACAAAGGAGTACACGAGGTATCTCTACAGCGTACAAAGGAGTACAGAAGGTATCTCTACAGCGTACAAAGGAGTACAGAAGGTATCTCTACAGCGCACAAAGGAGTACAGAAGGTATCTCTACAGCGCACAAAGGAGTACAGAAGGTATCTCTACAGCGCACAAAGGAGTACAGAAGGTATCTCTACAGCGCACAAAGGAGTACAGGAAATATCTCTAGAACGTACAAAGGAGTACACGAGGTATCTCTACAGCGTACAAAGGAGTATAGAAGGTATCTCTACAGCGCACAAAGGAGTACAGAAGGTATCTCTACAGCGCACAAAGGAGTACAGAAGGTATCTCTACAGCGCACAAAGGAGTACAGGAAATATCTCTAGAACGTACAAAGGAGTACACGAGGTATCTCTACAGCGCACTAAGGAGTACAGAAAGTATCTCTACAGCGCACAAAGGAGTACAGAAGGTATCTCTACAGCGCACAAAGAGGTACAGAAGGTATCTCTACAGCGCACAAAGGAGTACAGAAGGTATCTCTACAGCGCACAAAGGAGTACAGAAGGTATCTCTACAGCGCACAAAGGAGTACAGGAAATATCTCTAGAACGTACAAAGGAGTACACGAGGTATCTCTACAGCGTACAAAGGAGTACAGAAGGTATCTCTACAGCGCACAAAGGAGTACAGAAGGTATCTCCACAGCGCACAAAGGAGTACAGAAGGTATCTCTACAGCGCACAAAGGTGTACAGAAGGTATCTCTACAGCGCACAAAGGAGTACAGAAGGTATCTCTACAGCGCACAAAGGAGTACAGGAAATATCTCTAGAACGTACAAAGGAGTACACGAGGTATCTCTACAGCGTACAAAGGAGTACAGAAGGTATCTCTACAGCGCACAAAGGAGTACAGAAGGTATCTCTACAGCGCACAAAGGAGTACAGAAGGTATCTCTACAGCGCACAAAGGAGTACAGAAGGTATCTCTACAGCGCACTAAGGAGTACAGGAAATATCTCTAGAACGTACAAAGGAGTACACGAGGTATCTCTACAGCGTACAAAGGAGTACAGAAGGTATCTCTACAGCGCACAAAGAAGTACAGAAGGTATCTCTACAGCGCACAAAGGAGTACAGGAAATATCTGTAGAACGTACAAAGGAGTACAGAAGGTATCTCTACAGCGCACAAAGGAGTACAGAAGGTATCTCTACAGCGCACAAAGGAGTACAGGAAATATCTCTAGAACGTACAAAGGAGTACACGAGGTATCTCTACAGCGCACAAAGGATTACAGAAGGTATCTCTACAGCGCACAAAGGAGTACAGAAGGTATCTCTACAGCGCACAAAGGAGTACAGAAGTTATCTCTACAGCGCACAAAGGAGTACAGAAGGTATCTCTACAGCGCACAAAGGAGTACAAAAGGTATCTCTACAGCGCACAAAGGAGTACAGAAGGTATCTCTACAGCGCACAAAGGAGTACAGAAGATATCTCTACAGCGCACAAAGGAGTACAGAAGGTATCTCTACAGCGCACAAAGGAGTACAGAAGGTATCTCTACAGCGCATGAAAGGAGTACAGGAAATATCTCTAGAACGTACAAAGGAGTACACGAGGTATCTCTACAGCGTACAAAGGAGTACAGAAGGTATCTCTACAGCGCACAAAGGAGTACAGAAGGTATCTCTACAGCGCACAAAGGAGTACAGAAGGTATCTCTACAGCGCACAAAGGAGTACAAGAAATATCTCTAGAACGTACAAAGGAGTACACGAGGTATCTCTACAGCGTAAAAAGGAGTACAGAAGGTATCTCTACAGCGTACAAAGGAGTACAGAAGGTATCTCTACAGCGCACGAAGGAGTACAGAAGGTAACTCTGCAGCGCACAAAGGAGTACAGAAGGTATCTCTACAGCGCACAAAGGAGTACAGAAGGTATCTCTACAGCGCACAAAGGAGTACAGGAAATATCTCTAGAACGTACAAAGGAGTACACGAGGTATCTCTACAGCGTACAAAGGAGTACAGAAGGTATCTCTACAGCGCACAAAGGAGTACAGAAGGTATCTCTACAGCGCACAAAGAAGTACAGAAGGTATCTCTACAGCGCACAAAGGAGTACAGAAGGTATCTCTACAGCGTACAAAGAAGTACAGAAGGTATCTCTACAGCGCACAAAGGAGTACAGAAGGTATCTCTACAGCGCACAAAGGAGTACAGGAAATATCTCTAGAACGTACAAAGGAGTACAGGAAATATCTCTACAGCGCACAAAGGAGTACAGAAGGTATCTCTACAGCGCACAAAATGGTACAAAAGGTATCTCTACAGCGCACAAAGGAGTACAGAAGGTATCTCTACAGCGCACAAAGGAGTACAGGAAATATCTCTAGAACGTACAAAGGAGTACACGAGGTATCTCTACAGCGTACAAAGGAGTACAGAAGGTATCTCTACAGCGCACAAAGGAGTACAGAAGGTATCTCTACAGCGCACAAAGGAGTACAGAAGGTATCTCTACAGCGCACAAAGGAGTACAGGAAATATCTCTAGAACGTACAAAGGAGTACAGGAAATATCTCTACAGCGCACAAAGGAGTACAGAAGGTATCTCTACAGCGCACAAAGGAGTACAGAAGGTATCTCTACAGCGCACAAAGGAGTACAGAAGGTATCTCTACAGCGCACAAAGGAGTACAGAAGGTATCTCTACAGCGCACAAAGGAGTACAGGAGGTATCTCTACAGCGCACAAAGGAGTACAGAAGGTATCTCTACAGCGCACAAAGGAGTACAGAAGGTATCTCTACAGCGCACAAAGGAGTACAGGAAATATCTCTAGAACGTACAAAGGAGTACAGAAGGTATCTCTACAGCGCACAAAGAAGTACAGAAGGTATCTCTACAGCGCACAAAGGAGTACAGAAGGTATCTCTACAGCGCACAAAGGAGTACAGGAAATATCTCTAGAACGTACAAAGGAGTACACGAGGTATCTCTACAGCGTACAAAGGAGTACATAAGGTATATCTACAGCGCACAAAGGAGTACAGAAGGTATCTCTACAGCGCACAAAGGAGTACAGAAGGTATCTCTACAGCGCACAAAGGAGTACAGAAGGTATCTCTACAGCGTACAAAGAAGTACAGAAGGTATCTCTACAGCGCACAAAGGAGTACAGAAGGTATCTCTACAGCGCACAAAAGAGTACAGGAAATATCTCTAGAACGTACAAAGGAGTACAGGAAATATCTCTACAGCGCACAAAGGAGTACAGAAGGTATCTCTACAGCGCACAAAGGAGTACAGAAGGTATCTCTACAGCGCACAAAGAAGTACAGATGGTATCTCTACAGCGCACAAAGGAGTACAGAAGGTATCTCTACAGCGCACAAAGGAGTACAGAAGGTATCTCTACATCGCACAAAGGAGTACAGGAAATATCTCTAGAACGTACAAAGGAGTACACGAGGTATCTCTACAGCGTACAAAGGAGTACAGAAGGTATCTCTACAGCGCACAAAGGAGTACAGAAGGTATCTCAGCAGCGCACAAAGGAGTACAGAAGGTATCTCTACAGCGCACAAAGGAGTACAGAAGGTATCTCTACAGCGCACAAAGGAGTACAGGAAATATCTCTAGAACGTACAAAGGAGTACACGAGGTATTTCTACAGCGTACAAAGGAGTACAGAAGGTATCTCTACAGTGCACAAAGGAGTACAGAAGGTATCTCTACAGCGCACAAAGAAGTACAGAAGGTATCTCTACAACGTACAAAGGAGTACAGAAGGTATCTCTACAGCGCACAAAGGAGTACAGAAGGTATCTCTACAGCGCACAAAGGAGTACAGGAAATATCTCTAGAACGTACAAAGGAGTACACGAGGTATCTCTACAGCGCACAAAGGAGTACAGAAGGTATCTCTACAGCGCACGAAGGAGTACAGAAGGTATCTCTACAGCGCACAAAGGAGTACAGAAAATATCTCTAGAACGTACAAAGGAGTACACGAGGTATCTCTACAGCGCACAAAGGAGTCCAGAAGGTATCTCTACAGCGCACAAAGGAGTACAGAAGGTATCTCTACAGCGCACAAAGGAGTACAGAAGGTATCTCTACAGCGCACAAAGGAGTACAGAAGGTATCTCTACAGCGCACAAAGGAGTACAGAAGGTATCTCTACAGCGCACAAAGGAGTACAGAAGGTATCTCTACAGCGCACAAAGGAGTACAGAAGGTATCTCTACAGCGCACAAAGGAGTACAGAAGGTATCTCTACAGCGCACAAAGGAGTACAGGAAATATCTCTAGAACGTACAAAGGAGTACACGAGGTATCTCTACAGCGTACAAAGGAGTACAGAAGGTATCTCTTCAGCGCACAAAGGAGTACAGAAGGTATCTCTACAGCGCACAAAGGAGTACAGAAGGTATCTCTACAGCGCACAAAGGAGTACAGAAGGTATCTCTACAGCGTACAAAGGAGTACAGAAGGTATCTCTACAGCGCACAAAGGAGTACAGAAGGTATCTCTACAGCGCACAAAGGAGTACAGGAAATATCTCTAGAACGTACAAAGGAGTACAGGAAATATCTCTACAGCGCACAAAGGAGTACAGAAGGTATCTCTACAGCGCACAAAGGAGTACAAAAGGTATCTCTACAGCGCACAAAGGAGTACAGAAGGTATCTCTACAGCGCACAAAGGAGTACAGGAAATATCTCTAGAACGTACAAAGGAGTACACGAGGTATCTCTACAGCGTACAAAGGAGTACAGAAGGTATCTCTACAGCGCACAAAGGAGTACAGAAGGTATCTCTACAGCGCACAAAGGAGTACAGAAGGTATCTCTACAGCGCACAAAGGAGTACAGGAAATATCTCTAGAACGTACAAAGGAGTACAGGAAATATCTGTACAGCGCACAAAGGAGTACAGAAGGTATCTCTACAGCGCACAAAGGAGTACAGAAGGTATCTCTACAGCGCACAAAGGAGTACAGAAGGTATCTCTACAGCGCACAAAGGAGTACAGAAGGTATCTCTACAGCGCACAAAGGAGTACAGAAGGTATCTCTACAGCGCACAAAGGAGTACAGGAAATATCTCTAGAACGTACAAAGGAGTACAGAAGGTATCTCTACAGCGCACAAAGGAGTACAGAAGGTATCTCTACAGCGCACAAAGGAGTACAGAAGGTATCTCTACAGCGCACAAAGGAGTACAGGAAATATCTCTAGAACGTACAAAGGAGTACACGAGGCATCTCTACAGCGTACAAAGGAGTACAGAAGGTATCTCTACAGCGCACAAAGGAGTACAGAAGGTATCTCTACAGCGCACAAAGGAGTACAGAAGGTATCTCTACAGCGCACAAAGGAGTACAGAAGGTATCTCTACAGCGTACAAAGAAGTACAGAAGTTATCTCTACAGCGCACAAAGGAGTACAGAAGGTATCTCTACAGCGCACAAAGGAGTACAGGAAATATCTCTAGAACGTACAAAGGAGTACAGGAAATATCTCTACAGCGCACAAAGGAGTACAGAAGGTATCTCTACAGCGCACAAAGGAGTACAGAAGGTATCTCTACAGCGCACAAAGAAGTACAGAAGGTATCTCTACAGCGCACAAAGGAGTACAGAAGGTATCTCTACAGCGCACAAAGGAGTACAGAAGGTATCTCTACAGCGCAAAAAGGAGTACAGGAAATATCTCTAGAACGTACAAAGGAGAACACGAGGTATCTCTACAGCGTACAAAGGAGTACAGAAGGTATCTCTACAGCGCACAAAGGAGTACAGAAGGTATCTCTACAGCGCACAAAGGAGTACAGAAGGTATCTCTACAGCGCACAAAGGAGTACAGAAGGTATCTCTACAGCGCACAAAGGAGTACAGGAAATATCTCTAGAACGTACAAAGGAGTACACGAGGTATCTCTACAGCGTACAAAGGAGTACAGAAGGTATCTCTACAGTGCACAAAGGAGTACAGAAGGTATCTCTACAGCGCACAAAGGAGTACAGAAGGTATATCTACAACGCACAAAGGAGTACAGAAGGTATCTCTACAGCGCACAAAGGAGTACAGAAGGTATCTCTACAGCGCACAAAGGAGTACAGGAAATATCTCTAGAACGTACAAAGGAGTACACGAGGTATCTCTACAGCGCACAAAGGAGTACAGAAGGTATCTCTACAGCGCACGAAGGAGTACAGAAGGTATCTCTACAGCGCACAAAGGAGTACAGGAAATATCTCTAGAACGTACAAAGAAGTACACGAGGTATCTCTACAGCGCACAAAGGAGTACAGAAGGTATCTCTACAGCGCACAAAGGAGTACATAAGGTATCTCTACAGTGCACAAAGGAGTACAGAAGGTATCTCAACAGCGCAAAAGGAGTACAGAAGGTATCTCTACAGCGCACAAAGGAGTACAGAAGGTATCTCTACAGCGCACAAAGAAGTACAGAAGGTATCTCTACAGCGCACAAAGGAGTACAGGAAATATCTCTAGAACGTACAAAGGAGTACACGAGGTATCTCTACAGCGTACAAAGGAGTACAGAAGGTATCTCTACAGCGCACAAAGGAGTACAGAAGGTATCTCTACAGCGTACAAAGGAGTACAGAAGGTATCTCTACAGCGCACAAAGGAGTACAGAAGGTATCTCTACAGCGCACAAAGAAGTACAGAAGGTATCTCTACAGCGCACAAAGGAGTACAGAAGGTATCTCTACAGCGCACAAAGGAGTACAGGAAATATCTCTAGAACGTACAAAGGAGTACACGAGGTATCTCTACAGCGTACAAAGGAGTACAGAAGGTATCTCTACAGCGTACAAAGGAGTACAGAAGGTATCTCTACAGCGCACAAAGGAGTACAGAAGGTATCTCTACAGCGCACAAAGGAGTACAGAAGGTATCTCTTCAGCGCACAAAGGAGTACAGAAGGTATCTCTACAGCGCACAAAGGAGTACAGGAAATATCTCTAGAACGTACAAAGGAGTACACGAGGTATCTCTACAGCGCACAAAGGAGTACAGAAGGTATCTCTACAGCGCACAAAGGAGTACAGAAGGTATCTCTACAGCGCACAAAGGAGTACAGGAAATATCTCTAGAGCGTACAAAGGAGTACACGAGGTATCTCTTCAGCGCACAAAGGAGTACAGAAGGTATCTCTACAGCGCACAAAGGAGTACAGAAGGTATCTCTACAGCGTACAAAGGAGTACAGAAGGTATCTCTACAGCGTACAAAGGAGTACAGAAGGTATCTCTACAGCGCACAAAGGAGTACAAAAGGTATCTCTACAGCGCACAAAGGAGTACAGAAGGTATCTCTACAGCGCACAAAGGAGTACAGAAGGTATCTCTACAGCGCACAAAGGAGTACAGGAAATATCTCTAGAACGTACGAAGGATTACACGAGGTATCTCTACAGCGTACAAAGGAGTACAGAAGGTATCTCTACAGCGCACAAAGGAGTCCAGAAGGTATCTCTACAGCGCACAAAGGAGTACAGAAGGTATCTCTACAGCGCACAAAGGAGTACAGAAGGTATCTCTACAGCGTACAAAGGAGTACACGAGGTATCTCTACAGCGCACAAAGGAGTACAGAAGGTATCTCTACAGCGCACAAAGGAGTACAGAAGGTATCTCTACAGCGCACAAAGGAGTACAGGAAATATCTCTAGAACGTACAAAGGAGTACACGAGGTATCTCTACAGCGCACAAAGGAGTACAGAAGGTATCTCTACAGCGCACAAAGGAGTTCAGAAGGTATCTCTACAGCGCACAAAGGAGTACAGAAGGTATCTCTACAGCGTACAAAGGAGTACACGAGGTATCTCTACAGCGCACAAAGGAGTACAGAAGGTATCTCTACAGCGCACAAAGGAGTACAGAAGGTATCTCTACAGCGCACAAAGGAGTACAGAAGGTATCTCTACAGCGCACAAAGGAGTACAGAAGGTATCTCTACAGCGCACAAAGGAGTACAGAAGGTATCTCTACAGCGCACAAAGGAGTACAGAAGGTATCTCTACAGCGCACAAAGGAGTACAGAAGGTATCTCTACAGCGCACAAAGGAGTACAGAAGGTATCTCTACAGCGCACAAAGGAGTACAGGAAATATCTCTAGAACGTACAAAGGAGTACACGAGGTATCTCTACAGCGCACAAAGGAGTACAGAAGGTATCTCTACAGCGCACAAAGGAGTACAGAAGGTATCTCTACAGCGCACAAAGGAGTACAGAAGGTATCTCTACAGCGCACAAAGGAGTACAGGAAATATCTCTAGAACGTACAAAGGAGTACACGAGGTATCTCTACAGCGTACAAAGGAGTACAGAAAGTATCTCTACAGCGCACAAAGGAGTACAGAAGGTATCTCTACAGCGCACAAAGGAGTACAGAAGGTATCTCTACCGCGCACAAAGGAGTACAGAAGGTATCTCTACAGCGCACAAAGGAGTACAGAAGGTATCTCTACAGCGCACAAAGGAGTACAGGAAATATCTCTAGAACGTACAAAAGAGTACACGAGGTATCTCTACAGCGCACAAAGGAGTACAGAAGGTATCTCTACAGCGCACAAAGGAGTACAGAAGGTATCTCTACAGCGCACAAAGGAGTACAGGAAATATCTCTAGAACGTACAAAGGAGTACACGAGGTATCTCTACAGCGCACAAAGGAGTACAGAAGGTATCTCTACAGCGCACAAAGGAGTACAGAAGGTATCTCTACAGCGCACAAAGGAGTACAGAAGGTATCTCTACAGCGCACAAAGGAGTACAGGAAATATCTCTAGAACGTACAAAGGAGTACACGAGGTATCTCTACAGCGTACAAAGGAGTACAGAAGGTATCTCTACAGCGCACAAAGGAGTACAGAAGGTATCTCTACAGCGTACAAAGGAGTACAGAAGGTATCTCTACAGCGCACAAAGGAGTACAGAAGGTATCTCTACAGCGCACAAAGGAGTACAGAAGGTATCTCTACAGCGCACAAAGGAGAACAGAAGGTATCTCTACAGCGCACAAAGGAGTACAGGAAATATCTCTAGAACGTACAAAGGAGTACACGAGGTATCTCTACAGCGTACAAAGGAGTACAGAAGGTATCTCTACAGCGTACAAAGGAGTACAGAAAGTATCTCTACAGCGCACAAAGGAGTACAGAAGGTATCTCTACAGCGCACGAAGGAGTACAGAAGGTATCTCTACAGCGCACAAAGGAGTACAGAAGGTATCTCTACAGCGCACAAAGGAGTACAGGAAATATCTCTAGAACGTACAAAGGAGTACACGAGGTATCTCTACAGCGTACAAAGGAGTACAGAAGGTATCTCTACAGCGCACAAAGGAGTACAGAAGGTATCTCTACAGCGCACAAAGGAGTACAGAAGGTATCTCTACAGCGCACAAAGGAGTACAGAAGGTATCTCTACAGCGTTCAAAGGAGAACACGAGGTATCTCTACAGCGCACAAAGGAGTACAGAAGGTATCTCTACAGCGCACAAAGGAGTACAGAAGGTATCTCTACAGCGCACAAAGGAGTACAGGAAATATCTCTAGAACGTACAAAGGAGTACACGAGGTATCTCTACAGCGCACAAAGGAGTACAGAAGGTATCTCTACAGCGCACAAAGGAGTACAGAAGGTATCTCTACAGCGCACAAAGGAGTACAGAAGGTATCTCTACAGCGCACAAAGGAGTACAGGAAACATCTCTAGAACGTACAAAGGAGTACACGATGTATCTCTACAGCGTACAAAGGAGTACAGAAGGTATCTCTACAGCGCACAAAGGAGTACAGAAGGTATCTCTACAGCGCACAAAGGAGTACAGAAGGTATCTCTACAGCGCACAAAGGAGTACAGAAGGTATCTCTACAGCGCACATAGGAGTACAGGAAATATCTCTAGAACGTACAAAGGAGTACACGAGGTATCTCTACAGCGTACAAAGGAGTACAGAAGGTATCTCTACAGCGTACAAAGGAGTACAGAAGGTATCTCTACAGCGCACAAAGGAGTACAGAAGGTATCTCTACAGCGCACAAAGGAGTACGGAAGGTATCTCTACAGCGCACAAATGAGTACAGAAGGTATCTCTACAGCGCACAAAGGAGTACAGGAAATATCTCTAGAACGTACAAAGGAGTACACGAGGTATCTCTACAGCGTACAAAGGAGTACAGAAGGTATCTCTACAGCGCACAAAGGAGTACAGAAGGTATCTCTACAGCGCACAAAGGAGTACAGAAGGTATCTCTACAGCGCATAAAGGAGTACAGGAAATATCTCTAGAACGTACAAAGGAGTACACGAGGTATCTCTACAGCGCACAAAGGAGTACAGAAGGTATCTCTACAGCGCACAAAGGAGTACAGAAGGTATCTCTACAGCGCACAAAGGAGTACAGAAGGTATCTCTACAGCGCACAAAGGAGTACAGAAGGTATCTCTACAGCGCACAAAGGAGTACAGAAGGTATCTCTACAGCGCACAAAGGGGTACAGGAAATATCTCTAGAACGTACAAAGGAGTACACGAGGTATCTCTACAGCGTACAAAGGTGTACAGAAGGTATCTCTACAGCGCACAAAGGAGTACAGAAGGTATCTCTATAGCGCACAAAGGAGTACAGAAGGTATCTCTACAGCGCACAAAGGAGTACAGAAGGTATCTCTACAGCGCACAAAGGAGTACAGAAGGTATCTCTACAGCGCACAAAGGAGTACAGGAAATATCTCTAGAACGTACAAAGGAGTACACGAGGTATCTCTACAGCGTACAAAGGAGTACAGAAGGTATCTCTACAGCGCACAAAGAAGTACAGAAGGTATCTCTACAGCGCACAAAGGAGTACAGAAGGTATCTCTACAGCGCACAAAGGAATACAGAAGGTATCTCTACAGCGCACAAAGGAGTACAGGAAATATCTCTAGAACGTACAAAGGAGTACACGAGGTATCTCTACAGCGGACAAAGGAGTACAGAAGGTATCTCTACAGCGCACAAAGGAGTACAGAAGGTATCTTTACAGCGCACAAAGGAGTACAGAAGGTATCTCTACCGCGCACAAAGGAGTACAGGAAATATCTCTAGAACGTACAAAGGAGAACACGAGGTATCTCTACAGCGTACAAAGGAGTACAGAAGGTATCTCTACAGCGTACAAAGGAGTACAGAAGGTATCTCTACAGCGCACAAAGGAGTACCGAAGGTATCTCTACAGCGCACAAAGGAGTACAGAAGGTATCTCTACAGCGCACAAAGGAGTACAGAAGGTATCTCTACGGCGCACAAAGGAGTACAGAAGGTATCTCTACAGCGCACAAAGGAGTACAGAAAATATCTCTAGAACGTACAAAGGAGTTCACGAGGTATCTCTACAGCGTACAAAGGAGTACAGAAGGTATCTCTACAGCGTACAAAGGAGTACAGAAGGTATCTCTACAGCGCACAAAGGAGTACCGAAGGTATCTCTACAGCGCACAAAGGATTACAGAAGGTTTCTCTACAGCGCACAAAGGAGTACAGAAGGTATCTCTACAGCGCACAAAGGAGTACAGGAAATATCTCTAGAACGTACAAAGGAGTACACGAGGTATCTCTACAGCGTACAAAGGAGTACAGAAGGTATCTACAGCGCACAAAGGAGTACAGAAGGTATCTCTACAGCGCACAAAGGAGTACAGAAGGTATCTCTACAGCGGACAAAGGAGTACAGGAAATATCTCTAGAACGTACAAAGGAGTACACGAGGTATCTCTACAGCGCACAAAGGAGTACAGAAGGTATCTCTACAGCGCGCAAAGGAGAACAGAAGGTTTCTCTACAGCGCACAAAGGAGTACAGAAGGTATCTCTACAGCGCACAAAGGAGTACAGAAGGTATCTCTACAGCACACAAAGGAGTACAGAAGGTATCTCTACAGCGCACAAAGGAGTACAGGAAATATCTCTAGAACGTACAAAGGAGTACACGAGGTATCTCTACAGCGTACAAAGGAGTACAGAAGGTATCTCTACAGCGCACAAAGGAGTACAGAAGGTATCTCTACAGCGCACAAAGGAGTACAGAAGGTATCTCTACAGCGCACAAAGGAGTACAGAAGGTATCTCTACAGCGCACAAAGGAGTACAGAAGGTATCTCTACAGCGCACAAAGGAGTACAGGAAATATCTCTAGAACGTACAAAGGAGTACACGAGGTATCTCTACAGCGTACAAAGAAGTACAGAAGGTATCTCTACAGCGCATAAAGGAGTACAGAAGGTATCTCTACAGCGCACAAAGGAGTACAGAAGGTATCTCTACAGCGCACAAAGGAGTACAGAAGGTATCTCTACAGCGCACGAAGGAGTACAGGAAATATCTCTGGAACGTACAAAGGAGTACACGTGGTATCTCTACAGCGTACAAAGGAGTACAGAAGGTATCTCTACAGCGCACAAAGGAGTACAGAAGGTATCTCTACAGCGCACAAAGGAGTACAGGAAATATCTCTAGAACGTAAAAAGGAGTACACGAGGTATCTCCACACCGTACAAAGGAGTACAGAAGGTATCTCTACAGCGCACAAAGGAGTACAAAAGGTATCTCTACAGCGCACAAAGGAGCACAGAAGGTATCTCTACAGCGCACAAAGGAGTACAGGAAATATCTCTAGAACGTACAAAGGAGTACACGAGGTATCTCTACAGCGTACAAAGGAGTACAGAAGGTATCTCTACAGCGTACAAAGGAGTACAGAAGGTATCTCTACAACGCAAAAAGGAGTACAGAAGGTATCTCTACAGCGCACAAAGGAGTACAGAAGGTATCTCTACAGCGCACAAAGGAGTACAGAAGGTATCTCTACAGCGCACAAAGGAGTACAGGAAATATCTCTAGAACGTACAAAGGAGTACACGAGGTATCTCTACAGTGTACAAAGGAGTACAGAAGGTATCTCTACAGCGCACAAAGGAGTACAGAAGGTATCTCTACAGCGCACAAAGGAGTACAGAAGGTATCTCTACAGCGCACAAAGGAGTACAGAAGGTATCTCTACAGCGTACAAAGGAGTACAGAAGGTATCTCTACAGCGCACAAAGGAGTACAGGAAATATCTCTAGAACGTACAAAGGAGTACAGGAAATATCTCTAGAACGTACAAAGGAGTACACGAGGTATCTCTACAGCGTACAAAGGAGTACAAAAGGTATCTCTACAGCGCACAAAGGAGTACAGAAGGTATCTCTACAGCGCACAAAGGAGTACAGAAGGTATCTCTACAGCGCACAAAGGAGTACAGAAGGTATCTCTACAGCGCACTAAGGAGTACAGAAGGTATCTCTACAGCGCACAAAGGAGTACAGAAGGTATCTCTACAGCGCACAAAGGAGTACAGAAGGTATCTCTACAGCGTACAAAGGAGTGCAGAAGGTATCTCTACAGCGCACAAAGGAGTACAGAAGGTATCTCTACAGCGCACAAAGGAGTACAGGAAATATCTCTAGAACGTACAAAGGAGTACAGGAAATATCTCTAGAACGTACAAAGGAGTACACAAGGTATCTCTACAGCGTACAAAGGAGTACAGAAGGTATCTCTACAGCGCACAAAGGAGTACAGAAGGTATCTCTATAGCGCTTAAAGGAGTACAGAAGGTATCTCTACAGCGCACAAAGAAGTACAGAAGGTATCTCTACAGCGCACAAAGGAGTACAGAAGGTATTTCTACAGCGCACAAAGGAGTACAGACGGTATCTCTACAGCGAACAAAGGAGTACAGGAAATATCTCTAGAACGTACAAAGGAGTACACGAGGTATCTCTACAGCGTACAAAGGAGTACAGAAGGTATCTCTACAGCGCACAAAGAAGTACAGAAGGTATCTCTACAGCGCGCAAAGGAGTACAGAAGGTATCTCTACAGCGCACAAAGGAGTACAGAAGGTATCTCTACAGCGCACAAAGGAGTACAAGAAATATCTATGGAACGTACAAAGGAGTACACGAGTTATCTCTACAGCGTACAAAGGAGTACAGAAGGTATCTCTACAGCGCACAAAGGAGTACAGAAGGTATCTCTACAGCGCACAAAGGAGTACAGAAGGTATCTCTACAGCGCACAAAGGAGTACAGAAGGTATCTCTACAGCGCACAAAGGAGTACAGAAGGTATCTCTACAGCGCACAAAGGAGTACAGGAAATATCTCTAGAACGTACAAAGGAGTACACGAGGTATCTCTACAGCGCACAAAGGAGTACAGAAGGTATCTCTACAGCACAAAAAGGAGTACAGAAGGTATCTCTACAGCGCACAAAGGAGTACAGGAAATATCTCTAGAACGTACAAAGGAGTAATCGAGGTATCTCTACAGCGCACAAAGGAGTACAGAAGGTATCTCTACACTACAGCGCACGAAGGAGTACAGAAGGTATCTCTACAGCGCACAAAGGAGTACAGAAGGTATCTCTACAGCGCACAAAGGAGTACAGAAGGTATCTCTACAGCGCACAAAGGAGTACAGAAGGTATCTCTACAGCGCACAAAGGAGTACAGAAGGTATCTCTACAGCGCACAAAGGAGTACAGGAAATATCTCTAGAACGTACAAAGGAGTACGCGAGGTATCTCTACAGCGTACAAAGGAGTACAGAAGGTATCTCTACAGCGCACAAAGGAGTACAGAAGGTATCTCTACAGCGTACAAAGGAGTACAGAAGGTATCTTTACAGCGCACAAAGGAGTACAGAAGGTATCTCTACAGCGCACAAAGGAGTACAGAAGGTATCTCTACAGCGCACAAAGGAGTACAGAAGGTATCTCTACAGCGCACAAAGGAGTACAGAAGGTATCTCTACAGCGCACAAAGGAGTACAGGAAATATCTCTAGAACGTACAAAGGAGTACACGAGGTATCTCTACAGCGCACAAAGGAGTACAGAAGGTATCTCTACAGCACAAAAAGGAGTACAGAAGGTATCTCTACAGCGCACAAAGGAGTACAGGAAATATCTCTAGAACGTACAAAGGAGTAATCGAGGTATCTCTACAGCGCACAAAGGAGTACAGAAGGTATCTCTACACTACAGCGCACGAAGGAGTACAGAAGGTATCTCTACAGCGCACAAAGGAGTACAGAAGGTATCTCTACAGCGCACAAAGGAGTACAGAAGGTATCTCTACAGCGCACAAAGGAGTACAGAAGGTATCTCTACAGCGCACAAAGGAGTACAGAAGGTATCTCTACAGCGCACAAAGGAGTACAGAAGGTATCTCTACAGCGCACAAAGGAGTACAGGAAATATCTCTAGAACGTACAAAGGAGTACGCGAGGTATCTCTACAGCGTACAAAGGAGTACAGAAGGTATCTCTACAGCGCACAAAGGAGTACAGAAGGTATCTCTACAGCGTACAAAGGAGTACAGAAGGTATCTTTACAGCGCACAAAGGAGTACAGAAGGTATCTCTACAGCGCACAAAGGAGTACAGAAGGTATCTCTACAGCGCACAAAGGAGTACAGAAGGTATCTCTACAGCGCACAAAGGAGTACAGAAGGTATCTCTACAGCGCACAAAGGAGTACAGAAGGTATCTCTACAGCGCACAAAGGAGTACAGGAAATATCTCTAGAACGTACAAAGGAGTACACGAGGTATCTCTACAGCGTACAAAGGAGTACAGAAGGTATCTCTACAGCGCACAAAGGAGTACAGAAGGTATCTCTACAGCGCACAAAGGAGTACAGGAAATATCTCTAGAACGTACAAAGGAGTACACGAGGTATCTCTACAGCGCACAAAGGAGTACAGAAGGTATCTCTACAGCGCACAAAGGAGTACAGAAGGTATCTCTACAGCGCACAAAGGAGTACAGGAAATATCTCTAGAACGTACAAAGGAGTACACGAGGTATCTCTACAGCGCACAAAGGAGTACAGAAGGTATCTCTACAGCGCACAAAGGAGTACAGAAGGTATCTCTACAGCGCACAAAGGAGTACAGAAGGTATCTCTACAGCGCACAAAGGAGTACAGAAGGTATCTCTACAGCGCACAAAGGAGTACAGAAGGTACCTCTACAGCGCACAAAGGAGTACAGAAGGTATCTCTACAGCGCACAAAGGAGTACAGAAGGTATCTCTACAGCGCACAAAGGAGTACAGAAGGTATCTCTACAGCGCACAAAGGAGTACAGAAGGTATCTCTACAGCGCACAAAGGAGTACAGGAAATATCTCTAGAACGTACAAAGGAGTACACGAGGTATCTCTACAGCGTACAAAGGAGTACAGAAGGTACTCTACAGCGCACGAAGGAGTACAGAAGGTATCTCTACAGCGCACAAAGGAGTACAGAAGGTATCTCTACAGCGCACAAAGGAGTACAGAAGGTATCTCTACAGCGCACAAAGGAGTACAGGAAATATCTCTAGAACGTACAAAGGAGTACACGAGGTATCTCTACAGCGCACAAAGGAGTACAGAAGGTATCTCTACAGCGCACAAAGAAGTACAAAAAGTATCTCTACAGCGCACAAAGGAGTACAGGAAATATCTCTAGAACGTACAAAGGAGTACACGAGGTATCTCTACAGCGCACAAAGGAGTACAGAAGGTATCTCTACAGCGCACAAAGGAGTACAGAAGGTATCTCTACAGCGCACAAAGGAGTACAGAAGGTATCTCTACAGCGCACAAAGGAGTACAGAAGGTATCTCTACAGCGCACAAAAGAGAACAGAAGGTATCTCTACAGCGCACAAAGGAGTACAGAAGGTATCTCTACAGCGCACAAAGGAGTACAGAAGGTATCTCTACAGCGCACAAAGGAGTACAGAAGGTATCTCTACGGCGCACAAAGGAGTACAGGAAATATCTCTAGAACGTACAAAGGAGTACACGAGGTATCTCTACAGCGTACAAAGGAGTACAGAAGGTATCTCTACAGCGCACAAAGGAGTACAGAAGGTATCTCTACGGCGCACAAAGGAGTACAGAAGGTATCTCTACAGCGCACAAAGGAGTACAGGAAATATCTCTAGAACGTACAAAGGAGTACACGAGGTATCTCTACAGCGTACAAAGGAGTAGAGAAGGTATCTCTACAGCGCACAAAGGAGTACAGAAGGTATCTCTACAGCGCACAAAGGAGTACAGGAAATATCTCTAGAACGTACAAAGGAGTACACGAGGTATCTCTACAGCGCACAAAGGAGTACAGAAGGTATCTCTACAGCGCACAAAGGAGTACAGAAGGTATCTCTACAGCGCACAAAGGAGTACAGGAAATATCTCTAGAACGTACAAAGGAGTACACGAGGTATCTCTACAGCGCACAAAGGAGTACAGAAGGTATCTCTACAGCGCACAAAGGAGTACAGAAGGTATCTCTACAGCGCACATAGGAGTACAGAAGGCATCTCTACAGCGCACAAAGAAGTACAGAAGGTATCTCTACAGCGCACAAAGGAATACAGAAGGTGTCTCTACAGCGCACAAAGAAGTACAGAAGGTATTTCTACAGCGCACAAAGGAGTACAGAAGGTATCTCTACAGCGCACAAAGGAGTACAGAAGGTATCTCTACAGCGCACAAAGGAGTACAAAAGGTATCTCTACAGCGCACAAAGGAGTACAGAAGGTACCTCTACAGCGCACAAAGGAGTACAGAAGGTAACTCTACAGCGCACAAAGGAGTAAAGAAGGTATCTCTACAGCGCACAAAGGAGTACAGAAGGTATCTCTACAGCGCACAAAGGAGTACAGGAAATATCTCTAGAACGTACAAAGGAGTACACGAGGTATCTCTACAGCGTACAAAGGAGTACAGAAGGTATCTCTACAGCGCACAAAGGAGTACAGAAGGTATCTCTACAGCGCACGAAGGAGTACAGAAGGTATCTCTACAGCGCACAAAGGAGTACAGAAGGTATCTCTACAGCGCACAAAGGAGTACAGGAAATATCTCTAGAACGTACAAAGGAGTACACAAGGTATCTCTACAGCGTCCAAAGGAGTACAGAAGGTATCTCTACAGCGCACAAAGGAGTACAGAAGGTATCTCTAACAGCGCACAAAGGAGTACAGAAGGTATCTCTACAGCGCACAAAGGAGTACAGAAGGTATCTCTACAGCGCACAAAGGAGTACAGAAGGTATCTCTACAGCGCACAAAGGAGTACAGAAGGTATCTCTACAGCGCACAAAGGAGTACAGAAGGTATCTCTACAGCGCACAAAGGAGTACAGAAGGTATCTCTACAGCGCACAAAGGAGTACAGAAGGTATCTCTACAGCGCACAAAGGAGTACAGGAAATATCTCTAGAACGTACAAAGGAGTACACGAGGTATCTCTACAGCGTACAAAGGAGTACAGAAGGTATCTCTACAGCGCACAAAGGAGTACAGAAGGTATCTCTACAGCGCACAAAGGAGTACAGGAAATATCTCTAGAACGTACATAGGAGTACACGAGGTATCTCTACAGCGCACAAAGGAGTACAGAAGGTATCTCTACAGCGCACAAAGGAGTACAGAAGGTATCTCTACAGCGCACAAAGGAGTACAGGAAATATCTCTAGAACGTACAAAGGAGTACACGAGGTATCTCTACAGCGCACAAAGGAGTACAGAAGGTATCTCTACAGCGCACAAAGGAGTACAGAAGGTATCTCTACAGCGCACAAAGGAGTACAGAAGGTATCTCTACAGCGCACAAAGGAGTACAGAAGGTATCTCTACAGCGCACAAAGGAGTACAGGAAATATCTCTAGAACGTACAAAGGAGTACACGAGGTATCTCTACAGCGTACAAAGGAGTACAGAAGGTATCTCTACAGCGCACAAAGGAGTACAGAAGGTATCTCTACAGCGCACGAAGGAGTACAGAAGGTATCTCTACAGCGCACAAAGGAGTACAGAAGGTATCTCTACAGCGCACAAAGGAGTACAGGAAATATCTCTAGAACGTACAAAGGAGTACACAAGGTATCTCTACAGCGTCCAAAGGAGTACAGAAGGTATCTCTACAGCGCACAAAGGAGTACAGAAGGTATCTCTACAGCGCACAAAGGAGTACAGAAGGTATCTCTACAGCGCACAAAGGAGTACAGAAGGTATCTCTACAGCGCACAAAGGAGTACAGAAGGTATCTCTACAGCGCACAAAGGAGTACAGAAGGTATCTCTACAGCGCACAAAGGAGTACAGAAGGTATCTCTACAGCGCACAAAGGAGTACAGAAGGTATCTCTACAGCGCACAAATGAGTACAGAAGGTATCTCTACAGCGCACAAAGGAGTACAGGAAATATCTCTAGAACGTACAAAGGAGTACACGAGGTATCTCTACAGCGTACAAAGGAGTACAGAAGGTATCTCTACAGCGCACAAAGGAGTACAGAAGGTATCTCTACAGCGCACAAAGGAGTACAGGAAATATCTCTAGAACGTACATAGGAGTACACGAGGTATCTCTACAGCGCACAAAGGAGTACAGAAGGTATCTCTACAGCGCACAAAGGAGTACAGAAGGTATCTCTACAGCGCACAAAGGAGTACAGGAAATATCTCTAGAACGTACAAAGGAGTACACGAGGTATCTCTACAGCGCACAAAGGAGTACAGAAGGTATCTCTACAGCGCACAAAGGAGTACAGAAGGTATCTCTACAGCGCACAAAGGAGTACAGAAGGTATCTCTACAGCGCACAAAGGAGTACAGAAGGTATCTCTACAGCGCACAAAGGAGTACAGAAGGTACCTCTACAGCGCACAAAGGAGTACAGAAGGTATCTCTACAGCGCACAAAGGAGTACAGAAGGTATCTCTACAGCGCACAAAGGAGTACAGAAGGTATCTCTACAGCGCACAAAGGAGTACAGAAGGTATCTCTACAGCGTACAAAGGAGTACAGAAGGTATCTCTACAGCGCACAAAGGAGTACAGGAAATATCTCTAGAACGTACAAAGGAGTACAGGAAATACAGGGTGGGGCAGAAAAACCTATCCGATTTCAAAACGTTATAAAATTAAAACGACTGAAGTTGTCAAAAAAAATTTTTTATTAGCATATCGCAAATTTTATGCCATTTTTAAATTTAAGTTTTGAAAAGCACATCACTCAAATGTCGTCCTTGGGAGCGGATACACTGATTTAGGCGCTCGCGGTAGCTTTCCATGACTTTCACCGTCATTTCCACAGGAATTTCTTCAATTGCCCGAGCAATTTCCCTTCGTAAAGCAAGAAGGGTCCTTGGTCGATGCTGGTAAACCTTCGATTTGAGGTAACCCCAAAGGAAGAAGTCACATGGAGTGAGATCCGGTGAGCGCGGCGGCCAGCCAAGATCACCTCTCAGGGAAATGAGGCGACCGGGAAACAGTTCCCTGAGAATGTCCATTGATCGTCGCGATGTGTGGGCGGTTGCACCATCCTGTTGAAACCACACATTTTCCACGCCATTTTCTTCCATTTTGGGTCTAAGAAAATTTTCCAGCATGAAACAATAGCGCTCGCTGTTGACCGTTACGGTTTGCCCATTTTCTTCAAAAAAGTAAGGCTCCCAGACGCCTAGGCGACTTCTTTTTCAATGCTGAACTCGTCTGTCTAAAATTTGACACCCACACTTTAATCGTAGCGTGATGTGGAACAGGATTATGACGCCCGAGTCCGAAATGAATTCGAAAAGCACGTTGTGTAGCAATTATCGAACCGCCGTATTCGATAAACCGCTCAATAACAAAAGCACGATGTTCACCAAACCAAGGCATGTTGACTACTGACAAATGGCATAAAACCGGCTTTCTAACGGTTTTTACCCCACTACTCTACCTGCTCCCTCTTCTGAGAAAAAGGGATTTGAAATCGGATAGGTTTTTCTGCCCCACCCTTTATCTCTAGAACGTACAAAGGAGTACACGAGGTATCTCTACAGCGTACAAAGGAGTACAAAAGGTATCTCTACAGCGCACAAAGGAGTACAGAAGGTATCTCTACAGCGCACAAAGGAGTACAGAAGGTATCTCTACAGCGCACAAAGGAGTACAGAAGGTATCTCTACAGCGCACTAAGGAGTACAGAAGGTATCTCTACAGCGCACAAAGGAGTACAGAAGGTATCTCTACAGCGCACAAAGGAGTACAGAAGGTATCTCTACAGCGTACAAAGGAGTGCAGAAGGTATCTCTACAGCGCACAAAGGAGTACAGAAGGTATCTCTACAGCGCACAAAGGAGTACAGGAAATATCTCTAGAACGTACAAAGGAGTACAGGAAATATCTCTAGAACGTACAAAGGAGTACACAAGGTATCTCTACAGCGTACAAAGGAGTACAGAAGGTATCTCTACAGCGCACAAAGGAGTACAGAAGGTATCTCTATAGCGCTTAAAGGAGTACAGAAGGTATCTCTACAGCGCACAAAGAAGTACAGAAGGTATCTCTACAGCGCACAAAGGAGTACAGAAGGTATTTCTACAGCGCACAAAGGAGTACAGACGGTATCTCTACAGCGAACAAAGGAGTACAGGAAATATCTCTAGAACGTACAAAGGAGTACACGAGGTATCTCTACAGCGTACAAAGGAGTACAGAAGGTATCTCTACAGCGCACAAAGAAGTACAGAAGGTATCTCTACAGCGCGCAAAGGAGTACAGAAGGTATCTCTACAGCGCACAAAGGAGTACAGAAGGTATCTCTACAGCGCACAAAGGAGTACAAGAAATATCTATGGAACGTACAAAGGAGTACACGAGTTATCTCTACAGCGTACAAAGGAGTACAGAAGGTATCTCTACAGCGCACAAAGGAGTACAGAAGGTATCTCTACAGCGCACAAAGGAGTACAGAAGGTATCTCTACAGCGCACAAAGGAGTACAGAAGGTATCTCTACAGCGCACAAAGGAGTACAGAAGGTATCTCTACAGCGCACAAAGGAGTACAGGAAATATCTCTAGAACGTACAAAGGAGTACACGAGGTATCTCTACAGCGCACAAAGGAGTACAGAAGGTATCTCTACAGCACAAAAAGGAGTACAGAAGGTATCTCTACAGCGCACAAAGGAGTACAGGAAATATCTCTAGAACGTACAAAGGAGTAATCGAGGTATCTCTACAGCGCACAAAGGAGTACAGAAGGTATCTCTACACTACAGCGCACGAAGGAGTACAGAAGGTATCTCTACAGCGCACAAAGGAGTACAGAAGGTATCTCTACAGCGCACAAAGGAGTACAGAAGGTATCTCTACAGCGCACAAAGGAGTACAGAAGGTATCTCTACAGCGCACAAAGGAGTACAGAAGGTATCTCTACAGCGCACAAAGGAGTACAGGAAATATCTCTAGAACGTACAAAGGAGTACGCGAGGTATCTCTACAGCGTACAAAGGAGTACAGAAGGTATCTCTACAGCGCACAAAGGAGTACAGAAGGTATCTCTACAGCGTACAAAGGAGTACAGAAGGTATCTTTACAGCGCACAAAGGAGTACAGAAGGTATCTCTACAGCGCACAAAGGAGTACAGAAGGTATCTCTACAGCGCACAAAGGAGTACAGAAGGTATCTCTACAGCGCACAAAGGAGTACAGAAGGTATCTCTACAGCGCACAAAGGAGTACAGGAAATATCTCTAGAACGTACAAAGGAGTACACGAGGTATCTCTACAGCGCACAAAGGAGTACAGAAGGTATCTCTACAGCACAAAAAGGAGTACAGAAGGTATCTCTACAGCGCACAAAGGAGTACAGGAAATATCTCTAGAACGTACAAAGGAGTAATCGAGGTATCTCTACAGCGCACAAAGGAGTACAGAAGGTATCTCTACACTACAGCGCACGAAGGAGTACAGAAGGTATCTCTACAGCGCACAAAGGAGTACAGAAGGTATCTCTACAGCGCACAAAGGAGTACAGAAGGTATCTCTACAGCGCACAAAGGAGTACAGAAGGTATCTCTACAGCGCACAAAGGAGTACAGAAGGTATCTCTACAGCGCACAAAGGAGTACAGAAGGTATCTCTACAGCGCACAAAGGAGTACAGGAAATATCTCTAGAACGTACAAAGGAGTACGCGAGGTATCTCTACAGCGTACAAAGGAGTACAGAAGGTATCTCTACAGCGCACAAAGGAGTACAGAAGGTATCTCTACAGCGTACAAAGGAGTACAGAAGGTATCTTTACAGCGCACAAAGGAGTACAGAAGGTATCTCTACAGCGCACAAAGGAGTACAGAAGGTATCTCTACAGCGCACAAAGGAGTACAGAAGGTATCTCTACAGCGCACAAAGGAGTACAGAAGGTATCTCTACAGCGCACAAAGGAGTACAGAAGGTATCTCTACAGCGCACAAAGGAGTACAGGAAATATCTCTAGAACGTACAAAGGAGTACACGAGGTATCTCTACAGCGTACAAAGGAGTACAGAAGGTATCTCTACAGCGCACAAAGGAGTACAGAAGGTATCTCTACAGCGCACAAAGGAGTACAGGAAATATCTCTAGAACGTACAAAGGAGTACACGAGGTATCTCTACAGCGCACAAAGGAGTACAGAAGGTATCTCTACAGCGCACAAAGGAGTACAGAAGGTATCTCTACAGCGCACAAAGGAGTACAGGAAATATCTCTAGAACGTACAAAGGAGTACACGAGGTATCTCTACAGCGCACAAAGGAGTACAGAAGGTATCTCTACAGCGCACAAAGGAGTACAGAAGGTATCTCTACAGCGCACAAAGGAGTACAGAAGGTATCTCTACAGCGCACAAAGGAGTACAGAAGGTATCTCTACAGCGCACAAAGGAGTACAGAAGGTACCTCTACAGCGCACAAAGGAGTACAGAAGGTATCTCTACAGCGCACAAAGGAGTACAGAAGGTATCTCTACAGCGCACAAAGGAGTACAGAAGGTATCTCTACAGCGCACAAAGGAGTACAGAAGGTATCTCTACAGCGCACAAAGGAGTACAGGAAATATCTCTAGAACGTACAAAGGAGTACACGAGGTATCTCTACAGCGTACAAAGGAGTACAGAAGGTACTCTACAGCGCACGAAGGAGTACAGAAGGTATCTCTACAGCGCACAAAGGAGTACAGAAGGTATCTCTACAGCGCACAAAGGAGTACAGAAGGTATCTCTACAGCGCACAAAGGAGTACAGGAAATATCTCTAGAACGTACAAAGGAGTACACGAGGTATCTCTACAGCGCACAAAGGAGTACAGAAGGTATCTCTACAGCGCACAAAGAAGTACAAAAAGTATCTCTACAGCGCACAAAGGAGTACAGGAAATATCTCTAGAACGTACAAAGGAGTACACGAGGTATCTCTACAGCGCACAAAGGAGTACAGAAGGTATCTCTACAGCGCACAAAGGAGTACAGAAGGTATCTCTACAGCGCACAAAGGAGTACAGAAGGTATCTCTACAGCGCACAAAGGAGTACAGAAGGTATCTCTACAGCGCACAAAGGAGAACAGAAGGTATCTCTACAGCGCACAAAGGAGTACAGAAGGTATCTCTACAGCGCACAAAGGAGTACAGAAGGTATCTCTACAGCGCACAAAGGAGTACAGAAGGTATCTCTACGGCGCACAAAGGAGTACAGGAAATATCTCTAGAACGTACAAAGGAGTACACGAGGTATCTCTACAGCGTACAAAGGAGTACAGAAGGTATCTCTACAGCGCACAAAGGAGTACAGAAGGTATCTCTACAGCGCACAAAGGAGTACAGAAGGTATCTCTACAGCGCACAAAGGAGTACAGGAAATATCTCTAGAACGTACAAAGGAGTACACGAGGTATCTCTACAGCGTACAAAGGAGTAGAGAAGGTATCTCTACAGCGCACAAAGGAGTACAGAAGGTATCTCTACAGCGCACAAAGGAGTACAGGAAATATCTCTAGAACGTACAAAGGAGTACACGAGGTATCTCTACAGCGCACAAAGGAGTACAGAAGGTATCTCTACAGCGCACAAAGGAGTACAGAAGGTATCTCTACAGCGCACAAAGGAGTACAGGAAATATCTCTAGAACGTACAAAGGAGTACACGAGGTATCTCTACAGCGCACAAAGGAGTACAGAAGGTATCTCTACAGCGCACAAAGGAGTACAGAAGGTATCTCTACAGCGCACATAGGAGTACAGAAGGCATCTCTACAGCGCACAAAGAAGTACAGAAGGTATCTCTACAGCGCACAAAGGAATACAGAAGGTGTCTCTACAGCGCACAAAGAAGTACAGAAGGTATTTCTACAGCGCACAAAGGAGTACAGAAGGTATCTCTACAGCGCACAAAGGAGTACAGAAGGTATCTCTACAGCGCACAAAGGAGTACAAAAGGTATCTCTACAGCGCACAAAGGAGTACAGAAGGTACCTCTACAGCGCACAAAGGAGTACAGAAGGTAACTCTACAGCGCACAAAGGAGTAAAGAAGGTATCTCTACAGCGCACAAAGGAGTACAGAAGGTATCTCTACAGCGCACAAAGGAGTACAGGAAATATCTCTAGAACGTACAAAGGAGTACACGAGGTATCTCTACAGCGTACAAAGGAGTACAGAAGGTATCTCTACAGCGCACAAAGGAGTACAGAAGGTATCTCTACAGCGCACGAAGGAGTACAGAAGGTATCTCTACAGCGCACAAAGGAGTACAGAAGGTATCTCTACAGCGCACAAAGGAGTACAGGAAATATCTCTAGAACGTACAAAGGAGTACACAAGGTATCTCTACAGCGTCCAAAGGAGTACAGAAGGTATCTCTACAGCGCACAAAGGAGTACAGAAGGTATCTCTACAGCGCACAAAGGAGTACAGAAGGTATCTCTACAGCGCACAAAGGAGTACAGAAGGTATCTCTACAGCGCACAAAGGAGTACAGAAGGTATCTCTACAGCGCACAAAGGAGTACAGAAGGTATCTCTACAGCGCACAAAGGAGTACAGAAGGTATCTCTACAGCGCACAAAGGAGTACAGAAGGTATCTCTACAGCGCACAAAGGAGTACAGAAGGTATCTCTACAGCGCACAAAGGAGTACAGGAAATATCTCTAGAACGTACAAAGGAGTACACGAGGTATCTCTACAGCGTACAAAGGAGTACAGAAGGTATCTCTACAGCGCACAAAGGAGTACAGAAGGTATCTCTACAGCGCACAAAGGAGTACAGGAAATATCTCTAGAACGTACATAGGAGTACACGAGGTATCTCTACAGCGCACAAAGGAGTACAGAAGGTATCTCTACAGCGCACAAAGGAGTACAGAAGGTATCTCTACAGCGCACAAAGGAGTACAGGAAATATCTCTAGAACGTACAAAGGAGTACACGAGGTATCTCTACAGCGCACAAAGGAGTACAGAAGGTATCTCTACAGCGCACAAAGGAGTACAGAAGGTATCTCTACAGCGCACAAAGGAGTACAGAAGGTATCTCTACAGCGCACAAAGGAGTACAGAAGGTATCTCTACAGCGCACAAAGGAGTACAGGAAATATCTCTAGAACGTACAAAGGAGTACACGAGGTATCTCTACAGCGTACAAAGGAGTACAGAAGGTATCTCTACAGCGCACAAAGGAGTACAGAAGGTATCTCTACAGCGCACGAAGGAGTACAGAAGGTATCTCTACAGCGCACAAAGGAGTACAGAAGGTATCTCTACAGCGCACAAAGGAGTACAGGAAATATCTCTAGAACGTACAAAGGAGTACACAAGGTATCTCTACAGCGTCCAAAGGAGTACAGAAGGTATCTCTACAGCGCACAAAGGAGTACAGAAGGTATCTCTACAGCGCACAAAGGAGTACAGAAGGTATCTCTACAGCGCACAAAGGAGTACAGAAGGTATCTCTACAGCGCACAAAGGAGTACAGAAGGTATCTCTACAGCGCACAAAGGAGTACAGAAGGTATCTCTACAGCGCACAAAGGAGTACAGAAGGTATCTCTACAGCGCACAAAGGAGTACAGAAGGTATCTCTACAGCGCACAAAGGAGTACAGAAGGTATCTCTACAGCGCACAAAGGAGTACAGGAAATATCTCTAGAACGTACAAAGGAGTACACGAGGTATCTCTACAGCGTACAAAGGAGTACAGAAGGTATCTCTACAGCGCACAAAGGAGTACAGAAGGTATCTCTACAGCGCACAAAGGAGTACAGGAAATATCTCTAGAACGTACATAGGAGTACACGAGGTATCTCTACAGCGCACAAAGGAGTACAGAAGGTATCTCTACAGCGCACAAAGGAGTACAGAAGGTATCTCTACAGCGCACAAAGGAGTACAGGAAATATCTCTAGAACGTACAAAGGAGTACACGAGGTATCTCTACAGCGCACAAAGGAGTACAGAAGGTATCTCTACAGCGCACAAAGGAGTACAGAAGGTATCTCTACAGCGCACAAAGGAGTACAGAAGGTATCTCTACAGCGCACAAAGGAGTACAGAAGGTATCTCTACAGCGCACAAAGGAGTACAGAAGGTACCTCTACAGCGCACAAAGGAGTACAGAAGGTATCTCTACAGCGCACAAAGGAGTACAGAAGGTATCTCTACAGCGCACAAAGGAGTACAGAAGGTATCTCTACAGCGCACAAAGGAGTACAGAAGGTATCTCTACAGCGCACAAAGGAGTACAGGAAATATCTCTAGAACGTACAAAGGAGTACACGAGGTATCTCTACAGCGTACAAAGGAGTACAGAAGGTACTCTACAGCGCACGAAGGAGTACAGAAGGTATCTCTACAGCGCACAAAGGAGTACAGAAGGTATCTCTACAGCGCACAAAGGAGTACAGAAGGTATCTCTACAGCGCACAAAGGAGTACAGGAAATATCTCTAGAACGTACAAAGGAGTACACGAGGTATCTCTACAGCGCACAAAGGAGTACAGAAGGTATCTCTACAGCGCACAAAGAAGTACAAAAAGTATCTCTACAGCGCACAAAGGAGTACAGGAAATATCTCTAGAACGTACAAAGGAGTACACGAGGTATCTCTACAGCGCACAAAGGAGTACAGAAGGTATCTCTACAGCGCACAAAGGAGTACAGAAGGTATCTCTACAGCGCACAAAGGAGTACAGAAGGTATCTCTACAGCGCACAAAGGAGTACAGAAGGTATCTCTACAGCGCACAAAGGAGAACAGAAGGTATCTCTACAGCGCACAAAGGAGTACAGAAGGTATCTCTACAGCGCACAAAGGAGTACAGAAGGTATCTCTACAGCGCACAAAGGAGTACAGAAGGTATCTCTACGGCGCACAAAGGAGTACAGGAAATATCTCTAGAACGTACAAAGGAGTACACGAGGTATCTCTACAGCGTACAAAGGAGTACAGAAGGTATCTCTACAGCGCACAAAGGAGTACAGAAGGTATCTCTACAGCGCACAAAGGAGTACAGAAGGTATCTCTACAGCGCACAAAGGAGTACAGGAAATATCTCTAGAACGTACAAAGGAGTACACGAGGTATCTCTACAGCGTACAAAGGAGTACAGAAGGTATCTCTACAGCGCACAAAGGAGTACAGAAGGTATCTCTACAGCGCACAAAGGAGTACAGGAAATATCTCTAGAACGTACAAAGGAGTACACGAGGTATCTCTACAGCGCACAAAGGAGTACAGAAGGTATCTCTACAGCGCACAAAGGAGTACAGAAGGTATCTCTACAGCGCACAAAGGAGTACAGGAAATATCTCTAGAACGTACAAAGGAGTACACGAGGTATCTCTACAGCGCACAAAGGAGTACAGAAGGTATCTCTACAGCGCACAAAGGAGTACAGAAGGTATCTCTACAGCGCACATAGGAGTACAGAAGGCATCTCTACAGCGCACAAAGAAGTACAGAAGGTATCTCTACAGCGCACAAAGGAGTACAGAAGGTGTCTCTACAGCGCACAAAGAAGTACAGAAGGTATTTCTACAGCGCACAAAGGAGTACAGAAGGTATCTCTACAGCGCACAAAGGAGTACAGAAGGTATCTCTACAGCGCACAAAGGAGTACAAAAGGTATCTCTACAGCGCACAAAGGAGTACAGAAGGTACCTCTACAGCGCACAAAGGAGTACAGAAGGTAACTCTACAGCGCACAAAGGAGTAAAGAAGGTATCTCTACAGCGCACAAAGGAGTACAGAAGGTATCTCTACAGCGCACAAAGGAGTACAGGAAATATCTCTAGAACGTACAAAGGAGTACACGAGGTATCTCTACAGCGTACAAAGGAGTACAGAAGGTATCTCTACAGCGCACAAAGGAGTACAGAAGGTATCTCTACAGCGCACGAAGGAGTACAGAAGGTATCTCTACAGCGCACAAAGGAGTACAGAAGGTATCTCTACAGCGCACAAAGGAGTACAGGAAATATCTCTAGAACGTACAAAGGAGTACACAAGGTATCTCTACAGCGTCCAAAGGAGTACAGAAGGTATCTCTACAGCGCACAAAGGAGTACAGAAGGTATCTCTACAGCGCACAAAGGAGTACAGAAGGTATCTCTACAGCGCACAAAGGAGTACAGAAGGTATCTCTACAGCGCACAAAGGAGTACAGAAGGTATCTCTACAGCGCACAAAGGAGTACAGGAAATATCTCTAGAACGTACAAAGGAGTACACGAGGTATCTCTACAGCGCACAAAGGAGTACAGAAGGTATCTCTACAGCGCACAAAGGAGTACAGAAGGTATCTCTACAGCGCACAAAGAAGTACAGGAAATATCTCTAGAACGTACAAAGGAGTACACGAGGTATCTCTACAGCGCACAAAGGAGTACAGAAGGTATCTCTACAGCGCACAAAGAAGTACAGAAGGTATCTCTACAGCGCACAAAGGAGTACAGAAGGTATTTCTACAGCACACAAAGAAGTACAGAAGGTATCTCTACAGCGCACAAAGGAGTACAGAAGGTATCTCTACAGCGCACAAAGGAGTACAGAAGGTATCTCTAGAGCGCACAAAGGAGTACAGAAGGTATCTCTACAGCGCACAAAGGAGTACAGGAAATATCTCTAGAACGTACAAAGGAGTACACGAGGTATCTCTACAGCGTACAAAGGAGTACAGAAGGTATCTCTACAGCGCACAAAGGAGTACAGAAGGTATCTCTACAGCGTACAAAGGAGTACAGAAGGTATCTCTACAGCGCACAAAGGAGTACAGAAGGTATCTCTACAGCGCACAAAGAAGTACAGAAGGTATCTTTACAGCGCACAAAGGAGTACAGAAGGTATCTCTACAGCGCACAAAGGAGTACAGGAAATATCTCTAGAACGTAAAAAGGAGTACACGAGGTATCTCTACAGCGTACAAAGGAGTACAGAAGGTATCTCTACAGCGTACAAAGGAGTACAGAAGGTATCTCTACAGCGCACAAAGGAGTACAAAAGGTATCTCTACAGCGCACAAAGGAGTACAGAAGGTACCTCTACAGCGCACAAAGGAGTACAGAAGGTAACTCTACAGCGCACAAAGGAGTAAAGAAGGTATCTCTACAGCGCACAAAGGAGTACAGAAGGTATCTCTACAGCGCACAAAGGAGTACAGGAAATATCTCTAGAACGTACAAAGGAGTACACGAGGTATCTCTACAGCGTACAAAGGAGTACAGAAGGTATCTCTACAGCGCACAAAGGAGTACAGAAGGTATCTCTACAGCGCACGAAGGAGTACAGAAGGTATCTCTACAGCGCACAAAGGAGTACAGAAGGTATCTCTACAGCGCACAAAGGAGTACAGGAAATATCTCTAGAACGTACAAAGGAGTACACAAGGTATCTCTACAGCGTCCAAAGGAGTACAGAAGGTATCTCTACAGCGCACAAAGGAGTACAGAAGGTATCTCTACAGCGCACAAAGGAGTACAGAAGGTATCTCTACAGCGCACAAAGGAGTACAGAAGGTATCTCTACAGCGCACAAAGGAGTACAGAAGGTATCTCTACAGCGCACAAAGGAGTACAGGAAATATCTCTAGAACGTACAAAGGAGTACACGAGGTATCTCTACAGCGCACAAAGGAGTACAGAAGGTATCTCTACAGCGCACAAAGGAGTACAGAAGGTATCTCTACAGCGCACAAAGAAGTACAGGAAATATCTCTAGAACGTACAAAGGAGTACACGAGGTATCTCTACAGCGCACAAAGGAGTACAGAAGGTATCTCTACAGCGCACAAAGAAGTACAGAAGGTATCTCTACAGCGCACAAAGGAGTACAGAAGGTATTTCTACAGCGCACAAAGAAGTACAGAAGGTATCTCTACAGCGCACAAAGGAGAACAGAAGGTATCTCTACAGCGCACAAAGGAGTACAGAAGGTATCTCTAGAGCGCACAAAGGAGTACAGAAGGTTTCTCTACAGCGCACAAAGGAGTACAGGAAATATCTCTAGAACGTACAAAGGAGTACACGAGGTATCTCTACAGCGTACAAAGGAGTACAGAAGGTATCTCTACAGCGCACAAAGGAGTACAGAAGGTATCTCTACAGCGTACAAAGGAGTACAGAAGGTATCTCTACAGCGCACAAAGGAGTACAGAAGGTATCTCTACAGCGCACAAAGAAGTACAGAAGGTATCTTTACAGCGCACAAAGGAGTACAGAAGGTATCTCTACAGCGCACAAAGGAGTACAGGAAATATCTCTAGAACGTAAAAAGGAGTACACGAGGTATCTCTACAGCGTACAAAGGAGTACAGAAGGTATCTCTACAGCGTACAAAGGAGTACAGAAGGTATCTCTACAGCGCACAAAGGAGTACAGAAGGTATCTCTACAGCGCACAAAGGAGTACAGAAGGTATCTCTACAGCGCACAAAGGAGTACAGGAAATATCTCTACAGCGCACAAAGGAGTAGAGGAAATATCTCTAGAACGTACAAAGGAGTACACGAGGTATCTCTACAGCGTACAAAGGAGTACAGAAGGTATCTCTACAGCGCACAAAGGAGTACAGAAGGTATCTCTTCAGCGCACAAAGGAGTACAGAAGGTATCTCTACAGCGCACAAAGGAGTACAGGAAATATCTCTAGAACGTACAAAGGAGTACACGAGGTATCTCTACAGCGCACAAAGGAGTACAGAAGGTATCTCTACAGCACACAAAGGAGTACAGAAGGTATCTCTACAGCGCACAAAGGAGTACAGAAGGGATCTCTACAGCGCACAAAGGAGTACAGAAGGTATCTCTACAGCGCACAAAGGAGTACAGAAGGTATCTCTACAGCGCACAAAGGAGTACAGGAAATATCTCTAGAACGTACAAAGGAGTACACGAGGTATCTCTACAGCGTACAAAGAAGTACAGAAGGTATCTCTACAGCGCACAAAGGAGTACAGAAGGTATCTCTACAGCGCACAAAGGAGTACAGAAGGTATCTCTACAGCGCACAAAGGAGTACAGAAGGTATCTCTACAGCGCACAAAGGAGTACAGAAGGTATCTCTACAGCGCACAAAGGAGTACAGGAAATATCTCTAGAACGTACAAAGGAGTACACGAGGTATCTCTACAGCGTACAAAGGAGTACAGAAGGTATCTCTACAGCGCACAAAGGAGTACAGAAGGTATCTCTAGAGCGCACAAAGGAGTACAGAAGGTATCTCTACAGCGCACAAACGAGTACAGAACGTATCTCTACAGCGCACAAAGGAGTACAGGAAATATCTCTAGAACGTACAAAGGAGTACACGAGGTATCTATACAGCGTACAAAGGAGTACAGAAGGTATCTCTACAGCGCACAAAGGAGTACAGAAGGTATCTCTACAGCGCACAAAGGAGTACAGAAGGTATCTCTACAGCGCACAAAGGAGTACAGAAGGTATCTCTACAGCGCACAAAGGAGTACAGGAAATATCTCTAGAACGTACAAAGGAGTACGCGAGGTATCTCTACAGCGTACAAAGGAGTACAGAAGGTATCTCTACAGCGCACAAAGGAGTACAGAAGGTATCTCTACAGCGTACAAAGGAGTACAGAAGGTATCTTTACAGCGCACAAAGGAGTACAGAAGGTATCTCTACAGCGCACAAAGGAGTACAGAAGGTATCTCTACAGCGCACAAAGGAGTACAGAAGGTATCTCTACAGCGCACAAAGGAGTACAGAAGGTATCTCTACAGCGCACAAAGGAGTACAGAAGGTATCTCTACAGCGCACAAAGGAGTACAGAAGGTATCTCTACAGCGCACAAAGGAGTACAGGAAATATCTCTAGAACGTACAAAGGAGTACGCGAGGTATCTCTACAGCGTACAAAGGAGTACAGAAGGTATCTCTACAGCGCACAAAGGAGTACAGAAGGTATCTCTACAGCGTACAAAGGAGTACAGAAGGTATCTTTACAGCGCACAAAGGAGTACAGAAGGTATCTCTACAGCGCACAAAGGAGTACAGAAGGTATCTCTACAGCGCACAAAGGAGTACAGAAGGTATCTCTACAGCGCACAAAGGAGTACAGAAGGTATCTCTACAGCGCACAAAGGAGTACAGAAGGTATCTCTACAGCGCACAAAGGAGTACAGAAGGTATCTCTACAGCGCACAAAGGAGTACAGAAGGTATCTCTACAGCGCACAAAGGAGTACAGGAAATATCTCTAGAACGTACAAAGGAGTACGCGAGGTATCTCTACAGCGTACAAAGGAGTACAGAAGGTATCTCTACAGCGCACAAAGGAGTACAGAAGGTATCTCTACAGCGTACAAAGGAGTACAGAAGGTATCTTTACAGCGCACAAAGGAGTACAGAAGGTATCTCTACAGCGCACAAAGGAGTACAGAAGGTATCTCTACAGCGCACAAAGGAGTACAGAAGGTATCTCTACAGCGCACAAAGGAGTACAGAAGGTATCTCTACAGCGCACAAAGGAGTACAGAAGGTATCTCTACAGCGCACAAAGGAGTACAGGAAATATCTCTAGAACGTACAAAGGAGTACACGAGGTATCTCTACAGCGTACAAAGGAGTACAGAAGGTATCTCTACAGCGCACAAAGGAGTACAGAAGGTATCTCTACAGCGCACAAAGGAGTACAGGAAATATCTCTAGAACGTACAAAGGAGTACACGAGGTATCTCTACAGCGCACAAAGGAGTACAGAAGGTATCTCTACAGCGCACAAAGGAGTACAGAAGGTATCTCTACAGCGCACAAAGGAGTACAGGAAATATCTCTAGAACGTACAAAGGAGTACACGAGGTATCTCTACAGCGCACAAAGGAGTACAGAAGGTATCTCTACAGCGCACAAAGGAGTACAGAAGGTATCTCTACAGCGCACAAAGGAGTACAGAAGGTATCTCTACAGCGCAAAAAGGAGTACAGAAGGTATCTCTACAGCGCACAAAGGAGTACAGAAGGTACCTCTACAGCGCACAAAGGAGTACAGAAGGTATCTCTACAGCGCACAAAGGAGTACAGAAGGTATCTCTACAGCGCACAAAGGAGTACAGAAGGTATCTCTACAGCGCACAAAGGAGTACAGAAGGTATCTCTACAGCGCACAAAGGAGTACAGGAAATATCTCTAGAACGTACAAAGGAGTACACGAGGTATCTCTACAGCGTACAAAGGAGTACAGAAGGTACTCTACAGCGCACAAAGGAGTACAGAAGGTATCTCTACAGCGCACAAAGGAGTACAGAAGGTATCTCTACATCGCACAAAGGAGTACAGAAGGTATCTCTACAGCGCACAAAGGAGTACAGAAGGTATCTCTACAGCGCACAAAGGAGTACAGGAAATATCTCTAGAACGTACAAAGGAGTACACGAGGTATCTCTACAGCGTACAAAGGAGTACAGAAGATATCTCTACAGCGCACAAAGGAGTACAGAAGGTATCTCTACAGCGCACAAAGGAGTACAGAAGGTATCTCTACAGCGCACAAAGGAGTACAGAAGGTATCTCTACAGCGCACAAAGGAGAACAGAAGGTATCTCTACAGCGCACAAAGGAGTTCAGAAGGTATCTCTACAGCGCACAAAGGAGTACAGAAGGTATCTCTACAGCGCACAAAGGAGTACAGAAGGTATCTCTACGGCGCACAAAGGAGTACAGGAAATATCTCTAGAACGTACAAAGGAGTACACGAGGTATCTCTACAGCGTACAAAGGAGTACAGAAGGTATCTCTACAGCGCACAAAGGAGTACAGAAGGTATCTCTACAGCGCACAAAGGAGTACAGAAGGTATCTCTACAGCGCACAAAGGAGTACAGGAAATATCTCTAGAACGTACAAAGGAGTACACGAGGTATCTCTACAGCGTACAAAGGAGTACAGAAGGTATCTCTACAGCGCACAAAGGAGTACAGAAGGTATCTCTACAGCGCACAAAGGAGTACAGGAAATATCTCTAGAACGTACAAAGGAGTACACGAGGTATCTCTACAGCGCACAAAGGAGTACAGAAGGTATCTCTACAGCGCACAAAGGAGTACAGAAGGTATCTCTACAGCGCACAAAGGAGTACAGGAAATATCTCTAGAACGTACAAAGGAGTACACGAGGTATCTCTACAGCGCACAAAGGAGTACAGAAGGTATCTCTACAGCGCACAAAGGAGTACAGAAGGTATCTCTACAGCGCACATAGGAGTACAGAAGGCATCTCTACAGCGCACAAAGAAGTACAGAAGGTATCTCTACAGCGCACAAAGGAGTACAGAAGGTGTCTCTACAGCGCACAAAGAAGTACAGAAGGTATTTCTACAGCGCACAAAGGAGTACAGAAGGTATCTCTACAGCGCACAAAGGAGTACAGAAGGTATCTCTACAGCGCACAAAGGAGTACAAAAGGTATCTCTACAGCGCACAAAGGAGTACAGAAGGTACCTCTACAGCGCACAAAGGAGTACAGAAGGTAACTCTACAGCGCACAAAGGAGTAAAGAAGGTATCTCTACAGCGCACAAAGGAGTACAGAAGGTATCTCTACAGCGCACAAAGGAGTACAGGAAATATCTCTAGAACGTACAAAGGAGTACACGAGGTATCTCTACAGCGTACAAAGGAGTACAGAAGGTATCTCTACAGCGCACAAAGGAGTACAGAAGGTATCTCTACAGCGCACAAAGGAGTACAGAAGGTATCTCTACAGCGCACAAAGGAGTACAGAAGGTATCTCTACAGCGCACAAAGGAGTACAGGAAATATCTCTAGAACGTACAAAGGAGTACACAAGGTATCTCTACAGCGTCCAAAGGAGTACAGAAGGTATCTCTACAGCGCACAAAGGAGTACAGAAGGTATCTCTACAGCGCACAAAGGAGTACAGAAGGTATCTCTACAGCGCACAAAGGAGTACAGAAGGTATCTCTACAGCGCACAAAGGAGTACAGAAGGTATCTCTACAGCGCACAAAGGAGTACAGGAAATATCTCTAGAACGTACAAAGGAGTACACGAGGTATCTCTACAGCGCACAAAGGAGTACAGAAGGTATTTCTACAGCGCACAAAGGAGTACAGAAGGTATCTCTACAGCGCACAAAGAAGTACAGGAAATATCTCTAGAACGTACAAAGGAGTACACGAGGTATCTCTACAGCGCACAAAGGAGTACAGAAGGTATCTCTACAGCGCACAAAGAAGTACAGAAGGTATCTCTACAGCGCACAAAGGAGTACAGAAGGTATTTCTACAGCGCACAAAGAAGTACAGAAGGTATCTCTACAGCGCACAAAGGAGTACAGAAGGTATCTCTACAGCGCACAAAGGAGTACAGAAGGTATCTCTAGAGCGCACAAAGGAGTACAGAAGGTATCTCTACAGCGCACAAAGGAGTACAGGAAATATCTCTAGAACGTACAAAGGAGTACACGAGGTATCTCTACAGCGTACAAAGGAGTACAGAAGGTATCTCTACAGCGCACAAAGGAGGACAGAAGGTATCTCTACAGCGTACAAAGGAGTACAGAAGGTATCTCTACAGCGCACAAAGGAGTACAGAAGGTATCTCTACAGCGCACAAAGAAGTACAGAAGGTATCTTTACAGCGCACAAAGGAGTACAGAAGGTATCTCTACAGCGCACAAAGGAGTACAGGAAATATCTCTAGAACGTAAAAAGGAGTACACGAGGTATCTCTACAGCGTACAAAGGAGTACAGAAGGTATCTCTACAGCGTACAAAGGAGTACAGAAGGTATCTCTACAGCGCACAAAGGAGTACAGAAGGTATCTCTACAGCGCACAAAGGAGTACAGAAGGTATCTCTACAGCGCACAAAGGAGTACAGGAAATATCTCTACAGCGCACAAAGGAGTACAGGAAATATCTCTAGAACGTACAAAGGAGTACACGAGGTATCTCTACAGCGTACAAAGGAGTACAGAAGGTATCTCTACAGCGCACAAAGGAGTACAGAAGGTATCTCTTCAGCGCACAAAGGAGTACAGAAGGTATCTCTACAGCGCACAAAGGAGTACAGGAAATATCTCTAGAACGTACAAAGGAGTACACGAGGTATCTCTACAGCGCACAAAGGAGTACAGAAGGTATCTCTACAGCACACAAAGGAGTACAGAAGGTATCTCTACAGCGCACAAAGGAGTACAGAAGGGATCTCTACAGCGCACAAAGGAGTGCAGAAGGTATCTCTACAGCGCACAAAGGAGTACAGAAGGTATCTCTACAGCGCACAAAGGAGTACAGGAAATATCTCTAGAACGTACAAAGGAGTACACGAGGTATCTCTACAGCGTACAAAGAAGTACAGAAGGTATCTCTACAGCGCACAAAGGAGTACAGAAGGTATCTCTACAGCGCACAAAGGAGTACAGAAGGTATCTCTACAGCGCACAAAGGAGTACAGAAGGTATCTCTACAGCGCACAAAGGAGTACAGAAGGTATCTCTACAGCGCACAAAGGAGTACAGGAAATATCTCTAGAACGAACAAAGGAGTACACGAGGTATCTCTACAGCGTACAAAGGAGTACAGAAGGTATCTCTACAGCACACAAAGGAGTACAGAAGGTATCTCTACAGCGCACAAAAGAGTACAGAAGGTATCTCTACAGCGCACAAAGGAGTACAGAAGGTATCTCTACAGCGCACAAAAAAGTACAGGAAATATCTCTAGAACGTACAAAGGAGTACACGAGGTATCTCTACAGCGTACAAAGGAGTACAGAAGGTATCTCTAAAGCGCACAAAGGAGTACAGAATGTATCTCTATAGCGCCCAAAGGAGCACAGAAGGTATCTCTACAGCGCACAAAGGAGTACAGAAGGTATCTCTACAGCGCACAAAGGAGTACAGGAAATATCTCTAGAACGTACAAAGGAGTACACGAGGTATCTCTACAGCGTACAAAGGAGTACAGAAGGTATCTCTACAGCGCAAAAAGGAGTACAGAAGGTATCTCTACAGCGCACAAAGGAGTACAGAAGGTATCTCTACAGCGCACAAAGGAGTACAGGAAATATCTCTAGAACGTACAAAGGAGTACACGAGGTATCTCTACAGCGCACAAAGGAGTACAGAAGGTATCTCTACAGCGCACAAAGGAGTACAGAAGGTATCTTTACAGCGCACAAAGGAGTACAGAAGGTATCTCTACAGCGCACAAAGGAGTACAGAAGGTATCTCTACAGCGCACAAAGGAGTACAGAAGGTATCTCTACAGCGCACAAAGGAGAACAGGAAATATCTCTAGAACGTACAAAGGAGTACATGAGGTATCTCTACAGCGTACAACGGAGTACAGAAGGTATCTCTACAGCGCACAAAGGAGTACAGAAGGTATCTCTACAGCGCACAAAGGAGTACAGAAGGTATCTCTACAGCGCACAAAGGAGTACAGAAGGTATCTCTACAGCGCACAAAGGAGTACAGAAGGTATCTCTACAGCGCACAAAGGAGTACAGGAAATATCTCTAGAACGTACAAAGGAGTACACGAGGTATCTCTACAGCGTACAAAGGAGTATAGAAGGTATCTCTACAGCGCACAAAGAAGTACAGAAGGTATCTCTACAGCGCACAAAGGAGTACAGAAGGTATCTCTACAGCGCACAAAGGAGTACAGAAGGTATCTCTACAGCGCACAAAGGAGTACAGGAAATATCTCTAGAACGTACAAAGGAGTACACGAGGTATCTCTACAGCGCACAAAGGAGTACAGAAGGTATCTCTACAGCGCACAAAGGAGTACAGAAGTTATCTCTACAGCGCACAAAGGAGTACAGAAGGTATCTCTACAGCGCACAAAGGAGTGCAGAAGGTATCTCTACAGCGCACAAAGGAGTACAGAAGGTATCTCTACAGCGCACAAAGGAGTACAGAAGGTATCTCTACAGCGCACAAAGGAGTACAGAAGGTATCTCTACAGCGCACAAAGGAGTACAGAAGGTATCTCTACAGCGCACAAAGGAGTACAGGAAATATCTCTAGAACGTACAAAGAAGTACACGAGGTATCTCTACAGCGTACAAAGGAGTACAGAAGGTATCTCTACAGCGCACAAAGGAGTACAGAAGGTATCTCTACAGCGCACAAAGGAGTACAGAAGGTATCTCTACAGCGTACAAAGGAGTACAGAAGGTATCTCTACAGCGCACAAAGGAGTACAGAAGGTATCTCGACAGCGCACAAAGGTGTACAGAAGGTATCTCTACAGCGCACAAAGGAGTACGAAGGTATCTCTACAGCGCACAAAGGAGTACAGGAAATATCTCTAGAACGTACAAAGGAGTACACGAGGTATCTCTACAGCGTACAAAGGAGTACAGAAGGTATCTCTACAGCGCACAAAGGAGTACAGAAGGTATCTCTAGAGCGCACAAAGGAGTACAGAAGGTATCTCTACAGCGCACAAACGAGTACAGAACGTATCTCTACAGCGCACAAAGGAGTACAGGAAATATCTCTAGAACGTACAAAGGAGTACACGAGGTATCTATACAGCGTACAAAGGAGTACAGAAGGTATCTCTACAGCGCACAAAGGAGTACAGAAGGTATCTCTACAGCGCACAAAGGAGTACAGAAGGTATCTCTACAGCGCACAAAGGAGTACAGAAGGTATCTCTACAGCGCACAAAGGAGTACAGAAGGTATCTCTACAGCGCACAAAGGAGTACAGGAAATATCTCTAGAACGTACAAAGGAGTACACGAGGTATCTCTACAGCGTACAAAGGAGTACAGGAAATATCTCTAGAACGTACAAAGGAGTACACGAGGTATCTCTACAGCGTACAAAGGAGTACAGAAGGTATCTCTACAGCGCACAAAGGAGTACAGAAGGTATCTCTACAGCACACAAAGGAGTACAGAAGGTATCTCTACAGCGCACAAAGGAGTACAGAAGGTATCTCTACAGCGCTCAAAGGAGTACAGGAAATATCTCTAGAACGTACAAAGGAGTACACGAGGTATCTCTACAGCGTTAAAGGAGTACAGAAGGTATCTCTACAGCGTACAAAGGAGTACAGAAGGTATCACTATAGCGCACAAAGGAGTACAGAAGGTATCTCTACAGCGCACAAAGGAGTACAGAAGGTATCTCTACAGCGCACAAAGGAGTACAGAAGTTATCTCTACAGCGCACAAAGGAGTACAGGAAATATCTCTAGAACGTACAAAGGAGTACACGAGGTATCTCTACAGCGTACAAAGGAGTACAGAAGGTATCTCTACAGCGCACAAAGGAGTACAGAAGGTATCTCTACAGCGCACAAAGGAGTACAGAAGGTATCTCTACAGCGCACAAAGGAGTACAGGAAATATCTCTAGAACGTACAAAGGAGTACACGAGGTATCTCTACAGCGCACAAAGGAGTACAGAAGGTATCTCTACAGCGCACAAAGGAGTACAGAAGGTATCTCTACAGCGCACAAAGGAGTACAGAAGGTATCTCTACAGCGCACAAAGGAGTACAGAAGGTATCTCTACAGCGCACAAAGGAGTACAGAAGGTATCTCTACAGCGCACAAAGGAGTACAGGAAATATCTCTAGAACGTACAAAGGAGTACACGAGGTATCTCTACAGCGTACAAAGGAGTACAGAAGGTATCTCTACGGCGCACAAAGGAGTACAGAAGGTATCTCTACAGCGCACAAAGGAGTACAGAAGGTATCTCTACAGCGCACAAAGAAGTACAGAATTTATCTCTACAGCGCACTAAGGAGTACAGGAAATATCTCTAGAACGTACAAAGGAGTACACGAGGTATCTCTACAGCGTACAAAGGAGTACAGAAGGTATCTCTACAGCGCACAAAGGAGTACAGAAGGTATCTCTACAGCGCACAAAGGAGTACAGAAGGTATCTCTACAGCGCACAAAGGAGTACAGAAGGTATCTCTACAGCGCACAAAGGAGTACAGAAGGTATCTCTACAGCGCACAAAGGAGTACAGGAAATATCTCTAGAACGTACAAAGGAGTACACGAGGTATCTCTACAGCGCACAAAGGAGTACAGAAGGTATCTCTACAGCGCACAAAGGAGTACAGAAGGTATCTCTACAGCGCACAAAGGAGTACAGAAGGTATCTCTACAGCGCACAAAGGAGTAAAGAAGGTATCTCTACAGCGCACAAAGAAGTACAGAAGGTATCTCTACAGCGCACAAAGGAGTACAGGAAATATCTCTAGAATGTACAAAGGAGTACACGAGGTATCTCTACAGCGTACAAAGGAGTACAGAAGGTATCTCTACAGCGCACAAAGGAGTACAGAAGGTATCTCTACAGCGCACAAAGGAGAACAGAAGGTATCTCTACAGCGCACAAAGGATACAGGAAATATCTCTAGAGCGTACAAAGGAGTACACGAGGTATCTCTACAGCGTACAAAAAAGTACAGAAGGTATCTCTACAGCGCACAAAGGAGTACAGAAGGTATCTCTACAGCGCACAAAGGAGTACAGAAGGTATCTCTACAGCGCACAAAGGAGTACAGGAAATATCTCTAGAACGTACAAAGGAGTACACGAGGTATCTCTACAGCGTACAAAGGAGTACAGAAGGTATCTCTACAGCGCACAAAGGAGTACAGAAGGTATCTCTACAGCGCACAAAGGAGTACAGAAGGTATCTCTACAGCGCACAAAGGAGTACAGAAGGTATCTCTACAGCGCACAAAGGAGTACAGAAGGTATCTCTACAGGGCACAAAGGAGTACAGGAAATATCTCTAGAACGTACAAAGGAGTACACGAGGTATCTCTACAGCGTACAAAGGAGTACAGAAGGTATCTCTACAGCGCACAAAGGAGTACAGAAGGTATCTCTACAGCGCACAAAGGAGTACAGAAGGTATCTCTACAGCGCACCAAGGAGTACAGAAGGTATCTCTACAGCGCACAAAGGAGTACAGGAAATATCTCTAGAACGTACAAAGGAGTACACGAGGTATCTCTACAGCGTACAAAGGAGTACAGAAGGTATCTCTACAGCGCACAAAGGAGTACAGAAGGTATCTCTACAGCGCACAAAGGAGTACAGAAGGTATCTCTACAGCGCACAAAGAAGTACAGGAAATATCTCTAGAACGTACAAAGGAGTACACGAGGTATCTCTACAGCGCACAAAGGAGTACAGAAGGTATCTCTACAGCGCACAAAGGAGTACAGAAGGTATCTCTACAGCGCACAAAGAAGTACAGGAAATATCTCTAGAACGTACAAAGGAGTACACGAGGTATCTCTACAGCGCACAAAGGAGTACAGAAGTTATCTCTACAGCGCACAAAGGAGTACAGAAGGTATCTCTACAGCGCACAAAGGAGTACAGAAGGTATCTCTACAGCGCACAAAGAAGTACAGAAGGTATCTCTACAGCGCACAAAGGAGTACAGAAGGTATCTCTACAGCGCACAAAGGAGTACAGAATGTATCTCTACAGCGCACAAAGGAGTACAGAAGGTATCTCTACAGCGCACAAAGGAGTACAGAAGGTATCTCTGAAGCGCACAAAGGAGTACAGAAGGTATCTCTACAGCGCACAAAGGAGTACAGGAAATATCTCTAGAACGTACAAAGGAGTACACGAGGCATCTCTACAGCGTACAAAGGAGTACAGAAGGTATCTCTACAGCGCACAAAGGAGTACAGAAGGTATCTCTACAGCGCACAAAGGAGTACAGAAGGTATCTCTACAGCGCACAAAGGAGTACAGAAGGTATCTCTACAGCGCACAAAGGAGTACAGGAAATATCTCTAGAACGTACAAAGGAGTACACGAGGTAACTCTACAGCGCACAAAGGAGTACAGAAGGTTCTCTACAGCGCACAAAGGAGTACAGAAGGTATCTCTATAGCGCACAAAGGAGTACAGGAAATATCTCTAGAACGTACAAAGGAGTACACGAGGTATCTCTACAGCGTACAAAGGAGTACAGAAGGTATCTCTACAGCGCACAAAGGAGTACAGAAGGTATCTCTACAGCGCACAAAGGAGTACAGAAGGTATCTCTACAGCGCACAAAGGATTACAGGAAATATCTCTAGAACGTAAATGGAGTACACGAGGTATCTCTACAGCGTACAAAGGAGTACAGAAGGTATCTCCACAGCGCACAAAGGAGTACAGAAGGTATCTCTACAGCGCACAAAGGAGTACAGAAGGTATCTCTACAGCGCACAAAGGAGTACAGAAGGTATCTCTACAGCGCACAAAGGAGTACAGGAAATATCTCTAGAACGTACAAAGGAGTACACGAGGTATCTCTACAGCGTACAAAGGAGTACAGAAGGTATCTCTACAGCGCACAAAGGAGTACAGAAGGTATCTCTACAGCGCACAAAGGAGTACAGAAGGTATCTCTACAGCGCACAAAGGAGTACAGGAAATACCTCTAGAACGTACAAATGAGTACACGAGGTATCTCTACAGCGTACAAAGGAGTACAGAAGGTATCTCCACAGCGCACAAAGGAGTACAGAAGGTATCTCTACAGCGCACAAAGGAGTACAGAAGGTATCTCTACAGCGCACAAAGGAGTACAGAAGGTATCTCTACAGCGCACAAAAGAGTACAGGAAATATCTCTAGAACGTACAAAGGAGTACACGAGGTATCTCTACAGCGTACAAAGGAGTACAGAAGGTATCTCTACAGCGCACAAAGGAGTACAGAAGGTATCTCTACAGCGCACAAAGGAGTACAGGAAATATCTCTAGAACGTACAAAGGAGTACACGAGGTATCTCTACAGCGCACAAAGGAGTACAGAAGGTATCTCTACAGCGCACAAAGGAGTACAGAAGGTATCTCTACAGCGCACAAAGGAGTACAGGAAATATCTCTAGAACGTACAAAGGAGTACACGAGGTATCTCTACAGCGCACAAAGGAGTACAGAAGGTATCTCTACAGCGCTCAAAGGAGTACAGAAGGTATCTCTACAGCGCACAAAGGAGTACAGAAGGTATCTCTACAGCGCACGAAGGAGTACAGAAGGTATCTCTACAGCGCACAAAGGAGTACAGAAGGTATCTCTACAGCGCAAAAAGGAGTACAGAAGGTATCTCTTCAGCGCACAAAGGAGTACAGAAGGTATCTCTACAGCGCACAAAGGAGTACAGAAGGTATCTCTACAGCGCACTAAGGAGTACAGAAGGTATCTCTACAGCGCACAAAGGAGTACAGGAAATATCTCTAGAACGTACAAAGGAGTACACGAGGTATCTCTACAGCGTACAAAGGAGTACAGAAGGTATCTCTACAGCGCACAAAGGAGTACAGAAGGTATCTCTACAGCGCACAAAGGAGTACAGAAGGTATCTCTACAGCGCACAAAGGAGTACAGAAGGTATCTCTACAGCGCACAAAGGAGTACAGGAAATATCTCTAGAACGTACAAAGGAGTACACGAGGTATCTCTACAGCGTACAAAGGAGTACAGAAGGTATCTCTACAGCGCACAAAGGAGTACAGAAGGTATCTCTACAGCGCACAAAGGAGTACAGAAGGTATCTCTACAGCGCACAAAGGAGTACAGGAAATATCTCTAGAACGTACAAAGGAGTACACGAGGTATCTCTACAGCGTACAAAGGAGTACAGAAGGTATCTCTACAGCGTACAAAGGAGTACAGAAGGTATCTCTACAGCGCACAAAGGAGTACAGAAGGTATCTCTACAGCGCACAAAGGAGTACAGAAGGTATCTCTACAGCGCACAAAGGAGTACAGAAGGTATCTCTACAGCGCACAAAGGAGTACAGGAAATATCTCTAGAACGTACAAAGGAGTACACGAGGTATCTCTACAGCGTACAAAGGAGTACAGAAGGTATCTCTACAGCGCACAAAGGAGTACAGAAGGTATCTCTACAGCGCACAAAGGAGTACAGAAGGTATCTCTACAGCGCACAAAGGAGTACAGAAGGTATCTCTACAGCGCACAAAGGAGTACAGGAAATATCTCTAGAACGTACAAAGGAGTACACGAGGTATCTCTACAACGTACAAAGGAGTACAGAAGATATCTCTACAGCGCACAAAGGAGTACAGAAGGTATCTCTAGAGCGCACAAAGGAGTACAGAAGGTATCTCTACAGCGAACAAAGGAGTACAGAAGGTATCTCTACAGCGCACAAAGGAGTACAGGAAATATCTCTAGAACGTACAAAGAAGTACAGGAAATATCTCTACAGCGCACAAAGGAGTACAGAAGGTATCTCTACAGCGCACAAAGGAGTACAGAAGGTATCTCTACAGCGCACAAAGGAGTACAGAAGGTATCTCTACAGCGCACAAAGGAGTACAGGAAATATCTCTAGAACGTACAAAGGAGTACACGAGGTATCTCTACAGCGTACAAAGGAGTACAGAAGGTATCTCTACAGCGCACAAAGGAGTACAGAAGGTATCTCTACAGCGCACAAAGGAGTACAGAAGGTATCTCTACAGCGCACAAAGGAGTACAGAAGGTATCTCTACAGCGCACAAAGGAGTACAGAAGGTATCTCTACAGGGCACAAAGGAGTACAGGAAATATCTCTAGAACGTACAAAGGAGTACACGAGGTATCTCTACAGCGTACAAAGGAGTACAGAAGGTATCTCTACAGCGCACAAAGGAGTACAGAAGGTATCTCTACAGCGCACAAAGGAGTACAGAAGGTATCTCTACAGCGCACCAAGGAACACAGAAGGTATCTCTACAGCGCACAAAGGAGTACAGGAAATATCTCTAGAACGTACAAAGGAGTACACGAGGTATCTCTACAGCGTACAAAGGAGTACAGAAGGTATCTCTACAGCGCACAAAGGAGTACAGAAGGTATCTCTACAGCGCACAAAGGAGTACAGAAGGTATCTCTACAGCGCACAAAGGAGTACAGGAAATATCTCTAGAACGTACAAAGGAGTACACGAGGTATCTCTACAGCGCACAAAGGAGTACAGAAGGTATCTCTACAGCGCACAAAGGAGTACAGAAGGTATCTCTACAGCGCACAAAGAAGTACAGAAAATATCTCTAGAACGTACAAAGGAGTACACGAGGTATCTCTACAGCGCACAAAGGAGTACAGAAGTTATCTCTACAGCGCACAAAGGAGTACAGAAGGTATCTCTACAGCGCACAAAGGAGTACAGAAGGTATCTCTACAGCGCACAAAGAAGTACAGAAGGTATCTCTACAGCGCACAAAGGAGTACAGAAGGTATCTCTACAGCGCACAAAGGAGTACAGAATGTATCTCTACAGCGCACAAAGGAGTACAGAAGGTATCTCTACAGCGCACAAAGGAGTACAGAAGGTATCTCTGAAGCGCACAAAGGAGTACAGAAGGTATCTCTACAGCGCACAAAGGAGTACAGAAAATATCTCTAGAACGTACAAAGGAGTACACGAGGCATCTCTACAGCGTACAAAGGAGTACAGAAGGTATCTCTACAGCGCACAAAGGAGTACAGAAGGTATCTCTACAGCGCACAAAGGAGTACAGAAGGTATCTCTACAGCGCACAAAGGAGTACAGAAGGTATCTCTACAGCGCACAAAGGAGTACAGGAAATATCTCTAGAACGTACAAAGCAGTACACGAGGTAACTCTACAGCGCACAAAGGAGTACAGAAGGTTCTCTACAGCGCACAAAGGAGTACAGAAGGTATCTCTATAGCGCACAAAGGAGTACAGGAAATATCTCTAGAACGTACAAAGGAGTACACGAGGTATCTCTACAGCGTACAAAGGAGTACAGAAGGTATCTCTACAGCGCACAAAGGAGTACAGAAGGTATCTCTACAGCGCACAAAGGAGTACAGAAGGTATCTCTACAGCGCACAAAGGAGTACAGGAAATATCTCTAGAACGTAAATGGAGTACACGAGGTATCTCTACAGCGTACAAAGGAGTACAGAAGGTATCTCCACAGCGCACAAAGGAGTACAGAAGGTATCTCTACAGCGCACAAAGGAGTACAGAAGGTATCTCTACAGCGCACAAAGGAGTACAGAAGGTATCTCTACAGCGCACAAAGGAGTACAGGACATATCTCTAGAACGTACAAAGGAGTACACGAGGTATCTCTACAGCGTACAAAGGAGTACAGAAGGTATCTCTACAGCGCACAAAGGAGTACAGAAGGTATCTCTACAGCGCACAAAGGAGTACAGAAGGTATCTCTACAGCGCACAAAGGAGTACAGGAAATACCTCTAGAACGTACAAATGAGTACACGAGGTATCTCTACAGCGTACAAAGGAGTACAGAAGGTATCTCCACAGCGCACAAAGGAGTACAGAAGGTATCTCTACAGCGCACAAAGGAGTACAGAAGATATCTCTACAGCGCACAAAGGAGTACAGAAGGTATCTCTACAGCGCACAAAGGAGTACAGGAAATATCTCTAGAACGTACAAAGGAGTACACGAGGTATCTCTACAGCGTACAAAGGAGTACAGAAGGTATCTCTACAGCGCACAAAGGAGTACAGAAGGTATCTCTACAGCGCACAAAGGAGTACAGGAAATATCTCTAGAACGTACAAAGGAGTACACGAGGTATCTCTACAGCGCACAAAGGAGTACAGAAGGTATCTCTACAGCGCACAAAGGAGTACAGAAGGTATCTCTACAGCGCACAAAGAAGTACAGGAAATATCTCTAGAACGAACAAAGGAGTACACGAGGTATCTCTACAGCGCACAAAGGAGTACAGAAGGTATCTCTACAGCGCTCAAAGGAGTACAGAAGGTATCTCTACAGCGCACAAAGGAGTGCAGAAGGTATCTCTACAGCGCACGAAGGAGTACAGAAGGTATCTCTACAGCGCACAAAGGAGTACAGAAGGTATCTCTACAGCGCAAAAAGGAGTACAGAAGGTATCTCTTCAGCGCACAAAGGAGTACAGAAGGTATCTCTACAGCGCACAAATGAGTACAGAAGGTATCTCTACAGCGCACTAAGGAGTACAGAAGGTATCTCTACAGCGCACAAAGGAGTACAGGAAATATCTCTAGAACGTACAAAGGAGTACACGAGGTATCTCTACAGCGTACAAAGGAGTACAGAAGGTATCTCTACAGCGCACAAAGGAGTACAGAAGGTATCTCTACAGCGCACGAAGGAGTACAGAAGGTATCTCTACAGCGCACAAAGGAGTACAGAAGGTATCTCTACAGCGCACAAAGGAGTACAGGAAATATCTCTAGAACGTACAAAGGAGTACACGAGGTATCTCTACAGCGTACAAAGGAGTACAGAAGGTATCTCTACAGCGCACAAAGGAGTACAGAAGGTATCTCTACAGCGCACAAAGGAGTACAGAAGGTATCTCTACAGCGCACAAAGGAGTACAGGAAATATCTCTAGAACGTACAAAGGAGTACACGAGGTATCTCTACAGCGTACAAAGGAGTACAGAAGGTATCTCTACAGCGTACAAAGGAGTACAGAAGGTATCTCTACAGCGCACAAAGGAGTACAGAAGGTATCTCTACAGCGCACAAAGGAGTACAGAAGGTATCTCTACAGCGCACAAAGGAGTACAGAAGGTATCTCTACAGCGCACAAAGGAGTACAGGAAATATCTCTAGAACGTACAAAGGAGTACACGAGGTATCTCTACAGCGTACAAAGGAGTACAGAAGGTATCTCTACAGCGCATAAAGGAGTACAGAAGGTATCTCTACAGCGCACAAAGGAGTACAGAAGGTATCTCTACAGCGCACAAAGGAGTACAGAAGGTATCTCTACAGCGCACAAAGGAGTACAGGAAATATCTCTAGAACGTACAAAGGAGTACACGAGGTATCTCTACAACGTACAAAGGAGTACAGAAGATATCTCTACAGCGCACAAAGGAGTACAGAAGGTATCTCTACAGCGCACAAAGGAGTACAGAAGGTATCTCTACAGCGAACAAAGGAGTACAGAAGGTATCTCTACAGCGCACAAAGGAGTACAGGAAATATCTCTAGAACGTACAAAGAAGTACAGGAAATATCTCTACAGCGCACAAAGGAGTACAGAAGGTATCTCTACAGCGCACAAAGGAGTACAGAAGGTATCTCTACAGCGCACAAAGGAGTATAGAAGGTATCTCTACAGCGCACAAAGGAGTACAGAAGGTATCTCTACAGCGCACAAAGGAGTACAGAAGGTATCTCTACAGCGCACAAAGGAGTACAGAAGGTATCTCTACAGCGCACAAAGGAGTATAGGAAATATCTCTAGAACGTACAAAGGAGTACAGAAGGTATCTCTACAGCGCACAAAGGAGTACAGAAGGTATCTCTACAGCGCACAAAGGAGTACAGAAGGTATCTCTACAGCGCACAAAGGAGTACAGGAAATATCTCTAGAACGTACAAAGGAGTACACGAGGTATCTCTACAGCGTTCAAAGGAGTACAGAAGGTATCTCTACAGCGCACAAAGGAGTACACAAGGTATCTCTACAGCGCACAAAGGAGTACAGAAGGTATCACTACAGCGCACAAAGGAGTACAGAAGGTATATCTACAGCGTTCAAAGGAGTACAGAAGGTATCTCTACAGCGCACAAAGGAGTACAGAAGGTATCTCTACAGCGCACAAAGGAGTACAGGAAATATCTCTAGAACGTGCAAAGGAGTACAGGAAATATCTATACAGCGCACAAAGGAGTACAGAAGGTATCTCTACAGCGCACAAAGGAGTACAGAAGGTATCTCTACAGCGCACAAAGGAGTACAGAAGGTATCTCTACAGCGCACAAAGGAGTACAGAAGGTATCTCTACAGCGCACAAAGGAGTACAGAAGGTATCTCTACAGCGCACAAAGGAGTACAGAAGGTATCTCTACAGCGCACAAAGGAGTACAGGAAATATCTCTAGAACGTACAAAGGAGTACACGAGGTATCTCTACAGCGTACTAAGGAGTACAGAAGGTATCTCTACAGCGCACAAAGGAGTACAGAAGGTATCTCTACAGCGCACAAAGGAGTACTGAAGGTATCTCTACAGCGCACAAAGGAGTACAGGAAATATCTCTAGAACGTACAAAGGAGTACACGAGGTATCTCTACAGCGTACAAAGGAGTACAGAAGGTATCTCTACAGCGCACAAAGGAGTACAGAAGGTATCTCTACAGCGCACAAAGGAGTACAGAAGGTATCTCTACAGCGCACAAAGGAGTACAGAAGGTATCTCTACAGCGCACGAAGGAGTACAGAAGGTATCTCTACAGCGCACAAAGGAGTACATGAAATATCTCTAGAACGTACAAAGGAGTACACGAGGTATCTCTACAGCGCACAAAGGAGTACAGAAGGTATCTCTACAGCGCACAAAGGAGTACAGGAAATATCTCTAGAACGTACAAAGGAGTGCACGAGGTATCTCTACAGCGCACAAAGGAGTACAGAAGGTATCTCTACAGCGCACAAAGGAGTACAGAAGGTATCTCTACAGCGCACAAAGGAGTACAGAAGGTATCTCTACAGCGCACAAAGGAGTACAGAACGTATCTCTACAGCGCACAAAGGAGTACAGAAGGTATCTCTACAGCGCACAAAGGAGTACAGAAGGTATCTCTACAGCGCACAAAGGAGTACTGGAAATATCTCTAGAACGCACAAAGGAGTACACGAGGTATCTCTACAGCGTACAAAGGAGTACAGAAGGTATCTCTACAGCGCACAAAGGAGTACAGAAGGTATCTCTACAGCGCACAAAGGAGTTCAGAAGGTATCTCTACAGTGCACAAAGGAGTACAGAAGGTATCTCTACAGCGCACAAAGGAGTACAGGAAATATCTCTAGAACGTACAAAGGAGTACACGAGGTATCTCTACAGCGTACAAAGGAGTACAAAAGGTATCTCTACAGCGTACAAAGGAGTACAGAAGGTATCTCTACAGCGCACAAAGGAGTACAGAAGGTATCTCTACAGCGCACAAAGGAGTACAGAAGGTATCTCTACAGCGCACAAAGGAGTACAGAAGGTATCTCTACAGCGCACAAAAGAGTACAGGAAATATCTCTAGAACGTACAAAGGAGTACACGAGGTATCTCTACAGCGTACAAAGGAGTACACGAGGTATCTCTACAGCGCACAATGGAGTACAGAAGGTATCTCTACAGCGCACAAAGGAGTACAGAAGGTATCTCTACAGCGCACAAAGGAGTACAGGAAATATCTCTAGAACGTACAAAGAAGTACACGAGGTATCTCTACAGCGCACAAAGGAGTACAGAAGGTATCTCTACAGCGCACAAAGGAGTACAGAAGGTATCTCTACAGCACACAAAGGAGTACAGAAGGTATCTCTACAGCGCACAAAGGAGTACAGAAGGTATCTCTACAGCGCACAAAGGAGTACAGAAGGTATCTCTACAGCGCACAAAGGAGTACAGAAGGTATCTCTACAGCGCACAAAGGAGTACAGAAGGTATCTCTACAGCGCACAAAGGAGTACAGGAAATATCTCTAGAACGTACAAAGGAGTACACGAGGTATCTCTACAGCGTACAAAGGAGTACAGAAGGTATCTCTACAGCGCACAAAGGAGTACAGAAGGTATCTCTACAGCGCACAAAGGAGTACAGAAGGTATCTCTACAGCGCACAAAGGAGTACAGAAGGTATCTCTACAGCGCACAAAGGAGTACACAAGGTATCTCTACAGCGCACAAAGGAGTACAGAAGGTATCACTACAGCGCACAAAGGAGTACAGAAGGTATATCTACAGCGTTCAAAGGAGTACAGAAGGTATCTCTACAGCGCACAAAGGAGTACAGAATGTATCTCTACAGCGCACAAAGGAGTACAGGAAATATCTCTAGAACGTGCAAAGGAGTACAGGAAATATCTATACAGCGCACAAAGGAGTACAGAAGGTATCTCTACAGCGCACAAAGGAGTACAGAAGGTATCTCTACAGCGCACAAAGGAGTACAGAAGGTATCTCTACAGCGCACAAAGGAGTACAGAAGGTATCTCTACAGCGCACAAAGGAGTACAGAAGGTATCTCTACAGCGTACAAAGCAGTACAGAAGGTATCTCTACAGCGCACAAAGGAGTACAGAAGGTATCTCTACAGCGCACGAAGGAGTACAGAAGGTATCTCTACAGCGCACAAAGGAGTACAGAAGGTATCTCTACAGCGCACAAAAGAGTACAGGAAATATCTCTAGAACGTACAAAGGAGTACACGAGGTATCTCTACAGCGTACAAAGGAGTACACGAGGTATCTCTACAGCGCACAAAGGAGTACAGAAGGTATCTCTACAGCGCACAAAGGAGTACAGAAGGTATCTCTACAGCGCACAAAGGAGTACAGGAAATATCTCTAGAACGTACAAAGAAGTACACGAGGTATCTCTACAGCGCACACAGGAGTACAGAAGGTATCTCTACAGCGCACAAAGGAGTACAGAAGGTACCTCTACAGCGCACAAAGGAGTACAGAAGGTATCTCTACAGCGCACAAAGGAGTACAGAAGGTATCTCTACAGCACACAAAGGAGTACAGAAGGTATCTCTACAGCGCACAAAGGAGTACAGAAGGTATCTCTACAGCGCACAAAGGAGTACAGAAGGTATCTCTACAGCGCACAAAGGAGTACAGAAGGTATCTCTACAGCGCACAAAGGAGTACAGAAGGTATCTCTACAGCGCACAAAGGAGTACAGGAAATATCTCTAGAACGTACAAAGGAGTACACGAGGTATCTCTACAGCGTACAAAGGAGCACAGAAGGTATCTCTACAGCGCACAAAGGAGTACAGAAGGTATCTCTACAGCGCACAAAGGAGTACAGAAGGTATCTCTACAGCGCACAAAGGAGTACAGGAAATATCTCTAGAACGTACAAAGGAGTACACGAGGTATCTCTACAGCGTACAAAGGAGTACAGAAGGTATCTCTACAGCGCACAAAGGAGTACAGAAGGTATCTCTACAGCGCACAGAGGAGTACAGAAGGTATCTCTACAGCGCACAAAGGAGTACAGGAAATATCTCTAGAACGTACAAAGGAGTACACGAGGTATCTCTACAGCGTACAAAGGAGTACAGAAGGTATCTCTACAGCGTACAAAGGAGTACAGAAAGTATCTCTACAGCGCACAAAGGAGTACAGAAGGTATCTCTACAGCGCACAAAGGAGTACAAAAGGTATCTCTACAGCGCACAAAGGAGTACAGAAGGTATCTCTACAGCGCACAAAGGAGTACAGGAAATATCTCTAGAACGTACAAAGGAGTACACGAGGTATCTCTACAGCGTACAAAGGAGTACAGAAGGTATCTCTACAGCGCACAAAGGAGTACAGAAGGTATCTCTACAGCGCACAAAGGAGTACAGAAGGTATCTCTACAGCGCACAAAGGAGTACAGAAGGTATCTCTACAGCGCACAAAGGAGTACAGAAGGTATCTCTACAGCGCACAAAGGAGTACAGGAAATATCTCTAGAACGTACAAAGGAGTACACGAGGTATCTCTACAACGTACAAAGGAGTACAGAAGATATCTCTACAGCGCACAAAGGAGTACAGAAGGTATCTCTAGAGCGCACAAAGGAGTACAGAAGGTATCTCTACAGCGAACAAAGGAGTACAGAAGGTATCTCTACAGCGCACAAAGGAGTACAGGAAATATCTCTAGAACGTACAAAGAAGTACAGGAAATATCTCTACAGCGCACAAAGGAGTACAGAAGGTATCTCTACAGCGCACAAAGGAGTACAGAAGGTATCTCTACAGCGCACAAAGGAGTACAGAAGGTATCTCTACAGCGCACAAAGGAGTACAGGAAATATCTCTAGAACGTACAAAGGAGTACACGAGGTATCTCTACAGCGTACAAAGGAGTACAGAAGGTATCTCTACAGCGCACAAAGGAGTACAGAAGGTATCTCTACAGCGCACAAAGGAGTACAGAAGGTATCTCTACAGCGCACAAAGGAGTACAGAAGGTATCTCTACAGCGCACAAAGGAGTACAGAAGGTATCTCTACAGGGCACAAAGGAGTACAGGAAATATCTCTAGAACGTACAAAGGAGTACACGAGGTATCTCTACAGCGTACAAAGGAGTACAGAAGGTATCTCTACAGCGCACAAAGGAGTACAGAAGGTATCTCTACAGCGCACAAAGGAGTACAGAAGGTATCTCTACAGCGCACCAAGGAACACAGAAGGTATCTCTACAGCGCACAAAGGAGTACAGGAAATATCTCTAGAACGTACAAAGGAGTACACGAGGTATCTCTACAGCGTACAAAGGAGTACAGAAGGTATCTCTACAGCGCACAAAGGAGTACAGAAGGTATCTCTACAGCGCACAAAGGAGTACAGAAGGTATCTCTACAGCGCACAAAGGAGTACAGGAAATATCTCTAGAACGTACAAAGGAGTACACGAGGTATCTCTACAGCGCACAAAGGAGTACAGAAGGTATCTCTACAGCGCACAAAGGAGTACAGAAGGTATCTCTACAGCGCACAAAGAAGTACAGAAAATATCTCTAGAACGTACAAAGGAGTACACGAGGTATCTCTACAGCGCACAAAGGAGTACAGAAGTTATCTCTACAGCGCACAAAGGAGTACAGAAGGTATCTCTACAGCGCACAAAGGAGTACAGAAGGTATCTCTACAGCGCACAAAGAAGTACAGAAGGTATCTCTACAGCGCACAAAGGAGTACAGAAGGTATCTCTACAGCGCACAAAGGAGTACAGAATGTATCTCTACAGCGCACAAAGGAGTACAGAAGGTATCTCTACAGCGCACAAAGGAGTACAGAAGGTATCTCTGAAGCGCACAAAGGAGTACAGAAGGTATCTCTACAGCGCACAAAGGAGTACAGAAAATATCTCTAGAACGTACAAAGGAGTACACGAGGCATCTCTACAGCGTACAAAGGAGTACAGAAGGTATCTCTACAGCGCACAAAGGAGTACAGAAGGTATCTCTACAGCGCACAAAGGAGTACAGAAGGTATCTCTACAGCGCACAAAGGAGTACAGAAGGTATCTCTACAGCGCACAAAGGAGTACAGGAAATATCTCTAGAACGTACAAAGCAGTACACGAGGTAACTCTACAGCGCACAAAGGAGTACAGAAGGTTCTCTACAGCGCACAAAGGAGTACAGAAGGTATCTCTATAGCGCACAAAGGAGTACAGGAAATATCTCTAGAACGTACAAAGGAGTACACGAGGTATCTCTACAGCGTACAAAGGAGTACAGAAGGTATCTCTACAGCGCACAAAGGAGTACAGAAGGTATCTCTACAGCGCACAAAGGAGTACAGAAGGTATCTCTACAGCGCACAAAGGAGTACAGGAAATATCTCTAGAACGTAAATGGAGTACACGAGGTATCTCTACAGCGTACAAAGGAGTACAGAAGGTATCTCCACAGCGCACAAAGGAGTACAGAAGGTATCTCTACAGCGCACAAAGGAGTACAGAAGGTATCTCTACAGCGCACAAAGGAGTACAGAAGGTATCTCTACAGCGCACAAAGGAGTACAGGACATATCTCTAGAACGTACAAAGGAGTACACGAGGTATCTCTACAGCGTACAAAGGAGTACAGAAGGTATCTCTACAGCGCACAAAGGAGTACAGAAGGTATCTCTACAGCGCACAAAGGAGTACAGAAGGTATCTCTACAGCGCACAAAGGAGTACAGGAAATACCTCTAGAACGTACAAATGAGTACACGAGGTATCTCTACAGCGTACAAAGGAGTACAGAAGGTATCTCCACAGCGCACAAAGGAGTACAGAAGGTATCTCTACAGCGCACAAAGGAGTACAGAAGATATCTCTACAGCGCACAAAGGAGTACAGAAGGTATCTCTACAGCGCACAAAGGAGTACAGGAAATATCTCTAGAACGTACAAAGGAGTACACGAGGTATCTCTACAGCGTACAAAGGAGTACAGAAGGTATCTCTACAGCGCACAAAGGAGTACAGAAGGTATCTCTACAGCGCACAAAGGAGTACAGGAAATATCTCTAGAACGTACAAAGGAGTACACGAGGTATCTCTACAGCGCACAAAGGAGTACAGAAGGTATCTCTACAGCGCACAAAGGAGTACAGAAGGTATCTCTACAGCGCACAAAGAAGTACAGGAAATATCTCTAGAACGAACAAAGGAGTACACGAGGTATCTCTACAGCGCACAAAGGAGTACAGAAGGTATCTCTACAGCGCTCAAAGGAGTACAGAAGGTATCTCTACAGCGCACAAAGGAGTGCAGAAGGTATCTCTACAGCGCACGAAGGAGTACAGAAGGTATCTCTACAGCGCACAAAGGAGTACAGAAGGTATCTCTACAGCGCAAAAAGGAGTACAGAAGGTATCTCTTCAGCGCACAAAGGAGTACAGAAGGTATCTCTACAGCGCACAAATGAGTACAGAAGGTATCTCTACAGCGCACTAAGGAGTACAGAAGGTATCTCTACAGCGCACAAAGGAGTACAGGAAATATCTCTAGAACGTACAAAGGAGTACACGAGGTATCTCTACAGCGTACAAAGGAGTACAGAAGGTATCTCTACAGCGCACAAAGGAGTACAGAAGGTATCTCTACAGCGCACGAAGGAGTACAGAAGGTATCTCTACAGCGCACAAAGGAGTACAGAAGGTATCTCTACAGCGCACAAAGGAGTACAGGAAATATCTCTAGAACGTACAAAGGAGTACACGAGGTATCTCTACAGCGTACAAAGGAGTACAGAAGGTATCTCTACAGCGCACAAAGGAGTACAGAAGGTATCTCTACAGCGCACAAAGGAGTACAGAAGGTATCTCTACAGCGCACAAAGGAGTACAGGAAATATCTCTAGAACGTACAAAGGAGTACACGAGGTATCTCTACAGCGTACAAAGGAGTACAGAAGGTATCTCTACAGCGTACAAAGGAGTACAGAAGGTATCTCTACAGCGCACAAAGGAGTACAGAAGGTATCTCTACAGCGCACAAAGGAGTACAGAAGGTATCTCTACAGCGCACAAAGGAGTACAGAAGGTATCTCTACAGCGCACAAAGGAGTACAGGAAATATCTCTAGAACGTACAAAGGAGTACACGAGGTATCTCTACAGCGTACAAAGGAGTACAGAAGGTATCTCTACAGCGCATAAAGGAGTACAGAAGGTATCTCTACAGCGCACAAAGGAGTACAGAAGGTATCTCTACAGCGCACAAAGGAGTACAGAAGGTATCTCTACAGCGCACAAAGGAGTACAGGAAATATCTCTAGAACGTACAAAGGAGTACACGAGGTATCTCTACAACGTACAAAGGAGTACAGAAGATATCTCTACAGCGCACAAAGGAGTACAGAAGGTATCTCTACAGCGCACAAAGGAGTACAGAAGGTATCTCTACAGCGAACAAAGGAGTACAGAAGGTATCTCTACAGCGCACAAAGGAGTACAGGAAATATCTCTAGAACGTACAAAGAAGTACAGGAAATATCTCTACAGCGCACAAAGGAGTACAGAAGGTATCTCTACAGCGCACAAAGGAGTACAGAAGGTATCTCTACAGCGCACAAAGGAGTATAGAAGGTATCTCTACAGCGCACAAAGGAGTACAGAAGGTATCTCTACAGCGCACAAAGGAGTACAGAAGGTATCTCTACAGCGCACAAAGGAGTACAGAAGGTATCTCTACAGCGCACAAAGGAGTATAGGAAATATCTCTAGAACGTACAAAGGAGTACAGAAGGTATCTCTACAGCGCACAAAGGAGTACAGAAGGTATCTCTACAGCGCACAAAGGAGTACAGAAGGTATCTCTACAGCGCACAAAGGAGTACAGGAAATATCTCTAGAACGTACAAAGGAGTACACGAGGTATCTCTACAGCGTTCAAAGGAGTACAGAAGGTATCTCTACAGCGCACAAAGGAGTACACAAGGTATCTCTACAGCGCACAAAGGAGTACAGAAGGTATCACTACAGCGCACAAAGGAGTACAGAAGGTATATCTACAGCGTTCAAAGGAGTACAGAAGGTATCTCTACAGCGCACAAAGGAGTACAGAAGGTATCTCTACAGCGCACAAAGGAGTACAGGAAATATCTCTAGAACGTGCAAAGGAGTACAGGAAATATCTATACAGCGCACAAAGGAGTACAGAAGGTATCTCTACAGCGCACAAAGGAGTACAGAAGGTATCTCTACAGCGCACAAAGGAGTACAGAAGGTATCTCTACAGCGCACAAAGGAGTACAGAAGGTATCTCTACAGCGCACAAAGGAGTACAGAAGGTATCTCTACAGCGCACAAAGGAGTACAGAAGGTATCTCTACAGCGCACAAAGGAGTACAGGAAATATCTCTAGAACGTACAAAGGAGTACACGAGGTATCTCTACAGCGTACTAAGGAGTACAGAAGGTATCTCTACAGCGCACAAAGGAGTACAGAAGGTATCTCTACAGCGCACAAAGGAGTACTGAAGGTATCTCTACAGCGCACAAAGGAGTACAGGAAATATCTCTAGAACGTACAAAGGAGTACACGAGGTATCTCTACAGCGTACAAAGGAGTACAGAAGGTATCTCTACAGCGCACAAAGGAGTACAGAAGGTATCTCTACAGCGCACAAAGGAGTACAGAAGGTATCTCTACAGCGCACAAAGGAGTACAGAAGGTATCTCTACAGCGCACGAAGGAGTACAGAAGGTATCTCTACAGCGCACAAAGGAGTACATGAAATATCTCTAGAACGTACAAAGGAGTACACGAGGTATCTCTACAGCGCACAAAGGAGTACAGAAGGTATCTCTACAGCGCACAAAGGAGTACAGGAAATATCTCTAGAACGTACAAAGGAGTGCACGAGGTATCTCTACAGCGCACAAAGGAGTACAGAAGGTATCTCTACAGCGCACAAAGGAGTACAGAAGGTATCTCTACAGCGCACAAAGGAGTACAGAAGGTATCTCTACAGCGCACAAAGGAGTACAGAACGTATCTCTACAGCGCACAAAGGAGTACAGAAGGTATCTCTACAGCGCACAAAGGAGTACAGAAGGTATCTCTACAGCGCACAAAGGAGTACTGGAAATATCTCTAGAACGCACAAAGGAGTACACGAGGTATCTCTACAGCGTACAAAGGAGTACAGAAGGTATCTCTACAGCGCACAAAGGAGTACAGAAGGTATCTCTACAGCGCACAAAGGAGTTCAGAAGGTATCTCTACAGTGCACAAAGGAGTACAGAAGGTATCTCTACAGCGCACAAAGGAGTACAGGAAATATCTCTAGAACGTACAAAGGAGTACACGAGGTATCTCTACAGCGTACAAAGGAGTACAAAAGGTATCTCTACAGCGTACAAAGGAGTACAGAAGGTATCTCTACAGCGCACAAAGGAGTACAGAAGGTATCTCTACAGCGCACAAAGGAGTACAGAAGGTATCTCTACAGCGCACAAAGGAGTACAGAAGGTATCTCTACAGCGCACAAAAGAGTACAGGAAATATCTCTAGAACGTACAAAGGAGTACACGAGGTATCTCTACAGCGTACAAAGGAGTACACGAGGTATCTCTACAGCGCACAATGGAGTACAGAAGGTATCTCTACAGCGCACAAAGGAGTACAGAAGGTATCTCTACAGCGCACAAAGGAGTACAGGAAATATCTCTAGAACGTACAAAGAAGTACACGAGGTATCTCTACAGCGCACAAAGGAGTACAGAAGGTATCTCTACAGCGCACAAAGGAGTACAGAAGGTATCTCTACAGCACACAAAGGAGTACAGAAGGTATCTCTACAGCGCACAAAGGAGTACAGAAGGTATCTCTACAGCGCACAAAGGAGTACAGAAGGTATCTCTACAGCGCACAAAGGAGTACAGAAGGTATCTCTACAGCGCACAAAGGAGTACAGAAGGTATCTCTACAGCGCACAAAGGAGTACAGGAAATATCTCTAGAACGTACAAAGGAGTACACGAGGTATCTCTACAGCGTACAAAGGAGTACAGAAGGTATCTCTACAGCGCACAAAGGAGTACAGAAGGTATCTCTACAGCGCACAAAGGAGTACAGAAGGTATCTCTACAGCGCACAAAGGAGTACAGAAGGTATCTCTACAGCGCACAAAGGAGTACACAAGGTATCTCTACAGCGCACAAAGGAGTACAGAAGGTATCACTACAGCGCACAAAGGAGTACAGAAGGTATATCTACAGCGTTCAAAGGAGTACAGAAGGTATCTCTACAGCGCACAAAGGAGTACAGAATGTATCTCTACAGCGCACAAAGGAGTACAGGAAATATCTCTAGAACGTGCAAAGGAGTACAGGAAATATCTATACAGCGCACAAAGGAGTACAGAAGGTATCTCTACAGCGCACAAAGGAGTACAGAAGGTATCTCTACAGCGCACAAAGGAGTACAGAAGGTATCTCTACAGCGCACAAAGGAGTACAGAAGGTATCTCTACAGCGCACAAAGGAGTACAGAAGGTATCTCTACAGCGTACAAAGCAGTACAGAAGGTATCTCTACAGCGCACAAAGGAGTACAGAAGGTATCTCTACAGCGCACGAAGGAGTACAGAAGGTATCTCTACAGCGCACAAAGGAGTACAGAAGGTATCTCTACAGCGCACAAAAGAGTACAGGAAATATCTCTAGAACGTACAAAGGAGTACACGAGGTATCTCTACAGCGTACAAAGGAGTACACGAGGTATCTCTACAGCGCACAAAGGAGTACAGAAGGTATCTCTACAGCGCACAAAGGAGTACAGAAGGTATCTCTACAGCGCACAAAGGAGTACAGGAAATATCTCTAGAACGTACAAAGAAGTACACGAGGTATCTCTACAGCGCACACAGGAGTACAGAAGGTATCTCTACAGCGCACAAAGGAGTACAGAAGGTACCTCTACAGCGCACAAAGGAGTACAGAAGGTATCTCTACAGCGCACAAAGGAGTACAGAAGGTATCTCTACAGCACACAAAGGAGTACAGAAGGTATCTCTACAGCGCACAAAGGAGTACAGAAGGTATCTCTACAGCGCACAAAGGAGTACAGAAGGTATCTCTACAGCGCACAAAGGAGTACAGAAGGTATCTCTACAGCGCACAAAGGAGTACAGAAGGTATCTCTACAGCGCACAAAGGAGTACAGGAAATATCTCTAGAACGTACAAAGGAGTACACGAGGTATCTCTACAGCGTACAAAGGAGCACAGAAGGTATCTCTACAGCGCACAAAGGAGTACAGAAGGTATCTCTACAGCGCACAAAGGAGTACAGAAGGTATCTCTACAGCGCACAAAGGAGTACAGGAAATATCTCTAGAACGTACAAAGGAGTACACGAGGTATCTCTACAGCGTACAAAGGAGTACAGAAGGTATCTCTACAGCGCACAAAGGAGTACAGAAGGTATCTCTACAGCGCACAGAGGAGTACAGAAGGTATCTCTACAGCGCACAAAGGAGTACAGGAAATATCTCTAGAACGTACAAAGGAGTACACGAGGTATCTCTACAGCGTACAAAGGAGTACAGAAGGTATCTCTACAGCGTACAAAGGAGTACAGAAAGTATCTCTACAGCGCACAAAGGAGTACAGAAGGTATCTCTACAGCGCACAAAGGAGTACAAAAGGTATCTCTACAGCGCACAAAGGAGTACAGAAGGTATCTCTACAGCGCACAAAGGAGTACAGGAAATATCTCTAGAACGTACAAAGGAGTACACGAGGTATCTCTACAGCGTACAAAGGAGTACAGAAGGTATCTCTACAGCGCACAAAGGAGTACAGAAGGTATCTCTAAAGCGCACAAAGGAGTACAGAAGGTATCTCTACAGCGCACAAAGGAGTACAGAAGGTATCTCTACAGCGTACAAAGGAGTACAGAAGGTATCTCTACAGCGCACAAAGGAGTACAGAAGGTATCTCTACAGCGCACAAAGGAGTACAGGAAATATCTCTAGAACGTACAAAGGAGTACAGGAAATATCTCTAGAACGTACAAAGGAGTACACGAGGTATCTCTACAGCGTACAAAGGAGTACAGAAGGTATCTCTACAGCGCACAAAGGAGTACAGAAGGTATCTCTACAGCGCACAAAGGAGTACAGAAGGTATCTCTACAGCGCACAAAGGAGTACAGAAGGTATCTCTACAGCGCACAAAGGAGTACAGAAGGTATCTCTACAGCGCACAAAGGAGTACAGAAGGTATCTCTACAGCGCACAAAGGAGTACAAAAGGTATCTCTACAGCGCACAAAGGAGTACAGAAGGTATCTCTACAGCGCACAAAGGAGTACAGAAGGTAACTCTACAGCGCACAAAGGAGTACAGAAGGTATCTCTACAGCGCACAAAGGAGTACAGGAAATATCTCTAGAACGTACAAAGGAGTACACGAGGTATCTCTACAGCGTACAAAGGAGTACAGAAGGTATCTCTACAGCGCACAAAGGAGTACAGAAGGTATCTCTACAGCGCACAAAGGAGTACAGAAGGTATCTCTACAGCGCACAAAGGAGTACAGAAGATATCTCTACAGCGTACAAAGGAGTACAGGAAATATCTCTAGAACGTACAAAGGAGTACACGAGGTATCTCTACAGCGTCCAAAGGAGTACAGAAGGTATCTCTACAGCGCACAAAGGAGTACAGAAGGTATCTCTACAGCGCACAAAGGAGTACAGAAGGTATCTCTACAGCGCACAAAGGAGTACAGAAGGTATCTCTACAGCGCACAAAGGAGTACAGAAGGTATCTCTACAGCGCACAAAGGAGTACAGGAAATATCTCTAGAACGTACAAAGGAGTACACGAGGTATCTCTACAGCATACAAAGGAGTACAGAAGGTTTCTCTACAGCGTACAAAGGAGTACAGAAGGTATCTCTACAGCGCACAAAGGAGTACAGAAGGTATCTCTACAGCGCACAAAGGAGTACAGAAGGTATCTCTACAGCGCACAAAGGAGTACGAAGGTATCTCTACAGCGCACAAAGGAGTACAGGAAATATCTCTAGAACGTACAATGGAGTACACGAGGTATCTCTACAGCGTACAAAGGAGTACAGAAGGTATCTCTACAGCGCACAAAGGAGTACAGAAGGTATCTCTACAGCGCACAAAGGAGTACAGAAGGTATCTCTACAGCGCACAAAGGAGTACAGAAGGTATCTCTACAGCGCACAAAGGAGTACAGGAAATATCTCTAGAACGTACAAAGGAGTACACGAGGTATCTATACAGCGTACAAAGGAGTACAGAAGGTATCTCTACAGCGCACATAGGAGTACAGAATGTATCTCTACAGCGCACAAAGGAGTACAGAAGGTATCTCTACAGCGCACAAAGGAGTACAGAAGGTATCTCTACAGCGCACATAGGAGTACAGAAGGTATCTCTACAGCGCACAAAGGAGTACAGGAAATATCTCTAGAACGTACAAAGGAGTACACGAGGTATCTCTACAGCGTACAAAGGAGTACAGAAGGTATCTCTACAGCGCACAAAGGAGTACAGAAGGTATCTCTACAGCGCACAAAGGAGTACAGAAGGTATCTCTACAGCGCACAAAGAAGTACAGAAGGTATCTCTACAGCGCACAAAGGAGTACAGGAAATATCTATAGAACGTACAAAGGAGTACACGAGGTATCTCTACCGCGTACAAAGGAGTACAGAAGGTATCTCTATAGCGCACAAAGGAGTACAGAAGGTATCTCTACAGCGCACAAAGGAGTACAGAAGGTATCTCTACAGCGCACAAAGGAGTACAGAAGGTATCTCTACAGCGCACAAAGGAGTACAGAAGGTATCTCTACAGCGCACAAAGGAGTACAGGAAATATCTCTAGAACGTACAAAGGAGTACACGAGGTATCTCTACAGCGCACAAAGGAGTACAGAAGGTATCTCTACAGCGCACAAAGGAGTACAGAAGGTATCTCTACAGCGCACAAAGGAGTACAGGAAATATCTCTAGAACGTACAAAGGAGTACACGAGGTATCTCTACAGCGCACAAAGGAGTACAGAAGGTATCTCTACAGCGCACAAAGGAGTACAGAAGGGGTATCTCTACAGCGCACAAAGGAGAACAGAAGGTATCTCTACAGAGCACAAAGGAGTACAGAAGGTATCTCTACAGCGCACAAAGGAGTACAGAAGGTATCTCAACAGCGCACAAAGGAGTACAGAAGGTATCTCTACAGCGCACAAAATAGTACAGAAGGTATCTCTACAGCGCACAAAGGAGTACAGGAAATATCTCTAGAACGTACAAAGGAGTACACGAGGTATCTCTACAGCGTACAAAGGAGTACAGAAGGTATCTCTACAGCGCACAAAGGAGTACAGAAGGTATCTCTACAGCGTACAAAGGAGTACAGAAGGTATCTCTACAGCGCACAAAGGAGTACAGAAGGTATCTCTACAGCGCACAAAGGAGTACAGGAAATATCTCTAGAACGTACAAAGGAGTACACGAGGTATCTCTACAGCGTACAAAGGAGTACACAAGGTATCTCTACAGCGCACAAAAGAGTACAGAAGGTATCTCTACAGCGCACAAAGGAGTACAGAAGGTATCTCTACAGCGCACAAAGGAGTACAGAAGGTATCTCTACAGCGCACAAAGGAGTACAGAAGGTATCTCTACAGCGCACAAAGGAGTACAGAAGGTATCTCTACAGCGCACAAAGGAGTACAGGAAATATCTCTAGAACGTACAAAGGAGTACACGAGGTATCTCTACAGCGTACAACGGAGTACAGAAGGTATCTCTACAGCGCACAAAGGAGTACAGAAGGTATCTCTACAGCGCACAAAGGAGTACAGAAGGTATCTCTACAGCGCACAAAGGAGTACAGAAGGTATCTCTACAGCGCACAAAGGAGTACAGAAGGTATCTCTACAGCGCACAAAGGAGTACAGGAAATATCTCTAGAACGTACAAAGGAGTACACGAGGTATCTCTACGGCGTACAAAGGAGTACAGAAGGTATCTCTACAGCGCACAAAGGAGTACAGAATGTATCTCTACAGCGCACAAAGGAGTACAGAAGGTATCTCTACAGCGCACAAAGGAGTACAGAAGGTATCTCTACAGCGCACAAAGGAGTACAGGAAATATCTCTAGAACGTACAAAGGAGTACACGAGGTATCTCAACAGCGCACAAAGGAGTACAGAAGGTATCTCTACAGCGCACAAAGGAGTACAGAAGGTATCTCTACAGCGCACAAAGGAGTACAGAAGGTATCTCTACAGCGCACAAAGGAGTGCAGAAGGTATCTCTACAGCGCACAAAGGAGTACAGAAGGTATCTCTACAGCGCACAAAGGAGTACAGAAGGTATCTCTACAGCGCACAAAGGAGTACAGAAGGTATCTCTACAGCGCACAAAGGAGTACAGAAGGTATCTCTACGGCGCACAAAGGAGTACAGGAAATATCTCTAGAACGTACAAAGGAGTACACGAGGTATCTCTACAGCGTACAAAGGAGTACAGAAGGTATCTCTACAGCGCACAAAGAAGTACAGAAGGTATCTCTACAGCGCACAAAGGAGTACAGAAGGTATCTCTACAGCGCACAAAGAAGTACAGAAGGTATCTCTACAGCGCACAAAGGAGTACAGGAAATATCTCTAGAAGGTACAAATGAGTACACGAGGTATCTCTACAGCGTACAAAGGAGTACAGAAGGTATCTCTACAGCGCACAAAGGAGTACAGAAGGTATCTCTACAGCGCACAAAGGAGTACAGAAGGTATCTCTACAGCGCACAAAGGAGTACAGAAGGTATCTCTACAGCGCACAAAGTAGTATAGAAGGTATCTCTACAGCGCACAAAGGAGTACAGGAAATATCTCTAGAACGTACAAAGGAGTACACGAGGTATCTCTACAGCGCACAAAGGAGTACAGAAGGTATCTCTACAGCGCACAAAGGAGTACAGAAGGTATCTCTACAGCGCACAAAGGAGTATAGGAAATATCTCTAGAACGTACACAGGAGTACACGAGGTATCTCTACAGCGCACAAAGGAGTACAGAAGGTATCTCTACAGCGCACAAAGGAGTACAGAAGGTATCTCTACAGCGGACAAAGGAGTACAGAAGGTATCTCTACAGCGCACAAAGGAGTACAGAAGGTATCTCTACAGCGCACAAAGGAGTACAGAAGGCATCTCTACAGCGCACAAAGGAGTACAGAAGGTATCTCTACAGCGCACAAAGGAGTACAGAAGGTATCTCTACAGCGCACAAAGGAGTACAGGAAATATCTCTAGTACGTACAAAGGAGTACACGAGGTATCTCTACAGCGTACAAAGGAGTACAGAAGGTATCTCTACAGCGCACAAAGGAGTACAGAAGGTATCTCTACAGCGTACAAAGGAGTACAGAAGGTATCTCTACAGCGCACAAAGGAGTACAGAAGGTATCTCTACAGCGCACAAAGGAGTACAGAAGGTATCTCTACAGCGCACAAAGGAGTACAGAAGGTATCTCTACAGCGCACAAAGGAGTACAGGAAATATCTCTAGAACGTAAAAAGGAGTACACGAGGTATCTCTACAGCGTAAAAGGAGTACAGAAGGTATCTCTACAGCGTACAAAGGAGTACAGAAGGTATCTCTACAGCGCACAAAGGCGTACAGAAGGTATCTCTACAGCGCACAAAGGAGTACAGAAGGTATCTCTTCAGCGCACAAAAAAGTACAGAAGTTATCTCTACAGCGCACAAAGGAGTACAGGAAATATCTCTAGAACGTACATAGGAGTACACGAGGTATCTCTACAGCGTACAAAGGAGTACAGAAGGTATCTCTTCAGCGCACAAAGGAGTACAGAAGGTATCTCTACAGCGCACAAAGGAGTACAGAAGGTATCTCTACAGCGCACAAAGGAGTCCAGGAAATATCTCTAGAACGTACAAAGTAGTACACGAGGTATCTCTACAGCGCACAAAGGAGTACAGAAGGTATCTCTACAGCGCACAAAGGAGTACAGAAGGTATCTCTACAGCGCACAAAGGGGTACAGAAGGTATCTCTACAGCGCACAAAGGAGTTCAGAAGGTATCTCTACAGCGCACAAAGGAGTACAGAAGGTATCTCTACAGCGCACAAAGGAGTACAGAAGGTATCTCTACAGCGCACAAAGGAGTACAGAAGGTATCTCTACAGCGCACAAAGGAGTACAGGAAATATCTCTAGAACGTACAAAGGAGTACACGAGGTATCTCTACAGCGTACAAAAATGTACAGAAGGTATCTCTACAGCGCACAAAGGAGTACAGAAGGTATCTCTACAGCGCACAAAGGAGTACAGAAGGTATCTCTACAGCGCACAAAGGAGCACAGAAGGTATCTCTACAGCGCACAAAGGAGTACAGGAAATATCTCTAGAACGTACAAAGGAGTACACGAGGTATCTCTACAGCGTACAAAGGAGTACAGAAGGTATCTCTACAGCGCACAAAGGAGTACAGAAGGTATCTCTACAGCGCACAAAGGAGTACAGAAGGCATCTCTACAGCGCACCAAGGAGTACAGAAGGTATCTCTACAGCGCACAAAGGAGTACAGGAAATATCTCTAGAACGTACAAAGGAGTACACGAGGTATCTCTACAGCGTACAAAGGAGTACAGAAGGTATCTCTACAGCGCACAAAGGAGTACAGAAGGTATCTCTACAGCGCACAAAGGAGTACAGGAAATATCTCTAGAACGTACAAAGGAATACACGAGGTATCTCTACAGCGCACAAAGGAGTACAGAAGGTATCTCTACAGCGCACAAAGGAGTACAGAAGGTATCTCTACAGCGCACAAAGAAGTACAGGAAATATCTCTAGAACGTACAAAGGAGTACACGAGGTATCTCTACAGCGCACAAAGGAGTACAGAAGGTATCTCTACAGCGCACAAAGGAGTACAGAAGGTATCTCTACAGCGCACAAAGGAGTACAGAAGGTATCTCTACAGCGCACAAAGGAGTACAGAAGGTATCTCTACAGCGCACAAAGGAGTACAGAAGGTATCTCTACAGCGCACAAAGGAGTACAGAATGTATCTCTACAGCGCACAAAGGAGTACAGAAGGTATCTCTACAGCGCACAAAGGAGTACAGAAGGTATCTCTGAAGCGCACAAAGGAGTACAGAAGGTATCTCTACAGCGCACAAAGGAGTACAGGAAATATCTCTAGAACGTACAAAGGAGTACACGAGGCATCTCTACAGCGTACAAAGGAGTACAGAAGGTATCTCTACAGCGCACAAAGGAGTACAGAAGGGGTATCTCTACAGCGCACAAAGGAGAACAGAAGGTATCTCTACAGAGCACAAAGGAGTACAGAAGGTATCTCTACAGCGCACAAAGGAGTACAGAAGGTATCTCAACAGCGCACAAAGGAGTACAGAAGGTATCTCTACAGCGCACAAAATAGTACAGAAGGTATCTCTACAGCGCACAAAGGAGTACAGGAAATATCTCTAGAACGTACAAAGGAGTACACGAGGTATCTCTACAGCGTACAAAGGAGTACAGAAGGTATCTCTACAGCGCACAAAAGAGTACAGAAGGTATCTCTACAGCGCACAAAGGAGTACAGAAGGTATCTCTACAGCGCACAAAGGAGTACAGAAGGTATCTCTACAGCGCACAAAGGAGTACAGAAGGTATCTCTACAGCGCACAAAGGAGTACAGAAGGTATCTCTACAGCGCACAAAGGGGTACAGGAAATATCTCTAGAACGTACAAAGGAGTACACGAGGTATCTCTACAGCGTACAACGGAGTACAGAAGGTATCTCTACAGCGCACAAAGGAGTACAGAAGGTGTCTCTACAGCGCACAAAGGAGTACAGAAGGTATCTCTACAGCGCACAAAGGAGTACAGAAGGTATCTCTACAGCGCACAAAGGAGTACAGAAGGTATCTCTACAGCGCACAAAGGAGTACAGGAAATATCTCTAGAACGTACAAAGGAGTACACGAGGTATCTCTACGGCGTACAAAGGAGTACAGAAGGTATCTCTACAGCGCACAAAGGAGTACAGAAGGTATCTCTACAGTGCACAAAGGAGTACAGAAGGTATCTCTACAGCGCACAAAGGAGTACAGAAGGTATCTCTACAGCGCACAAAGGAGTACAGGAAATATCTCTAGAACGTACAAAGGAGTACACGAGGTATCTCTACAGCGCACAAAGGAGTACAGAAGGTATCTCTACAGCGCACAAAGGAGTACAGAAGGTATCTCTACAGCGCACAAAGGAGTACAGAAGGTATCTCTACAGCGCACAAAGGAGTGCAGAAGGTATCTCTACAGCGCACAAAGGAGTACAGAAGGTATCTCTACAGCGCACAAAGGAGTACAGAAGGTATCTCTACAGCGCACAAAGGAGTACAGAAGGTATCTCTACAGCGCATAAAGGAGTACAGAAGGTATCTCTACGGCGCACAAAGGAGTACAGGAAATATCTCTAGAACGTACAAAGGAGTACACGAGGTATCTCTACAGCGTACAAAGGAGTACAGAAGGTATCTCTACAGCGCACAAAGGAGTACAGAAGGTATCTCTACAGCGCACAAAGGAGTACAGAAGGTATCTCTACAGCGCACAAAGAAGTACAGAAGGTATCTCTACAGCGCACAAAGGAGTACAGGAAATATCTCTAGAAGGTACAAAGGAGTACACGAGGTATCTCTACAGCGTACAAAGGAGTACAGAAGGTATCTCTACAGCGCACAAAGGAGTACAGAAGGTATCTCTACAGCGCACAAAGGAGTACAGAAGGTATCTCTACAGCGCACAAAGGAGTACAGAAGGTATCTCTACAGCGCACAAAGTAGTACAGAAGGTACTACAGCGCACAAAGGAGTACAGGAAATATCTCTAGAACGTACAAAGGAGTACACGAGGTATCTCTACAGCGCACAAAGGAGTACAGAAGGTATCTCTACAGCGCACAAAGGAGTACAGAAGGTATCTCTACAGCGCACAAAGGAGTACAGAAGGTATCTCTACAGCGCACAAAGGAGTACAGGAAATATCTCTAGTACGTACAAAGGAGTACACGAGGTATCTCTACAGCGTACAAAGGAGTACAGAAGGTATCTCTACAGCGCACAAAGGAGTACAGAAGGTATCTCTACAGCGTACAAAGGAGTACAGAAGGTATCTCTACAGCGCACAAAGGAGTACAGAAGGTATCTCTACAGCGCACAAAGGAGTACAGAAGGTATCTCTACAGCGCACAAAGGAGTACAGAAGGAATCTCTAAAGCGCACAAAGGAGTACAGGAAATATCTCTAGAACGTAAAAAGGAGTACACGAGGTATCTCTACAGCGTAAAAGGAGTACAGAAGGTATCTCTACAGCGTACAAAGGAGTACAGAAGGTATCTCTACAGCGCACAAAGGCGTACAGAAGGTATCTCTACAGCGCACAAAGGAGTACAGAAGGTATCTCTTCAGCGCACAAAAAAGTACAGAAGTTATCTCTACAGCGCACAAAGGAGTACAGGAAATATCTCTAGAACGTACATAGGAGTACACGAGGTATCTCTACAGCGTACAAAGGAGTACAGAAGGTATCTCTTCAGCGCACAAAGGAGTACAGAAGGTATCTCTACAGCGCACAAAGGAGTACAGAAGGTATCTCTACAGCGCACAAAGGAGTACAGGAAATATCTCTAGAACGTACAAAGTAGTACACGAGGTATCTCTACAGCGCACAAAGGAGTACAGAAGGTATCTCTACAGCGCACAAAGGAGTACAGAAGGTATCTCTACAGCGCACAAAGGAGTACAGAAGGTATCTCTACAGCGCACAAAGGAGTACAGAAGGTAACTCTACAGCGCACAAAGGAGTACAGAAGGTATCTCTACAGCGCACAAAGGAGTACAGAAGGTATCTCTACAGCGCACAAAGGAGTACAGAAGGTATCTCTACAGCGCACAAAGGAGTACAGGAAATATCTCTAGAACGTACAAAGGAGTACACGAGGTATCTATACAGCGTACAAAAAAGTACAGAAGGTATCTCTACAGCGCACAAAGGAGTACAGAAGGTATCTCTACAGCGCACAAAGGAGTACAGAAGGTATCTCTACAGCGCACAAAGGAGCACAGAAGGTATCTCTACAGCGCACAAAGGAGTACAGGAAATATCTCTAGAACGTACAAAGGAGTACACGAGGTATCTCTACAGCGTACAAAGGAGTACAGAAGGTATCTCTACAGCGCACAAAGGAGTACAGAAGGTATCTCTACAGCGCACAAAGGAGTACAGAAGGCATCTCTACAGCGCACCAAGGAGTACAGAAGGTATCTCTACAGCGCACAAAGGAGTACAGGAAATATCTCTAGAACGTACAAAGGAGTACACGAGGTATCTCTACAGCGTACAAAGGAGTACAGAAGGTATCTCTACAGCGCACAAAGGAGTACAGAAGGTATCTCTACAGCGCACAAAGGAGTACAGGAAATATCTCTAGAACGTACAAAGGAGTACACGAGGTATCTCTACAGCGCACAAAGGAGTACAGAAGGTATCTCTACAGCGCACAAAGGAGTACAGAAGGTATCTCTACAGCGCACAAAGAAGTACAGGAAATATCTCTAGAACGTACAAAGGAGTACACGAGGTATCTCTACAGCGCACAAAGGAGTACAGAAGGTATCTCTACAGCGCACAAAGGAGTACAGAAGGTATCTCTACAGCGCACAAAGGAGTACAGAAGGTATCTCTACAGCGCACAAAGGAGTACAGAAGGTATCTCTACAGCGCACAAAGGAGTACAGAAGGTATCTCTACAGCGCACAAAGGAGTACAGAATGTATCTCTACAGCGCACAAAGGAGTACAGAAGGTATCTCTACAGCGCACAAAGGAGTACAGAAGGTATCTCTGAAGCGCACAAAGGAGTACAGAAGGTATCTCTACAGCGCACAAAGGAGTACAGGAAATATCTCTAGAACGTACAAAGGAGTACACGAGGCATCTCTACAGCGTACAAAGGAGTACAGAAGGTATCTCTACAGCGCACAAAGGAGTACAGAAGGTATCTCTACAGCGCACAAAGGAGTACAGAAGGTATCTCTACAGCGCACAAAGGATCACAGAAGGTATCTTTACAGGGCACAAAGGAGTACAGGAAATATCTCCAGAACGTACAAAGGAGTACACGAGGTATCTCTACAGCGTACAAAGGAGTACAGAAGGTATCTCTACAGCGCACAAAGGAGTACAGAAGGTATCTCTACAGCGCACAAAGGAGTACAGAAGGTATCTCTACAGCGCACAAAGGAGTACAGAAGGTATCTCTACAGCGCACAAAGGAGTACAGAAGGTATCTCTACAGCGCACAAAGGAGTACAGGAAATATCTCTAGAACGTACAAAAGAGTACACGAGGTACCTCTACAGCGTACAAAGGAGTACAGAAGGTATCTCTACAGCGCACAAAGGAGTACAGAAGGTATATCTACAGCGCACAAAGGAGTACAGAAGGTATCTCTACAGCGCACAAAGGAGTACAGAAGGTATCTCTACAGCGCACAAAGGAGTACAGAAGGTATCTCGACAGCGCACAAAGGAGTACAGGAAATATCTCTAGAACGTACAAAGGAGTACACGAGGTATCTCTACCGCGTACAAAGGAGTACAGAAGGTATCTCTACAGCGCACAAAGGAGTACAGAAGGTATCTCTACAGCGCACGAAGGAGTACAGAAGGTATCTCTACAGCGCACAAAGGAGTACAGAAGGTATCTCTACAGCGCACAAAGGAGTACAGGAAATATCTCTAGAACGTACACAGGAGTACACGAGGTATCTCTACAGCGTACAAAGGAGTACAGAAGGTATCTCTACAGCACACAAAGGAGTACAGAAGGTATCTCTACAGCGCACAAAGGAGTACAGAAGGTATCTCTACAGCGCACAAAATAGTACAGAAGGTATCTCTACAGCGCACAAAGGAGTACAGAAGGTATCTCTACAGCGCACAAAGGAGTACAGGAAATATCTCTAGAACGTACAAAGGAGTACACGAGGTATCTCAACAGCGCACAAAGGAGTACAGAAGGTATCTCTACAGCGCACAAAGGAGTACAGAAGGTATCTCTACAGCGCACAAAGGAGTAGAGGAAATATCTCTAGAACGTACAAAGGAGTACACGAGGTATCTCTACAGCGTACAAAGGAGTACAGAAGGTATCTCTACAGCGCACAAAGGAGTACAGAAGGTATCTCTACAGCGTACAAAGAAGTACAGAAGGTATCTCTACAGCGCACAAAGGAGTACAGCATGTATCTTTACAGCGCACAAAGGAGTACAGAAGGTATCTCTACAGCGCACAAAGGAGTACAGAAGGTATCTCTACAGCGCACAAAGGAGTACAGGAAATATCTCTAGAACGTACAAAGGAGTACACGAGGTATCTCTACAGCGTACAAAGGAGTACAGAAGGTATCTCTACAGCGTACAAAGGAGTACAGAAGGTATCTCTACAGCGCACAAAGGAGTACAGAAGGTATCTCTACAGCGCACAAAGGAGTACAGAAGGTATCTCTACAGCGCACAAAGGAGTACAGAAGGTATCTCTACAGCGCACAAAGGAGTACAGGAAATATCTCTAGAACGTACAAAGGAGTACACGAGGTATCTCTACAGCGTACAAAGGAGTACAGAAGGTATCTCTACAGCGCAAAAAGGAGTACAGAAGGTATCTCTACAGCGCACAAAGGAGTACAGAAGGTATCTCTACAGCGCACAAAGGAGTACAGGAAATATCTCTAGAACGTACAAAGGAGTACACGAGGTATCTCTACAGCGTACAAAGGAGTACAGAAGGTATCTCTACAGCGCACAAAGGAGTACAGAAGGTATCTCTACAGCGCACAAAGGAGTACAGAAGGTATCTCTACAGCGCACAAAGGAGTACAGAAGGTATCTCTACAGCGCACAAAGGAGTACAGAAGGTATCTCTACAGCGCACAAAGGAGTACAGGAAATATCTCTAGAACGTACAAAGGAGTACACGAGGTATCTCTACAGCGTACAAAGGAGTACAGAAGGTATCTCCACAGCGCACAAAGGAGTACAGAAGGTATCTCTACAGCGCACATAGGAGTACAGAAGGTATCTCTACAGCGCACAAAGGAGTACAGAAGGTATCTCTACAGCGCACAAAGGAGTACAGGAAATATCTCTAGAACGTAAAAGGAGTACACGAGGTATCTCTACAGCGTACAAAGGAGTACAGAAGGTATCTCTACAGCGCACAAAGGAGTACAGAAGGTATCTCTGCAGCACACAAAGGAGTACAGGAAATATCTCTAGAACGTACAAAGGAGTACACGAGGTATCTCTACAGTGCACAAAGGAGTACAGAAGGTATCTCTACAGCGCACAAAGGAGTACAGAAGGTATCTCTACAGCGCACAAAGGCGTACAGGAAATATCTCTAGAACGTACAAAGGAGTACACGAGGTATCTCTACAGCGCACAAAGGAGTACAGAAGGTATCTCTACAGCGCACAAAGGAGTACAGAAGGTATCTCTACAGCGCACAAAGGAGTACAGAAGGTATCTCTACAGCGCACAAAGGAGTACAGAAGGTATCTCTACAGCGCACAAAGGAGTACAGAAGGTATCTCTACAGCGCACAAAGGAGTACAGAAGGTATCCTACAGCGCACAAAGGAGAACAGAAGGTATCTCTACAGCGCACAAAGGAGTACAGAAGGTATCTCTACAGCGCACAAAGGAGTACAGAAGGTATCTCTACAGCGCACAAAGGAGTACAGGAAATATCTCTAGAACGTACAAAGGAGTACACGAGGTATCTCTACAGCGTACAAAGGAGTACAGAAGGTATCTCTACAGCGCACAAATGAGTACAGAAGGTATCTCTACAGCGCACAAAGGAGTACAGAAGGTATCTCTACAGCGCACAAAGGAGTACAGAAGGTATCTCTACAGCGCACAAAGGAGTACAGGAAATAACTCCAGAACGTACAAAGGAGTACACGAGGTATCTCTACAGCGTACAAAGGAGTACAGAAGGTATCTCTACAGCGCACAAAGGAGTACAGAAGGTATCTCTACAGCGCACAAAGGAGTACAGAAGGTATCTCTACAGCGCACAAAGGAGTACAGGAAATATCTCTAGAACGTACAAAGGAGTACACGAGGTATCTCTACAGCGTACAAAGGAGTACAGAAGGTATCTCTACAGCGTACAAAGAAGTACAGAAGGTATCTCTACAGCGCACAAAGGAGTACAGAAGGTATCTCTACAGCGCACAAAGGAGTACAGAAGGTATCTCTACAGCGCACAAAGGAGTACAGAAGGTATCTCTACAGCGCACAAAGGAGTACAGGGAATATCTCTAGAACGTACAAAGGAGTACACGAGGTATCTCTACAGCGTACAAAGGAGTACAGAAGGTATCTCTACAGCGCACAAAGGAGTACAGAAGGTATCTCTACAGCGCACAAAGGAGTACAGAAGGTATCTCTACAGCGCACAAAGGAGGACAGAAGGTATCTCTACAGCGTACAAAGGAGTACAGAAGGTATCTTTACAGCGCACAAAGGAGTACAGAAGGTATCTCTACAGCGCACAAAGGAGTACAGGAAATATCTCTAGAACGTACAAAGGAGTACAGGAAATATCTCTACAGCGCACAAAGGAGTACAGAAGGTATCTCTACAGCGCACAAAGGAGTACAGAAGGTATCTCTACAGCGCACAAAGGAGTACAGAAGGTATCTCTACAGCGCACAAAGGAGTACAGGAAATATCTCTAGAACGTACAAAGGAGTACACGAGGTATCTCTACAGCGTACAAAGGAGAACAGAAGGTATCTCTACAGCGCACAAAGGAGTACAGAAGGTATCTCTACAGCGCACAAAGGAGTACAGAAGGTATCTCTACAGCGCACAAAGGAGTACAGAAGGTATCTCTACAGCGCACAAAGGAGTACAGGAAATATCTCTAGAACGTACAAAGAAGTACAGGAAATATCTCTACAGCGCACAAAGGAGTACAGAAGGTATCTCTACAGCGCACAAAGGAGTACAGGAGGTATCTCTACAGCGCACAAAGGAGTACAGAAGGTATCTCTACAGCGCACAAAGGAGTACAGAAGGTATCTCTACAGCGCACAAAGGAGTACAGAAGGTATCTCTACAGCGCACAAAGTAGTACAGAAGGTATCTCTACAGCGCACAAAGGAGTACAGGAAATATCTCTAGAACGTACAAAGGAGTACAGAAGGTATCTCTACAGCGCACAAAGGAGTACAGAAGGTATCTCTACAGCGCACAAAGGAGTAAAGAAGGTATCTCTACAGCACACAAAGGAGTACAGGAAATATCTCTAGAACGTACAAAGGAGTACACGAGGTATCTCTACAGCGTACAAAGGAGTACAGAAGGTATCTCTACAGCGCACAAAGGAGTACAGAAGGTATCTCTACAGCGCACAAAGGAGTACAGAAGGTATCTCTACAGCGCACAAAGGAGTACAGAAGGTATATCTACAGCGTTCAAAGGAGTACAGAGGGTATCTCTACAGCGCACAAAGGAGTACAGGAAATATCTCTAGAACGTACAAAGGAGTACACGAGGTATCTCTACAGCGTACAAAGGAGTACAGAAGGTATCACTACAGCGCACAAAGGAGAACAGAAGGTATCTCTACAGCGCACAAAGGAGTACAGAAGGTATCTCTACAGCGCACAAAGGAGTACAGAAGGTATCTCTACAGCGCACAAAGGAGTACAGAAGGTATCTCTACAGCGCACAAAGGAGTACAGGAAATATCTCTAGAACGTACAAAGGAGTACACGAGGTATCTCTACAGCGTACAAAGGAGTACAGAAGGTATCTCCACAGCGCACAAAGGAGTACAGAAGGTATCTCTACAGCGCACATAGGAGTACAGAAGGTATCTCTACAGCGCACAAAGGAGTACAGAAGGTATCTCTACAGCGCACAAAGGAGTACAGGAAATATCTCTAGAACGTACAAAGGAGTACACGAGGTATCTCTACAGCGTTCAAAGGAGTACAGAAGGTATCTCTACAGCGCACAAAGGAGTACAGAAGGTATCTCTACAGCACACAAAGGAGTACAGGAAATATCTCTAGAACGTACAAAGGAGTACACGAGGTATCTCTACAGCGCACAAAGGAGTACAGAAGGTATCTCTACAGCGCACAAAGGAGTACAGAAGGTATCTCTACAGCGCACAAAGGCGTACATTAAATATCTCTAGAACGTACAAAGGAGTACACGAGGTATCTCTACAGCGCACAAAGGAGTTCAGAAGGTATCTCTACAGCGCACAAAGGAGTACAGAACGTATCTCTACAGCGCACATAGGAGTACAGAAGGTATCTCTACAGCGCACAAAGGAGTACAGAAGGTATCTCTACAGCGCACAAAGGAGTACAGAAGGTATCTCTACAGCGCACAAAGGAGTACAGAAGGTATCCTACAGCGCACAAAGGAGAACAGAAGGTATCTCTACAGTGCACAAAGGAGTACAGAAGGTATCTCTACAGCGCACAAAGGAGTACAGAAGGTATCTCTACAGCGCACAAAGGAGTACAGGAAATATCTCTAGAACGTACAAAGGAGTACACGAGGTATCTCTACAGCGTACAAAGGAGTACAGAAGGTATCTCTACAGCGCACAAATGAGTACAGAAGGTATCTCTACAGCGCACAAAGGAGTACAGAAGGTATCTCTACAGCGCACAAAGGAGTACAGAAGGTATCTCTACAGCGCACAAAGGAGTACAGGAAATAACTCCAGAACGTACAAAGGAGTACACGAAGTATCTCTACAGCGTACAAAGGAGTACAGAAGGTATCTTTACAGCGCACAAAGGAGTACAGAAGGTATCTCTACAGCGCACAAAGGAGTACAGAAGGTATCTCTACAGCGCACAAAGGAGTACAGGAAATATCTCTAGAACGTACAAAGGAGTGCACGAGGTATCTCTACAGCGTACAAAGGAGTACAGAAGGTATCTCTACAGCGTACAAAGGAGTACAGAAGGTATCTCTACAGCGCACAAAGGAGTACAGAAGGTATCTCTACAGCGCACAAAGGAGTACAGAAGGTCTCTCTACAGCGCACAAAGGAGTACAGAAGGTATCTCTACAGCGCACAAAGAAGTACAGGAAATATCTCTAGAACGTACAAAGGAGTACACGAGGTATCTCTACAGCGTACAAAGGAGTACAGAAGGTATCTCTACAGCGTACAAAGGAGTACAGAAGGTATCTCTACAGCGCACAAAGGAGTACAGAAGGTATCGCTACAGCGCACAAAGGAGTACAGAAGGTATCTCTACAGCGCACAAAGGAGGACAGAAGGTATCTCTACAGCGCACAAAGGAGTACAGAAGGTATCTCTACAGCGCACAAAGGAGTACAGGAAATATCTCTAGAACGTACAAAGGAGTACACGAGGTATCTCTACAGCGTACAAAGGAGTACAGAAGGTATCTCCACAGCGCACAAAGGAGTACAGAAGGTATCTCTACAGCGCACATAGGAGTACAGAAGGTATCTCTACAGCGCACAAAGGAGTACAGAAGGTATCTCTACAGCGCACAAAGGAGTACAGGAAATATCTCTAGAACGTACAAAGGAGTACACGAGGTATCTCTACAGCGTACAAAGGAGTACAGAAGGTATCTCTACAGCGCACAAAGGAGTACAGAAGGTATCTCTACAGCACACAAAGGAGTACAGGAAATATCTCTAGAACGTACAAAGGAGTACACGAGGTATCTCTACAGCGCACAAAGGAGTACAGAAGGTATCTCTACAGCGCACAAAGGAGTACAGAAGGTATCTCTACAGCGCACAAAGGCGTACAGGAAATATCTCTAGAACGTACAAAGGAGTACACGAGGTATCTCTACAGCGCACAAAGGAGTACAGAAGGTATCTCTACAGCGCACAAAGGAGTACAGAAGGTATCTCTACAGCGCACAAAGGAGTACAGAAAGTATCTCTACAGCGCACAAAGGAGTACAGAAGGTATCTCTACAGCGCACAAAGGAGTACAGAAGGTATCTCTACAGCGCACAAAGGAGTACAGAAGGTATCCTACAGCGCACAAAGGAGAACAGAAGGTATCTCTACAGCGCACAAAGGAGTACAGAAGGTATCTCTACAGAGCACAAAGGAGTACAGAAGGTATCTCTACAGCGCACAAAGGAGTACAGGAAATATCTCTAGAACGTACAAAGGAGTACACGAGGTATCTCTACAGCGTACAAAGGAGTACAGAAGGTATCTCTACAGCGCACAAATGAGTACAGAAGGTATCTCTACAGCGCACAAAGGAGTACAGAAGGTATCTCTACAGCGCACAAAGGAGTACAGAAGGTATTTCTACAGCGCACAAAGGAGTACAGGAAATAACTCCAGAACGTACAAAGGAGTACACGAGGTATCTCTACAGCGTACAAAGGAGTACATAAGGTATCTCTACAGCGCACAAAGGAGTACAGAAGGTATCTCTACAGCGCACAAAGGAGTACAAAAGGTATCTCTACAGCGCACAAAGGAGTACAGGAAATATCTCTAGAACGTACAAAGGAGTACACGAGGTATCTCTACAGCGTACAAAGGAGTACAGAAGGTATCTCTACAGCGTACAAAGGAGTACAGAAGGTATCTCTACAGCGCACAAAGGAGTACAGAAGGTATCTCTACAGCGCACAAAGGAGTACAGAAGGTATCTCTACAGCGCACAAAGGAGTACAGGAAATATCTCTAGAACGTACAAAGGAGTACACGAGGTATCTCTACAGCGTTCAAAGGAGTACAGAAGGTATCTCTACAGCGCACAAAGGAGTACAGAAGGTATCTCTACAGCACACAAAGGAGTACAGGAAATATCTCTAGAACGTACAAAGGAGTACACGAGGTATCTCTACAGCGCACAAAGGAGTACAGAAGGTATCTCTACAGCGCACAAAGGAGTACAGAAGGTATCTCTACAGCGCACAAAGGCGTACATTAAATATCTCTAGAACGTACAAAGGAGTACACGAGGTATCTCTACAGCGCACAAAGGAGTTCAGAAGGTATCTCTACAGCGCACAAAGGAGTACAGAAGGTATCTCTACAGCGCACATAGGAGTACAGAAGGTATCTCTACAGCGCACAAAGGAGTACAGAAGGTATCTCTACAGCGCACAAAGGAGTACAGAAGGTATCTCTACAGCGCACAAAGGAGTACAGAAGGTATCCTACAGCGCACAAAGGAGAACAGAAGGTATCTCTACAGCGCACAAAGGAGTACAGAAGGTATCTCTACAGCGCACAAAGGAGTACAGAAGGTATCTCTACAGCGCACAAAGGAGTACAGGAAATATCTCTAGAACGTACAAAGGAGTACACGAGGTATCTCTACAGCGTACAAAGGAGTACAGAAGGTATCTCTACAGCGCACAAAGGAGTACAGAAGGTATCTCTACAGCGCACAAAGGAGTACAGGAAATAACTCCAGAACGTACAAAGGAGTACACGAGGTATCTCTACAGCGTACAAAGGAGTACAGAAGGTATCTTTACAGCGCACAAAGGAGTACAGAAGGTATCTCTACAGCGCACAAAGGAGTACAGAAGGTATCTCTACAGCGCACAAAGGAGTACAGGAAATATCTCTAGAACGTACAAAGGAGTACACGAGGTATCTCTACAGCGTACAAAGGAGTACAGAAGGTATCTCTACAGCGTACAAAGGAGTACAGAAGGTATCTCTACAGCGCACAAAGGAGTACAGAAGGTATCTCTACAGCGCACAAAGGAGTACAGAAGGTCTCTCTACAGCGCACAAAGGAGTACAGAAGGTATCTCTACAGCGCACAAAGAAGTACAGGAAATATCTCTAGAACGTACAAAGGAGTACACGAGGTATCTCTACAGCGTACAAAGGAGTACAGAAGGTATCTCTACAGCGTACAAAGGAGTACAGAAGGTATCTCTACAGCGCACAAAGGAGTACAGAAGGTATCTCTACAGCGCACAAAGGAGTACAGAAGGTATCTCTACAGCGCACAAAGGAGTACAGAAGGTATCTCTACAGCGCACAAAGGAGTACAGAAGGTATTTCTACAGCGCACAAAGGAGTTCAGGAAATATCTCTAGAACGTACAAAGGAGTACACGAGGTATCTCTACAGCGTACAAAGGAGTACAGAAGGTATCTCCACAGCGCACAAAGGAGTACAGAAGGTATCTCTACAGCGCACATAGGAGTACAGAAGGTATCTCTACAGCGCACAAAGGAGTACAGAAGGTATCTCTACAGCGCACAAAGGAGTACAGGAAATATCTCTAGAACGTACAAAGGAGTACACGAGGTATCTCTACAGCGTACAAAGGAGTACAGAAGGTATCTCTACAGCGCACAAAGGAGTACAGAAGGTATCTCTACAGCACACAAAGGAGTACAGGAAATATCTCTAGAACGTACAAAGGAGTACACGAGGTATCTCTACAGCGCACAAAGGAGTACAGAAGGTATCTCTACAGCGCACAAAGGAGTACAGAAGGTATCTCTACAGCGCACAAAGGCGTACAGGAAATATCTCTAGAACGTACAGAGGAGTACACGAGGTATCTCTACAGCGCACAAAGGAGTACAGAAGGTATCTCTACAGCGCACAAAGGAGTACAGAAGGTATCTCTACAGCGCACAAAGGAGTACAGAAAGTATCTCTACAGCGCACAAAGGAGTACAGAAGGTATCTCTACAGCGCACAAAGGAGTACAGAAGGTATCTCTACAGCGCACAAAGGAGTACAGAAGGTATCCTACAGCGCACAAAGGAGAACAGAAGGTATCTCTACAGCGCACAAAGGAGTACAGAAGGTATCTCTACAGCGCACAAAGGAGTACAGAAGGTATCTCTACAGCGCACAAAGGAGTACAGGAAATATCTCTAGAACGTACAAAGGAGTACACGAGGTATCTCTACAGCGTACAAAGGAGTACAGAAGGTATCTCTACAGCGCACAAATGAGTACAGAAGGTATCTCTACAGCGCACAAAGGAGTACAGAAGGTATCTCTACAGTGCACAAAGGAGTACAGAAGGTATCTCTACAGCGCACAAAGGAGTACAGGAAATAACTAAAGAACGTACAAAGGAGTACACGAGGTATCTCTACAGCGTACAAAGGAGTACAGAAGGTATCTCTACAGCGCACAAAGGAGTACAGAAGGTATCTCTACAGCGCACAAAGGAGTACAGAAGGTATCTCTACAGCGCACAAAGGAGTACAGGAAATATCTCTAGAACGTACAAAGGAGTACACGAGGTATCTCTACAGCGTACAAAGGAGTACAGAAGGTATCTCTACAGCGTACAAAGGAGTACAGAAGGTATCTCTACAGCGCACAAAGGAGTACAGAAGGTATCTCTACAGCGCACAAAGGAGTACAGAAGGTATCTCTACAGCGCACAAAGGAGTACAGAAGGTATCTCTACAGCGCACAAAGGAGTACAGGAAATATCTCTAGAACGTACAAAGGAGTACACGAGGTATCTCTACAGCGTACAAAGGAGTACAGAAGGTATCTCTACAGCGCACAAAGGAGTACAGAAGGTATCTCTACAGCGCACAAAGGAGTACAGAAGGTATCTCTACAGCGCACAAAGGAGGACAGAAGGTATCTCTACAGCGTACAAAGGAGTACAGAAGGTATCTTTACAGCGCACAAAGGAGTACAGAAGGTATCTCTACAGCGCACAAAGGAGTACAGGAAATATCTCTAGAACGTACAAAGGAGTACAGGAAATATCTCTACAGCGCACAAAGGAGTACAGAAGGTATCTCTACAGCGTACAAAGGAGTACAGAAGGTATCTCTACAGCGCACAAAGGAGTACAGAAGGTATCTCTACAGCGCACAAAGGAGTACAGGAAATATCTCTAGAACGTACAAAGGAGTACACGAGGAATCTCTACAGCGTACAAAGGAGTACAGAAGGTATCTCTACAGCGCACAAAGGAGTACAGAAGGTATCTCTACAGCGCACAAAGGAGTACAGAAGGTATCTCTACAGCGCACAAAGGAGTACAGGAAATATCTCTAGAACGTACAAAGAAGTACAGGAAATATCTCTACAGCGCACAAAGGAGTACAGAAGGTATCTCTACAGCGCACAAAGGAGTACAGAAGGTATCTCTACAGCGCACAAAGGAGTACAGAAGGTATCTCTACAGCGCACAAAGGAGTACAGAAGGTATCTCTACAGCGCACAAAGGAGTACAGAAGGTATCTCTACAGCGCACAAAGGAGTACAGAAGGTATCTCTACAGCGCACAAAGGAGTACAGGAAATATCTCTAGAACGTACAAAGGAGTACAGAAGGTATCTCTACAGCGCACAAAGGAGTACAGAAGGTATCTCTACAGCGCACAAAGGAGTAAAGAAGGTATCTCTACAGCGCACAAAGGAGTACAGGAAATATCTCCAGAACGTACAAAGGAGTACACGAGGTATCTCTACAGCGTACAAAGGAGTACAGAAGGTATCTCTACAGCGCACAAAGGAGTACAAAAGGTATCTCTACAGCGCACAAAGGAGTACAGAAGGTATCTCTACAGCGCACAAAGGAGTACAGAAGGTATATCTACAGCGTTCAAAGGAGTACAGAGGGTATCTCTACAGCGCACAAAGGAGTACAGGAAATATCTCTAGAACGTACAAAGGAGTACACGAGGTATCTCTACAGCGTACAAAGGAGTACAGAAGGTATCTCTACAGCGCACAAAGGAGTACAGAAGGTATCTCTACAGCGCACAAAGGAGTACAGAAGGTATCTCTACAGCGCACAAAGGAGTACAGAAGGTATCTCTACAGCGCACAAAGGAGTACAGAAGGTATCTCTACAGCGCACAAAGGAGTACAGGAAATATCTCTAGAACGTACAAAGGAGTACACGAGGTATCTCTACAGCGTACAAAGGAGTACAGAAGGTATCTCCACAGCGCACAAAGGAGTACAGAAGGTATCTCTACAGCGCACATAGGAGTACAGAAGGTATCTCTACAGCGCACAAAGGAGTACAGAAGGTATCTCTACAGCGCACAAAGGAGTACAGGAAATAACTAAAGAACGTACACGTACAAAGGAGTACACGAGGTATCTCTACAGCGTACAAAGGAGTACAGAAGGTATCTCTACAGCGCACAAAGGAGTACAGAAGGTATCTCTACAGCGCACAAAGGAGTACAGAAGGTATCTCTACAGCGCACAAAGGAGTACAGGAAATATCTCTAGAACGTACAAAGGAGTACACGAGGTATCTCTACAGCGTACAAAGGAGTACAGAAGGTATCTCTACAGCGTACAAAGGAGTACAGAAGGTATCTCTACAGCGCACAAAGGAGTACAGAAGGTATCTCTACAGCGCACAAAGGAGTACAGAAGGTATCTCTACAGCGCACAAAGGAGTACAGAAGGTATCTCTACAGCGCACAAAGGAGTACAGGAAATATCTCTAGAACGTACAAAGGAGTACACGAGGTATCTCTACAGCGTACAAAGGAGTACAGAAGGTATCTCTACAGCGCACAAAGGAGTACAGAAGGTATCTCTACAGCGCACAAAGGAGTACAGAAGGTATCTCTACAGCGCACAAAGGAGGACAGAAGGTATCTCTACAGCGTACAAAGGAGTACAGAAGGTATCTTTACAGCGCACAAAGGAGTACAGAAGGTATCTCTACAGCGCACAAAGGAGTACAGGAAATATCTCTAGAACGTACAAAGGAGTACAGGAAATATCTCTACAGCGCACAAAGGAGTACAGAAGGTATCTCTACAGCGTACAAAGGAGTACAGAAGGTATCTCTACAGCGCACAAAGGAGTACAGAAGGTATCTCTACAGCGCACAAAGGAGTACAGGAAATATCTCTAGAACGTACAAAGGAGTACACGAGGAATCTCTACAGCGTACAAAGGAGTACAGAAGGTATCTCTACAGCGCACAAAGGAGTACAGAAGGTATCTCTACAGCGCACAAAGGAGTACAGAAGGTATCTCTACAGCGCACAAAGGAGTACATGAAATATCTCTAGAACGTACAAAGAAGTACAGGAAATATCTCTACAGCGCACAAAGGAGTACAGAAGGTATCTCTACAGCGCACAAAGGAGTACAGAAGGTATCTCTACAGCGCATAAAGGAGTACAGAAGGTATCTCTACAGCGCACAAAGGAGTACAGAAGGTATCTCTACAGCGCACAAAGGAGTACAGAAGGTATCTCTACAGCGCACAAAGGAGTACAGAAGGTATCTCTACAGCGCACAAAGGAGTACAGGAAATATCTCTAGAACGTACATAGGAGTACAGAAGGTATCTCTACAGCGCACAAAGGAGTACAGAAGGTATCTCTACAGCGCACAAAGGAGTAAAGAAGGTATCTCTACAGCGCACAAAGGAGTACAGGAAATATCTCCAGAACGTACAAAGGAGTACACGAGGTATCTCTACAGCGTACAAAGGAGTACAGAAGGTATCTCTACAGCGCACAAAGGAGTACAGAAGGTATCTCTACAGCGCACAAAGGAGTACAGAAGGTATCTCTACAGCGCACAAAGGAGTACAGAAGGTATATCTACAGCGTTCAAAGGAGTACAGAGGGTATCTCTACAGCGCACAAAGGAGTACAGGAAATATCTCTAGAACGTACAAAGGAGTACACGAGGTATCTCTACAGCGTACAAAGGAGTACAGAAGGTATCTCTACAGCGCACAAAGGAGTACAGAAGGTATCTCTACAGCGCACAAAGGAGTACAGAAGGTATCTCTACAGCGCACAAAGGAGTACAGAAGGTATCTCTACAGCGCACAAAGGAGTACAGAAGGTATCTCTACAGCGCACAAAGGAGTTCAGGAAATATCTCTAGAACGTACAAAGGAGTACACGAGGTATCTCTACAGCGTACAAAGGAGTACAGAAGGTATCTCCACAGCGCACAAAGGAGTACAGAAGGTATCTCTACAGCGCACATAGGAGTACAGAAGGTATCTCTACAGCGCACAAAGGAGTACAGAAGGTATCTTTACAGCGCACAAAGGAGTACAGGAAATATCTCTAGAACGTACAAAGGAGTACACGAGGTATCTCTACAGCGTACAAAGGAGTACAGAAGGTATCTCTACAGCGCACAAAGGAGTACAGAAGGTATCTCTACAGCACACAAAGGAGAACAGGAAATATCTCTAGAACGTACAAAGGAGTACACGAGGTATCTCTACAGCGCACAAAGGAGTACAGAAGGTATCTCTACAGCGCACAAAGGAGTACAGAAGGTATCTCTACAGCGCACAAAGGCGTACAGGAAATATCTCTGGAACGTACAAAGGAGTACACGAGGTATCTCTACAGCGCACAAAGGAGTACAGAAGGTATCTCTACAGCGCACAAAGGAGTACAGAAGGTATCTCTACAGCGCACAAAGGAGTACAGAAGGTATCTCTACAGCGCACAAAGGAGTACAGAAGGTATCTCTACAGCGCACAAAGGAGTACAGAAGGTATCTCTACAGCGCACAAAGGAGTACAGAATGTATCCTACAGCGCACAAAGGAGAACAGAAGGTATCTCTACAGCGCACAAAGGAGTACAGAAGGTATCTCTACAGCGCACAAAGGAGTACAGAAGGTATCTCTACAGCGCACAAAGGAGTACAGGAAACATCTCTAGAACGTACAAAGGAGTACACGAGGTATTTCTACAGCGTACAAAGGAGTACAGAAGGTATCTCTACAGCGCACAAATGAGTACAGAAGGTATCTCTACAGCGCACAAAGGAGTACAGAAGGTATCTCTACAGCGCACAAAGGAGTACAGAAGGTATCTCTACAGCGCACAAAGGAGTACAGGAAATAACTCCAGAACGTACAAAGGAGTACACGAGGTATCTCTACAGCGTACAAAGGAGTACAGAAGGTATCTCTACAGCGCACAAAGGAGTACAGAAGGTATCTCTACAGCGCACAAAGGAGTACAGAAGGTATCTCTACAGCGCACAAAGAAGTACAGGAAATATCTCTAGAACGTACAAAGGAGTACACGAGGTATCTCTACAGCGTACAAAGGAGTACAGAAGGTATCTCTACAGCGTACAAAGGAGTACAGAAGGTATCTCTACAGCGCACAAAGGAGTACAGAAGGTATCTCTACAGCGCACAAAGGAGTACAGAAGGTATCTCTACAGCGCACAACGGAGTACAGAAGGTATCTCTACAGCGCACAAAGGAGTACAGGAAATATCTCTAGAACGTAAAAAGGAGTACACGAGGTATCTCTACAGCGTACAAAGGAGTACAGAAGGTATCTCTACAGCGCACAAAGGAGTACAGAAGGTATCTCTACAGCGCACAAAGGAGTACAGAAGGTATCTCTACAGCGTACAAAGGAGTACAGAAGGTATCTTTACAGCGCACAAAGGAGTACAGAAGGTATCTCTACAGCGCACAAAGGAGTACAGGAAATATCTCTAGAACGTACAAAGGAGTACAGGAAATATCTCTACAGCGCACAAAGGAGTACAGAAGGTATCTCTACAGCGCACAAAGGAGTACAGAAGGTATCTCTACAGCGCACAAAGGAGTACAGAAGGTATCTCTACAGCGCACAAAGGAGTACAGGAAATATCTCTAGAACGTACAAAGGAGTACACGAGGTATCTCTACAGCGTACAAAGGAGTACAGAAGGTATCTCTACAGCGCACAAAGGAGTACAGAAGGTATCTCTACAGCGCACAAAGGAGTACAGAAGGTATCTCTACAGCGCACAAAGGAGTACAGAAGGTATCTCTACAGCGCACAAAGGAGTACAGGAAATATCTCTAGAACGTACAAAGAAGTACAGGAAATATCTCTACAGCGCACAAAGGAGTACAGAAGGTATCTCTACAGCGCACAAAGGAGTACAGAAGGTATCTCTACAGCGCACAAAGGAGTACAGAAGGTATCTCCACAGCGCACAAAGGAGTACAGAAGGTATCTCTACAGCGCACAAAGGAGAACAGAAGGTATCTCTACAGCGCACAAAGGAGTACAGAAGGTATCTCTACAGCGCACAAAGGAGTACAGGAAATATCTCTAGAACGTACAAAGGAGAACAGAAGGTATCTCTACAGCGCACAAAGGAGTACAGAAGGTATCTCTACAGCGCACAAAGGAGTAAAGAAGGTATCTCTACAGCGCACAAAGGAGTACAGGAAATATCTCCAGAACGTACAAAGGAGTACACGAGGTATCTCTACAGCGTACAAAGGAGTACAGAAGGTATCTCTACAGCGCACAAAGGAGTACAGAAGGTATCTCTACAGCGCACAAAGGAGTACAGAAGGTATCTCTACAGCGCACAAAGGAGTACAGAAGGTATATCTACAGCGTTCAAAGGAGTACAGAGGGTATCTCTACAGCGCACAAAGGAGTACAGAAGGTATCTCTACAGCGCTCAAAGGAGTACAGGAAATATCTCTAGAACGTGCAAAGGAGTACAGGAAATATCTCTACAGCGCACAAAGGAGTACAGAAGGTATCTCTACAGCTCACAAAGGAGTACAGAAGGTATCTCTACAGCGCACAAAGGAGTACAGAAGGTATCTCTACAGCGCACAAAGGAGTACAGAAGGTATCTTTACAGCGCACAAAGGAGTACAGAAGGTATCTCTACAGCGCACAAAGGAGTACAGAAGGTATCTCTACAGCGCACAAAGGAGTACAGAAGGTAACTCTACAGCGCACAAAGGAGTACAGGAAATATCTCTAGAACGTACAAAGGAGTACACGAGGTATCTCTACAGCGTACAAAGGAGTACAGAAGGTATCTCTACAGCGCACAAAGGAGTACAGAAGGTATCTCTACAGCGCACAAAGGAGTACAGAAGGTATCTCTACAGCGCACAAGGGAGTACAGGAAATATCTCTAGAACGTACAAAGGAGTACACGAGGTATCTCTACAGCGTTCAAAGGAGTACAGAAGGTATCTCTACAGCGCACAAAGGAGTACAGAAGGAATCTCTACAGCGCACAAAGGAGTACAGAAGGTATCTCTACAGCGCACAAAGGAGTACAGAAGGTATCTCTACAGCGCACAAAGGAGTACAGAAGGTGTCTCTACAGCGCACAAAGGAGTACATGAAATATCTCTAGAACGTACAAAGGAGTACACGAGGTATCTCTACAGCGCACAAAGGAGTACAGAAGGTATCTCTACAGCGCACAAAGGAGTACAGAAGGTATCTCTACAGCGCACAAAGGAGTACAGGAAATATCTCTAGAACGTACAAAGGAGTACTCGAGGTATATCTACAGCGCACAAAGGAGTACAGAAGGTATCTCTACAGCGCACAAAGGAGTACAGGAAATATCTTTAGAACGTACAAAGGAGTACAGAAGGTATCTCTACAGCGCACAAAGGAGTACAGAAGGTATCTCTACAGCGCACAAAGGAGTACAGGAAATATCTCCAGAACGTACAAAGGAGTACACGAGGTATCTCTACAGCGTACAAAGGAGTACAGAAGGTATCTCTACAGCGCACAAGGGAGTACAGAAGGTATCTCTACAGCGCACAAAGGAGTACAGAAGGTATCTCTACAGCGCACAAAGGAGTACAGAAGGTATATCTACAGCGTTCAAAGGAGTACAGAAGGTATCTCTACAGCGCACAAAGGAGTACAGAAGGTATCTCTACAGCGCTCAAAGGAGTACAGGAAATATCTCTAGAACGTGCAAAGGAGTACAGGAAATATCTCTACAGCGCACAAAGGAGTACAGAAGGTATCTCTACAGCTCACAAAGGAGTACAGAAGGTATCTCTACAGCGCACAAAGGAGTACAGAAGGTATCTCTACAGCGCACAAAGGAGTACAGAAGGTATCTTTACTGCGCACAAAGGAGTACAGAAGGTATCTCTACAGCGCACAAAGGAGTACAGAAGGTATCTCTACAGCGCACAAAGGAGTACAGAAGGTAACTCTACAGCGCACAAAGGAGTACAGGAAATATCTCTAGAACGTACAAAGGAGTACACGAGGTATCTCTACAGCGTACAAAGGAGTACAGAAGGTATCTCTACAGCGCACAAAGGAGTACAGAAGGTATCTCTACAGCGCACAAAGGAGTACAGAAGGTATCTCTACAGCGCACAGAGGAGTACAGGAAATATCTCTAGAACGTACAAAGGAGTACACGAGGTATCTCTACAGCGTTCAAAGGAGTACAGAAGGTATTTCTACAGCGCACAAAGGAGTACAGAAGGTATCTCTACAGCGCACAAAGGAGTACAGAAGGTATCTCTACAGCGCACAAAGGAGTACAGAAGGTATCTCTACAGCGCACAAAGGAGTACAGAAGGTATCTCTACAGCGCACAAAGGAGTACATGAAATATCTCTAGAACGTACAAAGGAGTACACGAGGTATCTCTACAGCGCACAAAGGAGTACAGAAGGTATCTCTACAGCGCACAAAGGAGTACAGAAGGTATCTCTACAGCGCACAAAGGAGTACAGGAAATATCTCTAGAACGTACAATGGAGTACACGAGGTATCTCTAAAGCGCACAAAGGAGTACAGAAGGTATCTCTACAGCGCACAAAGGAGTACAGAAAGTATCTCTACAGCGCACAAAGGAGTACAGAAGGTATCTCTACAGCGCACAAAGGAGTACAGAAGGTATCTCTACAGCGCACAAAGGAGTACAGAAGGTATCTCTACAGCGCACAAAGGAGTACAGAAGGTGTCTCTACAGCGCACAAAGGAGTACAGGAAATATCTCTAGAACCTACAAAGGAGTACACGAGGTATCTCTACAGCGTACAAAGGAGTACAGAAGGTATCTCTACAGCGCACAAAGGAGTACAGAAGGTATCTCTACAGCGCACAAAGGAGTACAGAAGGTATCTCTACAGCGCACAAAGGAGGACAGAAGGTATCTCTACAGCGTACAAAGGAGTACAGAAGGTATCTTTACAGCGCACAAAGGAGTACAGATGGTATCTCTACAGCGCACAAAGGAGTACAGGAAATATCTCTAGAACGTACAAAGGAGTACAGGAAATATCTCTACAGCGCACAAAGGAGTACAGAAGGTATCTCTACAGCGTACAAAGGAGTACAGAAGGTATCTCTACAGCGCACAAAGGAGTACAGAAGGTATCTCTACAGCGCACAAAGGAGTACAGGAAATATCTCTAGAACGTACAAAGGAGTACACGAGGAATCTCTACAGCGTACAAAGGAGTACAGAAGGTATCTCTACAGCGCACAAAGGAGTACAGAAGGTATCTCTACAGCGCACAAAGGAGTACAGAAGGTATCTCTACAGCGCACAAAGGAGTACAGGAAATATCTCTAGAACGTACAAAGAAGTACAGGAAATATCTCTACAGCGCACAAAGGAGTACAGAAGGTATCTCTACAGCGCACAAAGGAGTACAGAAGGTATCTCTACAGCGCACAAAGGAGTACAGAAGGTATCTCTACAGCGCACAAAGGAGTACAGAAGGTATCTCTACAGCGCACAAAGGAGTACAGAAGGTATCTCTACAGCGCACAAAGGAGTACAGAAGGTATCTCTACAGCGCACAAAGGAGTACAGGAAATATCTCTAGAACGTACAAAGGAGTACAGAAGGTATCTCTACAGCGCACAAAGGAGTACAGAAGGTATCTCTACAGCGCACAAAGGAGTAAAGAAGGTATCTCTACAGCGCACAAAGGAGTACAGAAAATATCTACAGAACGTACAAAGGAGTACACGAGGTATCTCTACAGCGTACAAAGGAGTACAGAAGGTATCTCTACAGCGCACAAAGGAGTACAGAAGGTATCTCTACAGCGCACAAAGGAGTACAGAAGGTATCTCTACAGCGCACAAAGGAGTACAGAAGGTATATCTACAGCGTTCAAAGGAGTACAGAGGGTATCTCTACAGCGCACAAAGGAGTACAGGAAATATCTCTAGAACGTACAAAGGAGTACACGAGGTATCTCTACAGCGTACAAAGGAGTACAGAAGGTATCTCTACAGCGCACAAAGGAGTACAGAAGGTATCTCTACAGCGCACAAAGGAGTACAGAAGGTATCTCTACAGCGCACAAAGGAGTACAGAAGGTATCTCTACAGCGCACAAAGGAGTACAGAAGGTATCTCTACAGCGCACAAAGGAGTACAGGAAATATCTCTAGAACGTACAAAGGAGTACACGAGGTATCTCTACAGCGTACAAAGGAGTACAGAAGGTATCTCCACAGCGCACAAAGGAGTACAGAAGGTATCTCTACAGCGCACATAGGAGTACAGAAGGTATCTCTACAGCGCACAAAGGAGTACAGAAGGTATCTTTACAGCGCACAAAGGAGTACAGGAAATATCTCTAGAACGTACAAAGGAGTACACGAGGTATCTCTACAGCGTACAAAGGAGTACAGAAGGTATCTCTACAGCGCACAAAGGAGTACAGAAGGTATCTCTACAGCACACAAAGGAGAACAGGAAATATCTCTAGAACGTACAAAGGAGTACACGAGGTATCTCTACAGCGCACAAAGGAGTACAGAAGGTATCTCTACAGCGCACAAAGGAGTACAGAAGGTATCTCTACAGCGCACAAAGGCGTACAGGAAATATCTCTGGAACGTACAAAGGAGTACACGAGGTATCTCTACAGCGCACAAAGGAGTACAGAAGGTATCTCTACAGCGCACAAAGGAGTACAGAAGGTATCTCTACAGCGCACAAAGGAGTACAGAAGGTATCTCTACAGCGCACAAAGGAGTACAGAAGGTACCTCTACAGCGCACAAAGGAGTACAGAAGGTATCTCTACAGCGCACAAAGGAGTACAGAAGGTATCCTACAGCGCACAAAGGAGAACAGAAGGTATCTCTACAGCGCACAAAGGAGTACAGAAGGTATCTCTACAGCGCACAAAGGAGTACAGAAGGTATCTCTACAGCGCACAAAGGAGTACAGGAAATATCTCTAGAACGTACAAAGGAGTACACGAGGTATTTCTACAGCGTACAAAGGAGTACAGAAGGTATCTCTACAGCGCACAAATGAGTACAGAAGGTATCTCTACAGCGCACAAAGGAGTACAGAAGGTATCTCTACAGCGCACAAAGGAGTACAGAAGGTATCTCTACAGCGCACAAAGGAGTACAGGAAATAACTCCAGAACGTACAAAGGAGTACACGAGGTATCTCTACAGCGTACAAAGGAGTACAGAAGGTATCTCTACAGCGCACAAAGGAGTACAGAAGGTATCTCTACAGCGCACAAAGGAGTACAGAAGGTATCTCTACAGCGCACAAAGGAGTACAGGAAATATCTCTAGAACGTACAAAGGAGTACACGAGGTATCTCTACAGCGTACAAAGGAGTACAGAAGGTATCTCTACAGCGTACAAAGGAGTACAGAAGGTATCTCTACAGCGCACAAAGGAGTACAGAAGGTATCTCTACAGCGCACAAAGGAGTACAGAAGGTATCTCTACAGCGCACAACGGAGTACAGAAGGTATCTCTACAGCGCACAAAGGAGTACAGGAAATATCTCTAGAACGTAAAAAGGAGTACACGAGGTATCTCTACAGCGTACAAAGGAGTACAGAAGGTATCTCTACAGCGCACAAAGGAGTACAGAAGGTATCTCTACAGCGCACAAAGGAGTACAGAAGGTATCTCTACAGCGCACAAAGGAGTACAGAAGGTATCTCTACAGCGTACAAAGGAGTACAGAAGGTATCTTTACAGCGCACAAAGGAGTACAGAAGGTATCTCTACAGCGCACAAAGGAGTACAGGAAATATCTCTAGAACGTACAAAGGAGTACAGGAAATATCTCTACAGCGCACAAAGGAGTACAGAAGGTATCTCTACAGCGCACAAAGGAGTACAGAAGGTATCTCTACAGCGCACAAAGGAGTACAGAAGGTATCTCTACAGCGCACAAAGGAGTACAGGAAATATCTCTAGAACGTACATAGGAGTACACGAGGTATCTCTACAGCGTACAAAGGAGTACAGAAGGTATCTCTACAGCGCACAAAGGAGTACAGAAGGTATCTCTACAGCGCACAAAGGAGTACAGAAGGTATCTCTACAGCGCACAAAGGAGTACAGAAGGTATCTCTACAGCGCACAAAGGAGTACAGGAAATATCTCTAGAACGTACAAAGAAGTACAGGAAATATCTCTACAGCGCACAAAGGAGTACAGAAGGTATCTCTACAGCGCACAAAGGAGTACAGAAGGTATCTCTACAGCGCACAAAGGAGTACAGAAGGTATCTCTACAGCGCACAAAGGAGTACAGAAGGTATCTCTACAGCGCACAAAGGAGAACAGAAGGTATCTCTACAGCGCACAAAGGAGTACAGAAGGTATCTCTACAGCGCACAAAGGAGTACAGGAAATATCTATAGAACGTACAAAGGAGAACAGAAGGTATCTCTACAGCGCACAAAGGAGTACAGAAGGTATCTCTACAGCGCACAAAGGAGTAAAGAAGGTATCTCTACAGCGCACAAAGGAGTACAGGAAATATCTCCAGAACGTACAAAGGAGTACACGAGGTATCTCTACAGCGTACAAAGGAGTACAGAAGGTATCTCTACAGCGCACAAAGGAGTACAGAAGGTATCTCTACAGCGCACAAAGGAGTACAGAAGGTATCTCTACAGCGCACAAAGGAGTACAGAAGGTATATCTACAGCGTTCAAAGGAGTACAGAGGGTATCTCTACAGCGCACAAAGGAGTACAGAAGGTATCTCTACAGCGCTCAAAGGAGTACAGGAAATATCTCTAGAACGTGCAAAGGAGTACAGGAAATATCTCTACAGCGCACAAAGGAGTACAGAAGGTATCTCTACAGCTCACAAAGGAGTACAGAAGGTATCTCTACAGCGCACAAAGGAGTACAGAAGGTATCTCTACAGCGCACAAAGGAGTACAGAAGGTATCTTTACAGCGCACAAAGGAGTACAGAAGGTATCTCTACAGCGCACAAAGGAGTACAGAAGGTATCTCTACAGCGCACAAAGGAGTACAGAAGGTAACTCTACAGCGCACAAAGGAGTACAGGAAATATCTCTAGAACGTACAAAGGAGTACACGAGGTATCTCTACAGCGTACAAAGGAGTTCAGAAGGTATCTCTACAGCGCACAAAGGAGTACAGAAGGTATCTCTACAGCGCACAAAGGAGTACAGAAGGTATCTGTACAGCGCACAAGGGAGTACAGGAAATATCTCTAGAACGTACAAAGGAGTACACGAGGTATCTCTACAGCGTTCAAAGGAGTACAGAAGGTATCTCTACAGCGCACAAAGGAGTACAGAAGGTATCTCTACAGCGCACAAAGGAGTACAGAAGGTATCTCTACAGCGCACAAAGGAGTACAGAAGGTATCTCTACAGCGCACAAAGGAGTACAGAAGGTGTCTCTACAGCGCACAAAGGAGTACATGAAATATCTCTAGAACGTACAAAGGAGTACACGAGGTATCTCTACAGCGCACAAAGGAGTACAGAAGGTATCTCTACAGCGCACAAAGGAGTACAGAAGGTATCTCTACAGCGCACAAAGGAGTACAGGAAATATCTCTAGAACGTACAAAGGAGTACTCGAGGTATCTCTACAGCGCACAAAGGAGTACAGAAGGTATCTCTACAGCGCACAAAGGAGTACAGGAAATATCTTTAGAACGTACAAAGGAGTACAGAAGGTATCTCTACAGCGCACAAAGGAGTACAGAAGGTATCTCTACAGCGCACAAAGGAGTACAGAAGGTATCTCTACAGCGCACAAAGGAGTACAGGAAATATCTCCAGAACGTACAAAGGAGTACACGAGGTATCTCTACAGCGTGCAAAGGAGTACAGAAGGTATCTCTACAGCGCACAAGGGAGTACAGAAGGTATCTCTACAGCGCACAAAGGAGTACAGAAGGTATCTCTACAGCGCACAAAGGAGTACAGAAGGTATATCTACAGCGTTCAAAGGAGTACAGAAGGTATCTCTACAGCGCACAAAGGAGTACAGAAGGTATCTCTACAGCGCTCAAAGGAGTACAGGAAATATCTCTAGAACGTGCAAAGGAGTACAGGAAATATCTCTACAGCGCACAAAGGAGTACAGAAGGTATCTCTACAGCTCACAAAGGAGTACAGAAGGTATCTCTACAGCGCACAAAGGAGTACAGAAGGTATCTCTACAGCGCACAAAGGAGTACAGAAGGTATCTTTACAGCGCACAAAGGAGTACAGAAGGTATCTCTACAGCGCACAAAGGAGTACAGAAGGTATCTCTACAGCGCACAAAGGAGTACAGAAGGTAACTCTACAGCGCACAAAGGAGTACAGGAAATATCTCTAGAACGTACAAAGGAGTACACGAGGTATCTCTACAGCGTACAAAGGAGTACAGAAGGTATCTCCACAGCGCACAAAGGAGTACAGAAGGTATCTCTACAGCGCACAAAGGAGTACAGAAGGTATCTCTACAGCGCACAAAGGAGTACAGGAAATATCTCTAGAACGTACAAAGGAGTACACGAGGTATCTCTACAGCGTTCAAAGGAGTACAGAAGGTATTTCTACAGCGCACAAAGGAGTACAGAAGGTATCTCTACAGCGCACAAAGGAGTACAGAAGGTATCTCTACAGCGCACAAAGGAGTACAGAAGGTATCTCTACAGCGCACAAAGGAGTACAGAAGGTATCTCTACAGCGCACAAAGGAGTACATGAAATATCTCTAGAACGTACAAAGGAGTACACGAGGTATCTCTACAGCGCACAAAGGAGTACAGAAGGTATCTCTACAGCGCACAAAGGAGTACAGAAGGTATCTCTACAGCGCACAAAGGAGTACAGAAGGTATATCTACAGCGTTCAAAGGAGTACAGAAGGTATCTCTACAGCGCACAAAGGAGTACAGAAGGTATCTCTACAGCGCTCAAAGGAGTACAGGAAATATCTCTAGAACGTGCAAAGGAGTACAGGAAATATCTCTACAGCGCACAAAGGAGTACAGAAGGTATCTCTACAGCTCACAAAGGAGTACAGAAGGTATCTCTACAGCGCACAAAGGAGTACAGAAGGTATCTCTACAGCGCACAAAGGAGTACAGAAGGTATCTTTACAGCGCACAAAGGAGTACAGAAGGTATCTCTACAGCGCACAAAAGAGTACAGAAGGTATCTCTACAGCGCACAAAGGAGTACAGAAGGTAACTCTACAGCGCACAAAGGAGTACAGGAAATATCTCTAGAACGTACAAAGGAGTACACGAGGTATCTCTACAGCGTACAAAGGAGTACAGAAGGTATCTCTACAGCGCACAAAGGAGTACAGAAGGTATCTCTACAGCGCACAAAGAAGTACAGAAGGTATCTCTACAGCGCACAAAGGAGTACAGGAAATATCTCTAGAACGTACAAAGGAGTACACGAGGTATCTCTACAGCGTTCAAAGGAGTACAGAAGGTATTTCTACAGCGCACAAAGGAGTACAGAAGGTATCTCTACAGCGCACAAAGGAGTACAGAAGGTATCTCTACAGCGCACAAAGGAGTACAGAAGGTATCTCTACAGCGCACAAAGGAGTACAGAAGGTATCTCTACAGCGCACAAAGGAGTACATGAAATATCTCTAGAACGTACAAAGGAGTACACGAGGTATCTCTACAGCGCACAAAGGAGTACAGAAGGTATCTCTACAGCGCACAAAGGAGTACAGAAGGTATCTCTACAGCGCACAAAGGAGTACAGGAAATATCTCTAAAACGTACAATGGAGTACACGAGGTATCTCTAAAGCGCACAAAGGAGTACAGAAGGTATCTCTACAGCGCACAAAGGAGTACAGAAAGTATCTCTACAGCGCACAAAGGAGTACAGAAGGTATCTCTACAGCGCACAAAGGAGTACAGAAGGTATCTCTACAGCGCACAAAGGAGTACAGAAGGTATCTCTACAGCGCACAAAGGAGTACAGAAGGTATCTCTACAGCGCACAAAGGAGTACAGAAGGTATCTCTACAGCGCACAAAGGAGTACAGGAAATATCTCCAGAACGTACAAAGGAGTACACGAGGTATCTCTACAGCGTACAAAGGAGTACAGAAGGTATCTCTACAGCACACAAAGGAGTACAGAAGGTATCTCTACAGCGCACAAAGGAGTACAGAAGGTATCTCTACAGTGCACAAAGGAGTACAGAAGGTATCTCTACAGCGCACAAAGGAGTACAGGAAATATCTCTAGAACGTACAAAGGAGTACACGAGGTATCTCTACAGCGTACAAAGGAGTACAAAAGGTATCTCTACAGCGTACAAAGGAGTACAGAAGGTATCTCTACAGCGCACAAAGGAGTACAGAAGGTATCTCTACAGCGCACAAAGGAGCACAGAAGGTATCTCTACAGCGCACAAAGGAGTACAGAAGGTATCTCTACAGCGCACAAAAGAGTACAGGAAATATCTCTAGAACGTACAAAGGAGTACACGGGGTATCTCTACAGCGTACAAAGGAGTACACGAGGTATCTCTACAGCGCACAAAGGAGTACAGAAGGTATCTCTACAACGCACAAAGGAGTACAGAAGGTATCTCCACAGCGCACAAAGGAGTACAGGAAATATCTCTAGAACGTACAAAGAAGTACACGAGGTATCTCTACAGCGCACACAGGAGTACAGAAGGTATCTCTACAGCGCACAAAGGAGTACAGAAGGTATCTCTACAGCGCACAAAGGAGTACAGAAGGTATCTCTACAGCGCACAAAGGAGTACAGAAGGTATCTCTACAGCGCACAAAGGAGTACAGAAGGTATCTCTACAGCGCACAAAGGAGTACAGAAGGTATCTCTACAGCGCACAAAGGAGTACAGAAGGTATCTCTACAGCGCACAAAGGAGTACAGAAGGTATCTCTACAGCGCACAAAGGAGTACAGAAGGTATCTCTACAGCGCACAAAGGAGTACAGGAAATATCTCTAGAACGTACAAAGGAGTACACGAGGTATCTCTACAGCGTACAAAGGAGTACAGAAGGTATCTCTACAGCGCACAAAGGAGTACAGAAGGTATCTCTACAGCGCACAAAGGAGTACAGAAGGTATCTCTACAGCGCACAAAGGAGTACAGAAGGTATCTCTACAGCGCACAAAGGAGTACAGGAAATATCTCTAGAACGTACAAAGGAGTACACGAGGTATCTCTACAGCGTACAAAGGAGTACAGAAGGTATCTCTACAGCGCACAAAGGAGTACAGAAGGTATCTCTACAGCGCACAAAGGAGTACAGAAGGTATCTCTACCGCGCACAAAGGAGTACAGGAAATATCTCTAGAACGTACAAAGGAATACACGAGGTATCTCTACAGCGTACAAAGGAGTACAGAAGGTATCTCTACAGCGTACAAAGGAGTACAGAAAGTATCTCTACAGCGCACAAAGGAGTACAGAAGGTATCTCTACAGCGCACAAAGGAGTACAGAAGGTATCTCTACAGCGCACAAAGGAGTACAGAAGATATCTCTACAGCGCACAAAGGAGTACAGGAAATATCTCTAGAACGTACAAAGGAGTACACGAGGTATCTCTACAGCGTACAAAGGAGTACAGAAGGTATCTCTACAGCGCACAAAGGAGTACAGAAGGTATCTCTACAGCGCACAAAGGAGTACAGAAGGTATCTCTATAGCGCACAAAGGAGTACAGAAGGTATCTCTACAGCGTACAAAGGAGTACAGAAGGTATCTCTACAGCGCACAAAGGAGTACAGAAGGTATCTCTACAGCGCAAAAAGGAGTACAGGAAATATCTCTAGAACGTACAAAGGAGTACAGGAAATATCTCTAGAACGTACAAAGGAGTACACGAGGTATCTCTACAGCGCACAAAGGGGTACAGGAAATATCTCTAGAACGTACAAAGGAGTACAGGAAATATCTCTAGAACGTACAAAGGAGTACAGAAGGTATCTCTATAGCGCACAAAGGAGTACAGAAGGTATCTCTACAGCGTACAAAGGAGTACAGAAGGTATCTCTACAGCGCACAAAGGAGTACAGAAGGTATCTCTACAGCGCACAAAGGAGTACAGAAGGTATCTCTACAGCGCACAAAGGAGTACAGAAGGTATATCTACAGCGCACAAAGGAGTAAAGGAGGTATCTCTACAGCGCACAAAGGAGTACAGAAGGTATCTCTACAGCGCACAAAGGAGTACAGAAGGTATCTCTACAGCGCACAAAGGAGTACAGAAGGTATCTCTACAGCGCACAAAGGAGTACAGAAGGTATCTCTACAGCGCACAAAGGAGCACAGAAGGTATCTCTACTGCGCACAAAGGAGTACAGGAAATATCTCTAGAACGTACAAAGGAGTACACGAGGTATCTCTACAGCGTACATAGGAGTACAGAAGGTATCTCTACAGCGCACAAAGGAGTACAGAAGGTATCTCTACAGCGCACAAAGGAGTGCAGAAGGTATCTCTACAGCGCACAAACGAGTACAGAAGGTATCTCTACAGCGCACAAAGGAGTACAGAAGGTATCTCTACAGCGCACGAAGTTGTACAGGAAACATCTCTAGAACGTACAAAGGAGTACACGAGGTATCTCTACAGCACGCAAAGGAGTACAGAAGGTATCTCTACAGCGCACAAAGGAGTACAGAAGGTATCTCTACAGCGCACAAAAGAGTACAGGAAATATCTCTAGAACGTACAAAGGAGTACACGAGGTATCTCTACAGCGCACAAAGGAGTACAGAAGGTATCTCTACAGCGCACAAAGGAGTACAGAAGGTATCTCTACAGCGCACAAAGGAGTACAGAAGGTATCTCTACAGCGCACAAAGGAGTACAGAATGTATCTCTACAGCGCACAAAGGAGTACAGAAGGTATCTCTACAGCGCACAAAGGAGTACAGAAGGTATCTCTACAGCGCACAAAGGAGTACAGAAGGTATCTCTACAGCGCACAAAGGAGTACAGAAGGTATATCTGCAGCGCACAAAGGAGTGCAGAAGGTATCTCTACATCGCACAAAGGAGTACAGAAGGTATCTCTACAGCGCACAAAGGAGTACAGAAGGTATCTCTACAGCGCACAAAGGAGTACAGAAGGTATCTCTACAGCGCACAAAGGAGTACAGAAGGTATCTCTACAGCGCACAAAGGAGTACAGGAAATATCTCTAGAACGTACAAAGGAGTACACGAGGTATCTCTACAGCGTACAAAGGAGTACAGAAGGTATCTCTACAGCGCACAAAGGAGTACAGAAGGTATCTCTACAGCGCACAAAGGAGTACAGAAGGTATCTCTACAGCGCACAAAGGAGTACAGAAGGTATCTCTACAGCGCACAAAGAAGTACAGGAAATATCTCTAGAACGTACAAAGGAGTACACGAGGTATCTCTACAGCGTACAAAGGAGTACAGAAGGTATCTCTACAGCGCACAAAGGAGTACAGAAGGTATCTCTACAGCGCACAAAGGAGTACAGAAGGTATCTCTACAGCGCACAAAGGAGTACAGGAAATATCTCTAGAACGTACAAAGGAGTACACGAGGTATCTCTACAGCGTACAAAGGAGTACAGAAGGTATCTCTACAGCGTACAAAGGACTACAGAAGGTATCTCTACAGCGCACAAAGGAGTACAGAAGGTATCTCTACAGCGCACAAAGGAGTACAGAAGGTATCTCTACAGCGCACAAAGGAGTACAGAAGGTATCTCTACAGCGCACAAAGGAGTACAGGAAATATCTCTAGAACGTACAATGGAGTACACGAGGTATCTCTACAGCGTACAAAGGAGTACAGAAGGTA